>ML677350.1:7758333-8291275 GCA_007922305.1 Dermatemys mawii
TAATTATGGGTGATTGTTTTTGACCAGAGAACATTGCACTGTAGCTACAAATTGTTCAAAGTGTTTTTCTCTGCAAATGAGCATAATCAGTCTCTTCATATTTTGTTCTTCTATAGTTTGTTTCTTTAAATCACCCTGAGATGGAAAACTTCAGTGCTGGGAATATGTCTTCTATATGGATATAAAATGCCACGTAAATTTTACAGTGCTCTAAGAGATTGTTAATAATAGAAGTAATTATATATTTTTAAAAACAACCGCTCTAACTGCATACGGCAACATATACAACATTTTAGAAGAGAAAGCAAAGTGAAATATTTTATTCAAGTGAAACTGCAGGAGGAATGTTGATGGGGAAGAATGCACTTCCCTAAATTGGGATTTACCCAGGAGAATGTGGTTAACATCTATTCTGACAAAAAGTACCATTAGATCTTTAAGTCACTGTTACAAATATTAAGTACCTCAGTGTTATGTCACTATCAAAAGGAACACTCTATCATAGCACAGTTCCTAGATGCACAGGTCTTTGGAAAAGTGAAAAAAGAAACTTGTGATTCAAATTAAAGGACATACACCCAGATCCTCAGCTGGTATGAATTGGTTCAGTTCTTTTGAATTACTCCAGCTGAAGTTCTGTTCAACCATACTGAAGCATTTGGCGGTTGGTCAATAAGCTGTGAAGAAAAAAAGATGGAGAGGAACAAAAAGATGGAGAGGAACAAAAACATTAAGAAAGAAAACTCCTCAATATTCAGAGACATGATCCCCGAGGGGCTGATCCTGTAAGGAGCTGAATTGAATGTCTCCTGGGAGAACCTGAAAAAAAAAAACAATATTAAACAACATATGAAAACAGGAAACAGTAACCCATAGCAACAGAAACACACAAGAATTATTTATAAATATCACTCTCTCAAGAGGAGTTTATCCCTGTCTCTTGTTTTCTGAGCCATGTGAGTGGTCTAGGACGCTGGTATAAAAAAAGTGCTAATGGAGTTTAGTTGCCTCCATTCTCTTGATTCTTTCCAGAAACAGGATGGAGATGGGCAAGCAGTTAATGAAGTTACTGTCATCCAGTGAATCAAGTTACTGTCGTCTAGTGATGGCTTCTTGAGCACTGGCTGAACTACTGTATGGTTCAGGATGATTGGCAGATTTCCTCCTTCAGGAAAGGCATTCATGATCTAGGACAAAAATGGGCCTAATTGTTCTCTGCCATCTGAACAAATCTGTTGCCGTAGCTGCTTAAATAATAGGAATCCTTATGTAACAGGTGATGATGTAATAACTATATCCATACATTAAACCAGTAGTGAGCAGATCAGAAAGTTTCTTATCAAGCGTTAGAGTTCTCAGCAGGAAACTTTCTTCAGCTTCTAAGTAAGCACAAGCTACTTCAGATGTAATTTACTTTTCCAGACATTTATTATTACAATTATATTTTTAACCCCCTGACTATTTATTATAGAACAAAGAGCTCAAATAAGTGACTTTTTTTGCCTTTGGCAGGATGGAAAAAGTATTAATACATAAGGAGGTAGTGATTACAAATAACATTTAGATGTTCTGGGGTGAAGGTGGAAGCATGGAATCTTTTCAAAGATTCCTTTTTTGCAGGCCTATCTCCCAAAAAATGACTGTATACTTTAAAGCCAAGTGCTGTAAATTGTTGTAATTCAAAATGCATGGTCATGTATTGACCTTCATAGGTTTTGGTTAAATCAGTGGGAATTTTCACATGATGACTGAGTATATGGTATAGCTCTTAATAGCTTACTTCTGGAAGTCCAGATGTTTCTGTTTTGCTTTTTGTTTTTAAAAGCAGTCTTTACTTTATTAAAACATATTAATAGATTGGCTTTTTGGTTGTATGCCATATTATGTCCTGTTAGAAAAAGAACTTGACTAAAGAATTAAGCAAAATGCTTTAATCATTTAAAAACACTTTCAGCCATGTGGAAATGTACAATTAGTTTGGTGTTTTGTGGGAAACTTACAGCAGTTATGAAGTTAATGGGTTTTTAATGACCCATCCATCATTTAACACTACAGTACACAGAAGTAACAGAACATTTACCTAATGCAATTTACCATACATACTGAAATGCTCAGAGACAAACTTGAGGTACAAAAAATGAAGACTAAACAAAACTCCTCTCTAGAGTTTAGGAATGTACAGATTTGAGGTTTAGTTCAGCTATTTCTGGCAACATCATCACTATCATCTTTGTATGAGAAAATATCATGATGATATTACATAAAATGGAAGAGCTAACACAATAATGTCATTAGGCAGTAGTTATATTTTTTTTTAATGCTTTGTAAAGAAATAACGCCGAAAGAAATAATGACCGGCAAAAATTAGCATTCCATTGAAAAATATAGCAATGAAGTACATTATTCCTATGTAAATTTCCTTGAGCAATAATATATTTTAAAATGTGAAAATTAAATGTCAATAGTTGGTTCACTGTATAAAAGTGACATCTATAAAAATCTGATGATCTTATGCCCAGCTGATCCTACTCACAGCAAAAATATCCTTAAAATTTGCAGCAATACTAAAAAGATGCAAATATGTCAAATATATTACTCTGATGTAAATAATAATTTTTAGTAACTTAGCAGTTCCTATGCTAGGTGAACAAGTAGTAATGATTTTCTTATATAAAAACTATCAAAAATTGTTCAAGAATAAATATGTAGTGTAATTGGTTAAATTTGCAACATGGGCAAAGAGAAATATGCTGCAGATTCTCAAATTAGCTCTTGTGCAGACTTATCCACTATAAGTTCATTAATTCATTTTTCACTGGAGGACAGCTGAAGGTTCCATAATGCAACCATCATAGTCCAATTGATTCCACACTGTACCACTAAACTTTATCCATAGCTGTACCTTGCAACAGTTACAATTTTTGGTGTTCTGAACTTTCTTGCTGGCTGGACATATAAAAATCTTCAGCAGAAAGACCGCTGTTCCTTAAGTTAAGATGAATGATCTATGCAAAGCACTGATTCAAAGAAAAAAGAAACAGTTTTAGATGAACTGATATAACAATACTATAAAACATTAGCACTTTTTAAACAGAATCTGTTAAACATTAACTATGTCTGTTAGAAATGCAGTAGGGGCTTCAGCGCCCAGATATTGCAAACACAGGTGTATGTGAGCAGTCCTGTAGAGTTCAATGGGATGCTTTACATGTGTAAAGTTGCACATGTGTAAGTCTTCCCAACACGAGGCACTGATTCAGCAAGGTAGGGCTTGATCCTCCACCATTCAAGTCAATGGCAATTTTTCCATTGAGTTGAATGGGAAAAGGATCAAACTCCAAGAAATATACGTTTAAGTATATAAATAGTCCCAATGAAGCCAAAGGGACCATTCACATGCTTTAACTAACCATGTGCTTAAGTGCTTTGCTGGATTGCAGCCCAAGTGCTTAACACTGCTCAAAACTTTTCTATTTAAACTGTTTTTTGGTGGAAAAATTGGGTTTTTGATTAAACTAAAATATCTGCTTTCTATGGAAACTTTATTTTTTTGAGAAACTCATTACCTGAAAACCAAAATATTTTAGTTTTCAAATTAAATGTTTGAAACTTTGAATTCCCTCTGAAACTTCTAAATTTCCCATGGAAAATTTAAATTAAAATGATTTTTCCTTTTCATTTAAATTTTCTGTGGAAGCTCCCTCCCCACTTTTTTTTTTTTTTAAACCATCTTTACCCAGTATGTCAGAGGATCAAGCCATAGATATTGTGTATATTATTAAGACAGCTCCATGGAAATAGTCTAATACCTCACTTGTTTTATGTATTTGGTGCCAAACCATGCCCTGGTCCTTGCATTTGTGCTATATCTGAAAATAAGTACTGTAATCGCAAATGACCTGCTTCCATTAAAACCTGCAAGTCTACTGGCCTGATTCTACCAAGTGCTGAGCACCTTTACTCTCATTAAAATAACTGGGAATTGAGGGCACACAACTTCTCACGGGAGGCTCTCAGTAAGACTACAAGATGAGACCTTATTTCAGCCAATATATTTATAATGGGGTTGTCAGTACTGTAAAGTAAGTCCCAAAACACATGACAGCAACATAAGAAATGTGGTTATTTGAATTCTTTTCTTTTTACTAAAACTCTAAACACACAAAATTTGTTAAATCATACTGTACCTCCTGACTGAATCTTGGTGTATTATTTTCCCCTAATCTTAAAAGGGAAAAGAAAAGACATACGGTTAAAACATAGCATATTATTAATTTTAAACACCATGGAATGTAATGCAGTGCAACAGGTTAATAAATTCAGTTGATCTAGAAAATGATTATCTGCTCGTTTAGTGGTAGCATCTAGACCTCCGCAATCAGGGATCAGAGTTCCATGTGTCACAACACAGACACTGTTTTATTAAGTATAAAAATATAAGACAGGTATAGCTCTATTAATGTCATATCATTCTCTTGTTATCAAGCAAGAATCTTTAAAGCTAATGCATGTTCTCTCTGCCTCAAGAAAAAATATACAATTGTGATGGGTTCAGCATAAGACAGACAGAACAGAACTAAATCTGAAATCAAACATTCACTGCCTTGCTATTGTTGGAATTAAGCACAATTTTAAGTAGATACATTCAGAACTATAAAAAGCACTAAAACTCCATAAATAAATATCACAGCCTCTTAATCCTGTGACGTATTTACACAGAATACCACCAAAACACTGAAACATTAACTATTATATATTTAATATAATTTAAAGACAAAATGCTGCATATATATCATGGTCAGAAGCAGATTGTTGCTTTGATTATTACTGTAGGTGGATGGAAATTTAAACAAATGGGAACAATGACCATAGCTACTGTAAACAATTCATGTAAATACAATTAAATTGCTCCCTATGCTGGTCAGTCTTACTGAAATAATATATATTTTAAAAGATTAAAATGAATGGGAAAAGCAGAGGAAATACAATAAACAATCTACAAGTACCTTTAGGTTCAGTCTTTGTCTGACTGGGAGCCATGGTAGCAGCCTCTGATGGCAGGCCAACGTATACACCACCATAGTTCCTTATTTGAAGAGAAATCATGGCTTTGTGTTAATGTTTTCCCATAGAATGTCTACATAAAACAGCCATATTAGAAAGGCCATTGACAGACAAACAGAGGATGCTTTTAACTGCTTTTATAAAAGAATCCCTTGTTTCCAATACATATTAAGAGGCTGCAATTTTAAATGTTATGTTTTTATTAAAACTAAGCCCTTGTTTGACAAAAATAAATTTAGGCTGGCCATTGATTTTAAAAAGCCTTTTCTTGAGGCTAGGAAGGGAGCACAGAGCTAACAGGTCCTCAACCAATCTTCATACTTTCCATCAAAATCCAACCTTTTCATGGCAACAAATACCCTCTGACAGACTCTTCTTTCTTACCCCCAAAGTTGTCCAGGGTTTGCCTGATGGGAGATTACATCTGCTAGTAATGTACACTATTGAAACAACGTATTCAACTCACTTGCATGATGCACACAAAAAAAGGGGCCATGTGCCCCTCCCCATTTAGTAAAAAAGGGCCTGGATCCCCCTCCACACAGCCATGCATGGGGAGGCCTGTCTACATGCAGAAGGCTTAGGGGTGCCAAATGTTTTCACAGTCCATCCTCTCCTTTTGTGAGCCCCATGGAGGCTGTTTCAGGGGTCTGAGACTGGGAGGATGGGGAAAACATGAGGTGGGCAAAGGGAAGAACAGGTGAAGTGAAACATACATCTGTCTTCTCCCTTCCAGCCCAGGAGAGATTCCTCAGAAATGATAATACAGCCTATAATTATTATATTAGGTATTATCTTTCTGCAGATAGTTTCTGCAGGTATTATCTTTCTACACCCACACCCAAGCCCAGGGTCCCTTGTGACCTGACTAATAAACTCTGGCTCCTGGCTTTATGTGAAAGCAGAGGCCTTCTGCACCAATAGTCTATTTTTTTCCACTGGCAGGTCCCTTGAGATTTGCAAGGTTTGGGGGCTGGGCTCCGTGGCCTATTTCGTGAGTAGGCAAAACCCCTTCCACAACAAAATGCAAGGGGAGGAACTCTACAGAGGGATCCTCATGGAGATTTCTTCCCCCATAACCACTCCCTTTTTTCCCCAGGTGTGACAAAGTGGGACTGTTAATGTTTTCTCTGAATACTGTGTGGGTGCCTCAGTTTCCTCTATGCATTTCTTAAGTACCTAGGTGGTGGGATGGGGTGTGTGATTGTTGCAGAGCCCTAG
This sequence comes from Dermatemys mawii, assembly GCA_007922305.1. Lineage (NCBI taxonomy): Eukaryota > Metazoa > Chordata > Testudines > Dermatemydidae > Dermatemys > Dermatemys mawii. The sequence goes on from ML677350.1 coordinate 7,764,619, forward strand.
AGGGCCAGTGTCTGCACAGAAAATGGCTGACACTCCGTTTCCTGGCAACAGATGGCCTCGGCCTCTCCCCTGCAAGGTGCCAATTGAAGGTGTTGAAAAACAGAGATCAGGGGGCCTCCTTGCCCAGGAAAGAGACAAAGGCCAGAGGAGGGGCTGGAGGGAGTTTCAGTTTGGAGCTGGCTGGGGAAACAGAAGGAGGCCCAGCATCAGGGTCTGGGCTCCCTAATCCCCAAGATGGACCTGACTGAGGGGTCCTGTTTTCTGTACCTACAAGCTTCGTTTTGGACTGTGTTCCTGTCATCTAATAACCCTTCTGTTTTACTGGTTGGCTGAGAGTCATGGTGAGTTGCAGGAAGTGGGGATGCAAAGCCCTGTTTTCCCTGTACTCCGTGACACCAGGTGATCCTCATTTGATGGCAGAATTCTGTCTGAGCTATTCAAATTAAAGCCATTCCCAGTACAAATCCTACCTCCTTTTGTCATCTTCTGACACAGATTCTTCTGTTCTATAATTTACAAAAACATATAAAACTCATTAGCAATCAGTTTATTAAAATTGCTCTATTCACTGTTTAGTTTCAGTGGGAGACAGAGGAAAAGAATGATCAGAGTGTAATCTAGAGTTACTATCAGTGTTTGGTGCCTACCTCACCTACCTATATAAGAGAGAGAAACATTTATTACTTAACAACATATAATGGGTATAAGAGAGAACAGGACTTGACAACAAAGTGAATTAGGCTTTCATAAATGTCCTGTCAGAAGATCTTATAGAATCTTTCTGTAAAACAAAATGTTAAATTTCTTTGAAGCAAAAGAAAAGCTGAATAATCTGATTTGAACTCGGTTATTTTAAACCTTTACAAACAGACTATGACTTTTATTAGACACTTAGGACAAGATTATGGCTTGTCTTATGCATCCACAGGGAGTGGGTGGACTTTTGACTCTGCCCATCACTGTGCCAGCCAGGACAGCTGGTCTGATGTGGAGGGCAGAGTAATCAGTGTTGTAGGAGCAGCAGTGATCTGTATGCTATGTATACCTGTATGCTCAAAGAGTCTGTTACACCTCTCTTCCCCCCCACTCCAAACACTTGTCTCCTCTCCCTCTTTGAATACCTGTGAAGTGGTTTTCTCCCATCCCTCCCTCCTGAAGGGCTTGTGAGATGAATAGGCTGTTTAAACAGCTAGAAGACAGAAGAGCTCCAATGGTAGACAAGGTGTCTGGGACTCTGATTGGGTAGTGATCACACACCCAATGCATAGACACTGCATGGACCCTGCCTGAGCTGGGGTGTGACCAACCAGATGCAGCCAAGTCATCTCTAGTCGCAGGCCAGGAACTGGCCCTTAAAAGGGGAAGGGGCCATGTGCGCTCTCGCTCTCATAAGCTTGTACCTCCCGAGAAGGCCTTTCGCCCAGACAGCCTGGCCAGTGGTTCACTGAGTTCCATTTCATCTGCCTCGGGACAATCTACCCTCATCACACCATCTATTGCTGCGCTGTGGGACACTTACCCTGAAAGATCCTGACACCTCCAGTGCTATGCCTGTCCTGGGAGCATGAGTATGCAAGTGTGAGTCTGACCTGACCCCCTTCTCCTGCCCGCCCCCCCTTCTTTGGAACTTAGATATCAATGTAATAAATGTGCTGCTTTCTGCCAAACTCTGGTGGGTCATTAATCCTCCCTAAGCTTACTAGCTGGCCCAATTCTGGGTAAGAATCAGCATCAGGTATAGGGTTGGCACAGAGTGTTTTCGACATTACTTCACCTGTCAACCAGACTACATTGTTACTCTCTGAGTTACCATTTAGACCCTGGTCTGCTGCTAGAGCAATAGAACTGTGTCCGCCCCAGTGATAAATCCACAATCTAGCCCTTAGAAGGCATTTCTGAACTACAGTATTAAAAAGTGACTTAAAGTTTATTATTACTAATCACTTATTTAAAAATATAAATGTGCTGTCTGTTCAGTAGGCAAAGCCATATCCTGCAATTGATGCATTAAGCCCATGGGAGTTTGACAGATGGCAGAAAGTGGGATATGGCCTTAAATAAGACAAAATTTGTTTGGATAGTAAAAATGTTTGGATAGTAATTTCCTAGCATTTCAATCTTCTTTCCAGTAAGCTATTTATTGCTCTGAAGATGTAATGAATAATAAGAAGATAAACTCTCTTCTTTCCCATCAATGGAGCACCAGCAAAGAAGATAGCAGATTCAGAAATTAAATCAATTTACCATATAATTAGCATGGCTTTATGGCGTCTCTGATATTACTCAGGCCCAGTCCATCCCCTGCCACAGAAAACCCAGGAAGAGAGGCCCAAGGGGAGGAAATCTCTGGGAGAATTCTCTCACAGTGATTTCCTGTCCTTTTATGCTGTCCTATCAGGAGGGGAAGGGAGACCACCCCCTACAGAATAAGTCATGGGATGCCTCAACCTGGGTAGCCAAGGCTATCTGCATGAAGAACCAGTGCCTCTATATTAGCTATGGTCCCCAACACCTTGTCAAACTAAAACTGTAGTCAAATGGAACCACACCACCAAAAATTACCTCCACCCATGGCTGCCCCCAGGAGACTTGTCTAGTGGGCTCCTGGGGATGTATCATCTCTATTTTTCTTCCGAAGGTGGTGGGAATGGTGTCCCTCCTTACAACCCTGCCTCAGCCTGCATATTCTTTTCCCAGCCCACCAAATCTCCCCTAGCTCCCTCAGACAAACCCCAGACTGTTCAGAAGGGACTTTACACGGTCCAGAGGATAGGAGACAGCACCATGGAGATGACTGAGGTGCGCCCCCACCCCTCCCCCAAAAAGTCAGCACAGAAGGAGATGTGCGCAGGTATGGATCCTTTGCCCATGTATCTGCTAGATATCAATTTGTATCTGTTTCTGAGAGTCCCTAAAAGGGAAAACTGGCTGTTTTGTGGACCAAGAGCTATTAACTTGCCTGATAGGTTTTCTTGCCCTTAAAAAGCCTTTACACTTTGCTTTTCCCCTGCCAAGATAGCTAATAGGGATATGAGTCTTTTTTTTTTTTTTTAACACTGGAGGTTTGGTAATAATTTGTGCATGTAAAATAAATCAGCCAGATGGAAGATCAAAGTTGAGTCTTAAGGACCCAACAAAACGTGACCTCTTTCAGCAGTGCCTCACCAAGAAACTGATGAATATCAAAACTGAGATAGAGAGCTCTGAAGATCACTGGGAAGTCTTCAAATCGGCTGTCCATGCTGCATTTGAGGGAACACTGGGCTTCTCAACCAGGAAGCACCAAGACTGCTTTGACGAGAACGATCAGGAAATCCAAGACCTGATCAACCATAAGCCAAGACCTTCTGTGCTTGGCAAAATGACAAATTCCCAGCAGAAGCAATATATCCACCATCAATTCAAAGCTGCAGTTTAAAAGTAAATCCAGGAAATGAAGAACAAGTGGTGGGAGAACAAAGAGAAGGAGATCCAACAACTTGCAGACACCCATGACATGCAGATTCTTCAATGCCATCATAGCCCTTTATGGTTCCAGCACCCAGGGGCTAACCCCCCGTCAGATCCAGATCCTTCCAGAACTGCAGTGTGGTTTCAGACCACCTTAAGGTACCACCACCATGATCTTTACTGCCCATCAACTTCAGGAAGTACCACAAACAACATTAACCACTGTACATCACCGTCATCGACATCACAAAAGCATTCAAGGTTCTGTGAAGAATTCTCCTTAAATCTGATGCCCATCAAAATTTGTTTCTGTCCTCTGACTCCTGACAACATATCTGTGACAGTGGTCAGCAATGGATCTGAAACATAACCCTTCTAGTCAGGAAAGTCATTAAGCAAGGCTTTGTCATCACTCCAATCCTTTCTCCATCTTTCTTGCTGTCATCCTCCTTCTCATCGCTGACAAGCTCCCCTGCAGACTTGACATCCAGTGCAGAATGGATGGCAAGTTCTTCAACCACAGTCAGTCTTGGATCAGCGCCAACTATCACTAAATCAGTCATTGAACTCCAATATGCAGACAACTGTGCCCTGTGTGCCCACGCAGAAGATTTTCAAAACAGTCAACATTTTGAGGCCTAAAACCAACACAACACCAAGAAAATTTAAAGTACTTCAACAGGTTCTGAATCACTACAGTCCTGCTTCTGTAATTCAGAGCAATAAAGGGATCCTGGACAATGCTGAGCACCTCCTTTACATCAGCAGCTATCTGGCACAGGAAGCTGACATTGACAAGGAAATGCAACACCACCTTAAATGCACCATTGCAATTTTTGTACACTTGAGAAAATGACTTTGAAGATGACATCAAGAATCAAATTAAGTTTCTCATGTACCAGGCAGTTGTTATCCTGCTCTCTTGTACAGTATCGAAACCTGGGTCACCATACTATAGAGACCTCAAGGTTATTGAGCCTTCAGTGGTTCAGTGGTGCCTCCCACAAGATCTTCTGAATCAAGTGAGATGACTGACCCACCAACATCAGTGTTTTGTCCCAACCCAAAACCTGCAGCATTGAAACTATGATCATCCATCATCAACTCCATTGAGCTGGTCATGTTTTTTTGAATGCCTGAAAATCAACTCCCAAAGCAGGTCATGTTCTCACAACTGAGCCATGGCCAACAGACTATGGATGGGTAAAAACAGCACTTCAAAGACACCCTCAAAGCCAGCATGAAGTGCAATATTGACAAACTCACGGGAAACTCAAGTCCTTGACTGTCCAAAAAGAAAAGGGACCTTGTGGCAATGATTCCAGTATTTTGAGATCCAATGGAAACAGCAGGAAATGGAGAAATAGGAAGAAGGGAAAAACGCACCACAGCCTGCTTTGGCAGTGTAAAAATGGCCTTCAAATGGGTGCAAATTTAGTTTATGCACACACTGCCAAAGTTGTATAAAAAGGCCTTAGTGTAAATAAAGACTAGTTCCTTTTTATTTAAAGGCATGGGTGCTATAGGCTATGTCAAGAGGATATTCCCCCATAAACTTGACCTAAGTAGTCCATTCATTTTCCAATCAGTGACAATGACAATTTAGAAAATAAGATCTACTTGAGCATGTCACTTGAGATTACCCATGACATCAGTATTCATCTGCTACATTGTCCATCTTTGGTTCTTGGCTCTAATCTGTTACAGCAGACAGAGTTATTGTTATGCATTTATCTACTGTTATTTTGATGTGACGGCAGCACTCATTTCTATATTGGGATTCTTCTACCTAAAGTAGTTTGTCTTAAAAAAAAAATTGAATGAAATTCAATAATTTTGTTACCCAATAACATTGATTTTTGTTCAGGTTACTTGGACTCAAGGCAAAACTCAAATTCTAGTAGTAAAAGGTTTGTCCACTGCACCAGAGGGAAGCAAGAGCTAGGCCTTGGGAGGCCTTCCTTTATACCTTCTCCCACTGAAGGAGATGTGGCTGAAGAAAGCCACTCCTGCAAATTTTTGCTTGAATGGGTGAATACGTGGCTGTGAGAGGCTACCTCCTGCTTCCATTTTTCACTGAGGCAGGGGTGAGCGCAAAGGAGGTTCAGGCCTTCTCCCCTTCATTGGAAGTGTGTGTGGAGGGGGGGAAGCAGTACTAGGTGAGAATGTCCTCAATCCTAATCACCAAGATTGTAATTGGCAGCTTCTCTCTTTTCTATCAGTCTTCAATGTGGAGAGGAATTACACCATGAAAAGCAATCTCTTTTTGTTTCCTCAGTGGCAGAGGAGACCTCATCTAGAGCTGAGAATGGGGAGGCTGGATGTTTTTGCAGGGCAACCTGTATGAGGTGCCAAGTGTCTCTCAAAGAAAGTGACGATGTACATGAGTTGTTCCCTGAATGTCGTACGGGGAGTGGGAGAGAAGTATGTGAGTACTGTGTTGCTCACAAAGGGAGAACATGCTTTGGGGTGTACCAGCACATAGTAGGGATGAGTAAACACAAAGGGCATGGGCGTGCATGGGAGACAGATGTTTCACAAGTCAGAAAGAGAGGAAGAGTTTTTGTTATACAAAACGGGAATTGTCTCTACGGGGGTAAGTGAGCCACCAGCAGTCCCTTCACTCTGATTCTGCTGTCTCTCTTTGGGTGATGGAAGCAGGCTATCAAAAGATGACATCTAGATCAGGGTATGGTGAGTCTAACCTATTGGGTAGCAAATAAACCACATATAACAAAATGAAATATTGTTCTAATGTGCTTATAAATAATCCTTGAGTTAGGTTGCTGAAGGTATACAGACCATTGTAAGTACTTACAGATCTTTAGCTGTCCCTGCAGTACCTAGAATGAAAAAGAAAGTGTGTTTTACTGTGTGATGATGTGAGCATCCTCAAGCTAACCAAAATAACCCCAAAAATCTTTCTACCTTTCTCCCCTCTTGCTCCCACAAACAATCCCCTCACACACAAACCTGAAAAATGGATGGACATGGTAAAGGACACTTGTTGTTATCATGATTAGCTACATTCTCCTTTAACTCTGTCACACTTATACCTCTCTTTCCAGACCAGATACTCAGTGAATGTAAATGATAAACTACATGTAAAGCTTCAGTGGAGCTGTGCCCATTTACACCAGCTGAGGATGACAGCTGTATTTTTTACTTTCTACATAAGCTAAATTGCAATATTCTGTATTTTGGGGCTTTTCCAGTTGTAAGTTGCCACAATTAACTAAGGAATTATCCTTAAATATCTATCTATTTTGTGAACATGCTGTTTGATTCTGTTACAGACTGCATGTAAAATGCTGTGCCATAAAATAAACAACATTTTATAAAATAACTAGACTGAAATAACTTTAACATTGGGACACAATCCACCCAAAAATCCCAGAGAGCTACAAAATCAGGTTCTTCCTAATTCATCTTGTAATTTAAAAAATGAGGTCCAAAAATTACAACTTTGCTCTATGGTTCTAAGAGTTGAATTTTCATGACTCAGTCACCACATGGTGGGAGAGCAGAATCACTTAAGGATGACCTACTTCTTGGTCCTTCCAAGTTACTAAAGACTGTGTTGCAGTTGCAGGTATGTCATTCAGTTGCAGTCAGTAAAACATTCTTTCCATGAACTACCAGCACTGACAAAGGCATTAGGAACCCCTTTCACTCCTCTGTCTCCTCTCAGGAGAAAATCAAGGTTAGCTCACTGAGGAAGCTACAGGTTTAGTCGCAGCCTGAAACGTTTTGCAGCATTTTTCTCCTAACACTCTTTGTTTCTTAGAAAACATTTTTTTCTGATGTGAATTGTTGCAAAAACTAATACAGCTCTTTCCTCATTATTGTGGATGAAAGTTGAAGCTAAACAAATTCAGACAGGAAATAAGGCACAAATTGTTAACGATAGTAATAAACAACAAACAATTTACCAAGGGTTGTGGTGGATTCTCCATCACTGACAATTTTAAAATGAAGATTAGATATTTTTCTAAAAGTTATGCTCTAGGAATTATTTTGGGGAAGTTCTATAGCCTGTGATATAGAGGAGGTCAGACTTGGTGATCACAATGGTCCCTTCTGGCCTTGGAATCTATGAAATACATGGAAGAATGTGTAGTTTGTGCCTTTGCTTTACAACTACAATTGAGCAGGCAGCGTTCTGAGGCTTCCCAGAACCAAGCTCCTGTATGAACACATGAATATTATACATGTAAGGAAAGCCTCTCTCTCCAACTAAATCCCGTATGTAATTTTGCTCCCAGTGTCTATTACTTAGCTATCCCCAGGGATGGCCCATCCATATAGGCGAACTAGGTCATCACCTAGGATACCAAGTTAAATGGGGCACCAAATTCAAGGAAAAAAAAATCAATTTTTCTTTTTTTAAAAAGAGAGAGATGGAAAAAAATACAAATAAAATAACAAAGATGTCATTATTTCAATTCCCGTGTGTGTATGGAGGGAATATGAATAACTCATTAATCTACATTTCTGATGATTTATTAATATCAAATTTTTGTAGCGTGTTTTTTTTCAATTTGTGACGTAGGGTCAAGATGACCCACTCGGCAATTTTGATAAGCAATAACTCAGCCACAATAAAACACATCTGCCAGTGGCAGGAGCTGCAATGCTACTGATACCTAACTTGAATATACATCAAGGTCGCTTAGCCAGAAATTCATGCAGAGAGAGATATCGCAAGTTGATACATGTCAAATGGTCATTTTAACACACATGGCCAGTAGATCGTTAAGAATCGAATGAATGCTGTAGAAAATTGTGTTTCTTGGTGCCAAAGAGAATAATGTCTTTCATCATTATAAAGCCAAAATGTGAGTATCTTTAAGCATTATTAAACCTTAGTGTTATTACTGGGCTGTACAATTATGAACTTTTCTTTGTTGTACAGTAGACTCTCCATTATCCAGGACTGGGTTAACCAGAAAGTGGATTAATCAGGATGTCAAAAAAAAAAAAAAAAAAAGTGTAACTCGCAGGGCCAGCTCTGGATTTGCTGCTGCCCCAAGCACACACAAAAAAACCCCCACCAGGGGACAGGGCAGCCAGTGAACCAACACCCCCTCCCCCTGGCACAAGGTGGCTGGTGAACCAAACCCCCACCCCATATTTCCTATGGATGGTGATTATCCAGGATTTTATTAACCAGGATTAATTTTTTCCCTATCATCCTGGATAATCGAGAGTCTACTGTAACTGGTTCACATGTAATAAATAAGGTCCATAAAAGAAAAGTAACAGCGTTAACGCTTAATAGACTTTGAAAGTGATTACGTTACACTCCAAGTGGATAACTGTGAGGAAGGGGATTACTTTGCAAACAACCAGTATCGGGTTATAACGTCAAAAAAGGTTATTTTGTTTCCATGTAGTTTCCATGAAACTAACTGTTTTAACAGGTAAGTGTGTGTATCTTACTAATCATTGAACCTTTAAGCAGTGAAAAAGATTTATTGGGATGGCTGCAATGTGGTTTAAATCGCCAACCATGTGGTGTGTCAGCCATCCTTAATGCTATAATGGTTGCAGTTGGGAGCACAGTATATAGAAATATTCAAATGCCCCATGGCAAAAAGAGGAAAAAGAAAACCCTCAGGAGCTGAGTATCATCAAAGGCTGAGAAGGAAAAGGACCAAGCAAAACAGCAAGGATCTTTCCTGGAATATCTTCTCTTTACTCCAAATAAAGATGGAAGCAGTTAACAGCATCCAGATGAAGGAATTTTACTTGGAGTGGTGGTTAGCTCACATCTGCATAGAAGCAGTTTGGAACATCAAGTTGAAGGTATATTACTTTGAGATGAGGGTAGCTCATATCCACAAAAAAGCAGTTTAGAAACTCAAGATGCTGGAAACTTACTTCTAGATCAGGAGTGGGCAAACCTGGCTATTCATTTACATCCTCCTGACTCATAAACGATTGGTAGCTCTTCTGGTGCTATAACAGCTAGAATAACTGAAGGGGCAATTATTCTGTGCATTGCACAGATTGTATAATTATATACATGCCTTACCCAGACAACTCATGTTTTTATCAATGGTTATTTTACCTAAAGAAGTAAAGGGGTATCAGGCCCATACAAGTCTAAGCCTTTTTGTGAAATTTACTAAAGTATTAGCTTCTGTAACAGAGCATGACAGAGGCTGTTGCAGGTTAATTATATATCATGCAATGCTAGCTTTGCTATTCCTGATTGCAGCACAGCCACAACTTTAGTCTTCAAAGATGTAGCCGTACTGTACAAAGCACAAAACAAATTTGTTTATAAATACAGTGTAATATTTTTATTTGTAATGTGATGGGAATTATTTTTTCTTTATAACTCCAGGATAATGATAGACAGCTATATCTCTAACCATTCCTTAAATAAAACATAATTTTATTTTAATTAGACCTACTTTTAAAAGTATATTTGCCTTTCAGGATCTGTACTTTTTTTATATGATTATGAAGAAAATTAAGTACTATGATCCTGATTCTCTTATCACTTATGCCATTAGTGCAACATCATTGACTTCACTGGAGTTATTCCAGACGTACATTGGTGTCAGTGATAGGAGAGTCAGGCCTAGGAGATCTGCTTTTGTTTTAGGCTTGTCTATACGCACAAGTTCTACTAGTATAAATTACATTTACGTCTGTAAACCAGGGGTTAGCAACTTTTCAGAAGTGGTGTGGCAAGTCTTCATTTATTCACTGTAATTTAAGGTTTCACATGCCAGTAATACATTTTAATGTTTTTAGAAGGTCTCTTTTTTTATAAGTCTATTATATAACTGAACTATTGTTGAATTTAAAGTAAATAAGGTTTCTTAAATGTTTAAGAAGCTTTGTTTAAAATAAAATTAAAATGCAGATCTGATCAGTTTAGTGTGATCCTTGCCCTTTCTTTTCCTTGCTGAGTTTTCCCTCTTGCCCCTATCTGCACTCCTCACTGCTCCAGGCTGGGGCCAATGGGCCACAGCTGGGGGACGCTGCAGAGCACTGGGCTGGTTGCCGGTATCCCAGGCTGGTAGCAGGCTGAGTAGGGCCAGACTGGGGTTCCGTTCATCCAGGCAGGCAGCAGGCTGAGTAGGGCCAACACAGCTGGCAGCAGAGTGCCACTAAGAATCAGCTCACGTGTCGCCTTTGGCATGCATGCCGCAGGTTGCTGACCACTGCTGAAAATCAATGTATCTAAACTGCCTATGCTCAATCTGTGTCCATCCAGACTGGAGTTTTTAACCCATTATTTGACTGCCACTTAACAGGAGCTAGCCAACATGTTTGTAAAATGCTAGTTTGTTTGTGGTTTACCTGTTTGTATCCTCAAACAAAAGGTTGTGGTGTGTCCGAGCTAGCATTTACAAACAGATTATCTAATTTAAGTTAACTGGCAAACAATTAACTTAAATTAAAAAAATTCTATACTAGAAAAACCCTCTGTTACACTTGCACCAGTGTTTGCATCTAGTTAAAGTAGAAGTGGGATGTGTCCATGCTGTCACGAGCCTGATTTAACTCAAATCAGTCAAGTTGTGTCCATTGTGAATTGGAGTGATTTCTACTAACTGCAGCCTACAGAACCATTGATGGGAGAGAAAGTGTGAAGGAGGCATGGCAGATCCCAGATGTAAAATGATACTGGTGCAACTTCTGAGTATAGATAAGGTGTCTGATGTATTCACATTAATTATACTCATTAATATAAACAGGAGTCACACATGCATTAAGGAGATTAAAATGTCCTAACAATTAACATATAGTCCAGGGTTTAGTGAGAAGACCAGCAACTACAGCACACAAATTTAATTACATATGTTTTCTGAACTGTATGACCAACATAATTTACACACACAAACTGTCTACACTGCATTGTAGTAGTGTGGATTACAGGTGTGTGAATTGCAGAGCACACCAAAGTGTAGCAATCTAGCTGCACCATGTGGATGCTGCTGCAGTGAACTAAAAGGTACCTAGTTCATATTAATGTAGTCCTCTTGCAAACAAAACTATGTTAACCAAACTAGATACCTTTTGGTTTTTACCAGCAGCATCCACGTGGGGCAGTTAGAGCACAACACATTGTAGCACTCTGCAGTTCATACTCCTGTTGTCTGCACAGCATCATGGTGTAGATAAATCCTTAGTGAGACATACCTCTGTAATTCAGGAGCAACTTCACTAAACTCAGTTGAATTAGATCAATGTAAAACTGGTGTAAATGTCAAGAGAATCAGGCCTAACATTTCTAACAGAATCTACCTCCACTGGGTAGTTTCAAATGATTATGAGTATCATAATAAATAAAGGGAGGGAGGAAGCATTTCAATATATTGCTTAATGTTTACCAAATTATTTGAAGATGAAAAGTGTTATATAAGTACTCACTATTACTACCATTTTCAAATGATCATAGCCCTTTTTTTTCACTCCAGCAGCAATGACAAACATCAAATCTATTTTCAAAATAACACAACAAGCTGTGGAGCCAACTGGAGGGATCAGTTAGTAATACACATTAACATGAGGACAACCTCCATGAAGGAACAACTTCTCAGACAAGCACAGTGTACAGGAAGGTGTATGAAATGATTACAGAAATGGTGTTCTTAGTCCTGGAGGGAAGTGAAGAGGATACAAGTTACATCCCTAGTTGCATGTTAGCATGTAGCTTTTGACTCCTGCTGTCTATGGCTACAAGATGTAAATGCTTTCGAGACCTGAGAAAGAGCTCTGTGCAAGATTGAAAGCTTGTTTCTCACCAACAGAAGTTATTCCAATAAAAGATATTACCTCACCCACCTTGTCTCTCTAATGCGTTATGGGGCTGATCTAAAGCTTGCTTATGCCAATGGAAAGACTGTCAGTAACTTCAATGGGCTTTTTGGATCAGGTCCTTTATGAAACAAAACTGGAACATTGTTAGGGATAAAGATGCCATTCAGAATGAGAAAAATGTAAAGCCAAAGATCCCCACCCTGACCAATCCACATTCACAGATCCAAAAACAAAAGCTCTGTTGTCTTATAGTCTGGATAAAAGAAATGCTTGAAGTTCCAGCCACCAAACACAGAAAGCATTTATTACCAAAAATACACAAATCATAGTTAAAGGACAGATACAATCAGGGCACCTAACAAACATTTATTATTAGTCTCCTTATATTTTTATTACTCTTTAGAATCTTACTACTTGATTAAAACTGGCTCAAGTATAGTATTATTTATTAGCCTAGACTCCAGGAATAATTTCCCAGTGAACTGGATCCTTTTGATGGGATGTTTACACAGCCTGTTTTGCACAGTATATTCTCAGTTGCTAGCATGTGCCTTCTCTAGCTTCAGCATTTTAACAGCTAGGTGTTTTTTTTAAAAAAAATTTCCCTCCCAAAAAGATGAAGCCTGCGCGTCCGGGAGCAGCGAGGAGATTCTCTTGTTCAGCAAGAGAGCAGCCCTGGCGAAGTGAAATGCACTTTCCAGTTCTAGAAAATGCCCTGTCTCCTCTTCTTTAAGGAAAGAAAAGCCTCTTCTCCCTGAGGCGGCACCTAGGAACAGCTTCTCCGTCCTGCCTCCCCTCCGACCCCTTCCAGATCCTACTTTCCGTCCTCGAATCCCACCTACTGCCCCCAGCCCCTCACACCTCCCCCTGCCCTAGCCCCCGCAGCGCCCTCACCTCGGCTGCCCGCGCTGCTGGCCGTGGAGTTCCCGCAGCCCATGGCCCGGCGGGCGCCGCGAGGGGCCGGGGCAGGCGGCGGGAGCCAGCCCGGGGGTGGCCGCAGCAGCAGCGCGACCCCGGGTGCCGATGCGGGATGCGGCGGGCGGGCTCGGGAAGGAGGATGCTGGGGATGAAGCGGGGGGGGGACACACACGGGGACTCACCTCCCCGCCCATCGCCTGGGTAACGGCGGAGACCAATCAGCGCTGCCGGCAGCTCTGCTGGCCCTGAGGGGAGCGGGACCCTACAGGGGGCTAGAGGCGGGGGGTGATGCACCCAGCCCCCGGCCTGCCCGGGTGTCTCCTGCGCGCCAGCCCCAGCTCCCTCTGGCTCCTTCCTCTCCCTCCGCACCGCAGCCCATTCACCACCGCCTCCCGCGGGGCTCTGTGCCCTGTTCCCGGCTGCAGGAGGTAGGTGTGTGGGGGGTTAATGTTCTGCTGTTCAGTGGTGGGAGTCAGTCCCTCGGCCTGGTTGGACAATACAACAGTCCATGATCCAGTCCCCTCCACTCTCATCCTCACCTCTGCCCCCCACGGTGCTCACCTCCAGGAGACTACAGACTTTACTGGCAGGGAAGGTGCCTAGGAACACCCCTGCTCTTCCACCTGGCATGACAGGATGAGGCTGAGAAGGAGGGGAGCCCACGTGGCAGAAGGTGGATGCCCCTTGTTCAAAGTCTGTGCAAATCTGACATGCGTTGCCCTGTGGATTGTTCACACTCAGTCTCTCAGGGCAGACCTGCCAGCATGCACCCTGTGACTATTAAGCCACTATAGGAAGATTAGAAAGGGAGACCTACCTAACTGCTAACAAAGGCCTTATGCAAAAACAAAACCATCACTTTCTTGTGTACCCTGAGAAATTGTGATCCCCTTCTAATTAAAATGCATCCATTGTAGCATAAATGATATGTGCCTGCCCATCCACCACCCTCAAGGTAATATATCTGTGTGCAATGTTCTATTTAGACATTTATTCTATGGCCATTGATGTAGTATCTGAGTAATATTGAGCCTGTCTCCTCTTCTGAGAGGCATCATCAGATAGGATGATATGTCCTTACACCTCTGAACACTTGCCCCATTTTTCTAATGTATGCATTCAGAACTTTTAACTTTGAGGGTTTGTGCCTCATGCAATTCCACGGTATGCCTCAGTCCATCCTCCATTCAGTGTAAGTGGGCACTTGTGACTATAATAAAACACAAAATCCAGCTTAACTTTACAAGCTGTCTTCTGACAGCATTTCTGGTTTTATAGCAGTTTATATACAGCATAAAGTCCTCTTGGGTTGATTAAAAGCCCAGATTTACTTTCCCTAACAAATCCTGCTAGCCAAGACAATAGAATCTGCCAGATTTTTGCAAAGTCTGCAAGTGACTTTTTTTATCCCAAAATCTACATTGTTACTACAGGCAGTTTTATTTTTATTTTCTTCGCTATTTGGCACTACTTCCACACAGAGCAGCTGAGCATTTCCAGAATTTACAGCCTTAATCCTGTATAATCCTTTCAAATAAAGGGAAGGTGAGAATGTGAGATCTAGTGCAGCTGGTTGCAACACACTGAATGTTCCTGCTACAACAAATCAGCACTGAAAGAGTTGACAATGCTGCCATTTAAGTGCCCATAAGCAGGCTTCAACTCTGCCCATGCCAGTCCCAAGCCCGGATCAAAAAGGAGGAGGGTTGGTCGATGGGGCAGCTTCCCCGTAAAAGAAAGTTCGAGCTACAGAAACTACTCACATCAACCACATAAACCAAAAACCACATCCTAGAAGGATGGAGAACTTTCCAATGCACATTTGACAGTGAATGATCAAATCCATAGGAAAGTGACCCACTCAATGGT
The DNA here is from genome assembly GCA_007922305.1 of Dermatemys mawii. NCBI lineage: Eukaryota > Metazoa > Chordata > Testudines > Dermatemydidae > Dermatemys > Dermatemys mawii. Next base: position 7,779,640 of record ML677350.1, read on the forward strand.
CCAAATTCTGATGGCCAAAAAGAGTACATCATCCATAGCTACCTGGAATGTAGGAACTCTAAACTGTGCAGAAAAATTAAAACAGGTAATCAAAGAAATGGATAGATATAAAATTGAAATCCTAGGACTTTGTGAAGTTAGATGGAAAGATCAAGGTATGATAACATCTGCAGAAAAAACAATTATATTCATGTGGAACCAAACATGAGAGAAGTGTAGGAACCATCTTGAATAGTGCTGCAGAGAAATCACTTATGAATTGGCAGCCAATATCAGATAAGCTACTGGCTGTTAGATTCCAGTCAGAACATTAAGTACACCATACTCCAGGCATATGCTTCAACAAATGATGCAGAAGAAGAGGACAAATAGAGATTCTATATAGAATTGAACGGTGTAATGAAAGAAGTACCAAATCACGATCTTGTCCTGGTTATGGGAAAATTTTATGCCCAGATCGGAAATGAAAGTAGAGGTAGGGAAACAGTCATCAGCCCACATAAAACTGGAATAACAACAGATAATGACACAAGATTTCTTGAATTTTGTGCCAAAAAACAATCTTGGCATCTGCAATTCTTTCCTCCAACATAAAAACAAAATAAAACCTACAGGAACCTTGACAGAGAAGTAAAGAAACAATGCAAAAAAGATAAACAAAATTGGATAGAAAGTAACTCTAGTGTAGCTGAAGAAGCAGGGGAAAGAAAGGATACAAGAACATTCTGCATGATCCTGAAACAATTTACAGGATATGGATCAAAATTCAGAAGTGTCCCAGTGAAAGGGAAACAAGGAGAAATTTTGAAAACACAGGAGGAACAAGAAAATAGATGGGTTGAACACTTCAAAGAAGTGCTAAACCAACCAGAACCAATTACAGGACTGGAATTTACCAATGACAAACCATTAGACCTAGATATAGATGAATCTGAGGTAAAAATCAAAGTAGTAAAAAAAAAGTATTGCAAAAGCTGAAAAACAACAAGGCATCTGGGTTGGACGGCGTTCATCCGGAGATGGTTAAATATGGAAGTGAAAATGTGAAATCAGTCATCTGTTTGCTGGGCAACAAACTATGGACAGAGGAGAAAGTGTTGGAAGAATGGACCCTCGTTATCATAATTAATTTACCAAAGAAAGGTGATCTAAACAACTGTTCAAATTGGAGGGGAGTAACACTTCTATCTGTCACAAGAAAAGTATTAGCAGCAGTCATTCTGAACAGAATGAAAAGAAAGATGGATGCCATCTTACGTGAACAACAATCTGGATTTTGACAAGAGAGATCGTGCACAGATGCTATTTTCACCCCGAGATGGATTACAGACAACACGATTGAATTCCAAGGCAGTCTTGCCTTCAATTTTGTGGACTTTCAAAAGACATTCGATAGTGTAAACAGAGAAACAACATAAAACAATTGGAAAATTGTGGAACAATATAGAATTCCAACAAAATGAATTAACATTATGAAGGCATTCTATGTCAATTCAAAATGTTGCATTAAAATGGAAAATGGGTTGAGTAAGCTATTCAGCATTGAGACAGGAATAAGGCAGGAGTGTGTTCTGTTTCCTTTTTTGTTTATGCTAGTCATCGACTATGGATTAAAACAATGCAACAGTGATACATATGGCTTAAAATGGAACAGTTTAAAGCTATTTGATCTAGACTTTGCTGACGACATTGCTCTTATCAATGAAGATGCCAACAGACTACAAAAATGCACAAACCAAGTAAAAGAAGTAATGAAGAAGATAGGTTTGAGATACAATGCAAAGAAATGTAAAGTCATGCTAATATGGACTATAGGGATAGAAATCAAAATTGAAGAGAAGCTGGAGAAAGTGGACAATTTTATGTATCTTGGAAGTACCATCAGCTTGGTACCATTTGTACCAAGATGGTACTAATTCTGAGGAAACAAAAATAAGAAACGGGAAGGCAAATGCTGCATTTGGAAGTCTCAAAAATATCTGGCAACTCAAAATCATCTTCCTCAAGACAAAACTGAATGTGTACAAGCAATTGTTATTGCCATCACAACATATAGCAGTGAGTCATGGCAACTTACCAAGAAAGATACGCAAAAGATGGATGCATTTAATCACAAATGTTTGAGAAGAATATTGGGAACAACATATAGAGAGAGGAAGATGAATGAAGAAGTCAGAAAAATTACTGAACAAGGCACTCTCTCACAAATAATCTACAAAAGAAGACATCAGTGGCTAGGAAATGTGCAGAGAATGGAAAAAAGAGCGCTAACCAAATACCACCCTTGAATGGAAACCAGAAAATGCAAGAAAAAAAAAAAGAGAGAGAGGAAGAGAGGGAATAACATGAAAATTAACAGTTCTGAACATCAAGCACCTCAACAAGAAATGGGAAGATTTGGAAAGAAGAGCAGTTAACAGGCAAGGATGACAAATGTGGGTATCCCAGTCTGTAGTAAAGCACAGGATGGACTAAGGTCTAAGGTAAGCAGGCTTCAAAGCAATCATCCAAACACCCCTGGAAGACTTAAGTGAACACTCAGGTGTACACTGGACATGCATACCTTTTACATCAGTGTTTTCTACAGGAGGACAAGAAAACAAGTAGCTGCTGCCAGATTTCTCACCACCTCTCACTAATGCAAGGCAAGATATCACTTTTATAGGAGCACACTGACAGGGACTCTATAAAGATCAAACTCCAGAAATAGTTTGGTGTTGTTTTAGTGGTTCATTTACTTCAGTCAGGAAGTCTGAAAATAAACTAAAGAGTGTCTGGACATACTTGTCAAATGTCTCTCATTTTAAGGGAATGATTCATTTTAGTTCCTAAGTTATCTATGTTTCATACAAATGGGATGTCCTCTCACTTTTATTATTAAAAATCATTTGTATAAAAAAATAAAGTAGCATGAAACAGAGATTATAAAAAGAGTTGTTTATGTGAAAGGAAGAAATCTTTCTTAATTGTAAATTTTCTACATGAGCTTTTTTGGAGGTGGGGGATCTGCCATCATGTTGAGGCTTTGTTGCACATTGTGTCCCACCTTTTGGCTTGGGAAAGTTAGAAGGAATTCCATAGGGGTCTTCTCTAAACCAAAACAGAAACTGACCAAGTTAGATAGACAACCAAGAGAGAGAAGTAGTGATAGAGAGACCTGTCAAGTCCTGCTTTTTGCCTTCTTGATCCTTTTCACTGGTGTGATAGGAAACCCACACAATCTAATGCTATTATTTGTGCTGGGCTGCAGGCTTAGGGAAGGAGGAGGTCACACCAGCTCAAAAAGTAATTTGTGTGTATTAAAAAATGACCCCTAATAGCACTGAAATATTAAAAGTATATTATTTTCTTGATTTCTCTCAAACTACAAGCTATCAACATAGAGAATCTTATGCACCATCCCATGACAAAATACTAAAACAAAATGCTTCTAATGGTTTGTCTCTCAATTTTTGCAAGTATACAAAAATTATTAATTTACAATCTACAGTTCCCTCCCTTCCGCCCAAAGGCTGTTGGCAGGTGCAGAACAGATACAGATGTTCACTAATCCATAATGTCACTGAAAAATCTTGTTCCTTCATCAGTAGTTAATATCCTGGGATTAATCTTCTCCAAAGGAAGCTTACAAATGCAATTCAAATTTAAACAAAACTTTTCTGCTCTGATCATTGCTTTACAATATGTTCAGCCAAAAGGTAACAATTTTAGCATGTTGGATTCTCAATTCTAGGATGTCCATAGTTTAGCTACTAGATCACCAATCTTCCAGATTTCCCCTGGATAGTCTTACGTTCCTGCTATGGCATCCTAGCAATATGGCTGGCAGACCCAAATTACTAATGCTTGAGAAGCAAGCCACTGCTGCTATGTTAACATTTTTGTTGTTGTTTTTTTTTAAAAAATTAACCTAATTGCATCATTGTGAGCATCTGGTGCTATGCGTATGGTGCTATAAAACCTCTGGTGTTTTTTTTGGCTATGGAGAGCTTAGTCAGGCATTCCAAATAAATCTAGAAGAGGGGATGGTTCTTTTAGGGCAGGATCACCAATGAAAGTCCCTAGTCCAAGTCAAGTAGGCACAAAGGCACTGAGTCTAGGGTCAGCTGGAGGGCATTTGGTATACCAATCACTTGGTGATGGGCCTTGATTCTGTTTCATACAACAAAGATCTGCAGCTGCCTATGACAGAGTGTGCACTAAGGGACAGGGCACAAGATTAGGGCTCAGGAAATCAGGGTTTTATTCCTTGTGTCTCTATATTACTCAGTGACTTGGGCAAGTCACTGCCCATTCTGTACCTCAGTTTCCCCATCTGTAAAACGGGGAATATTATACTGATGTCTTTTGTAAAGTGCTTTGAGATCTAGGGATTAAAAGAACTTGACATTACTCTTTTCAGAACGTAGGGTGACCAGACAGCAAGTGTGAAAAATCGGGACAGAGGGTGGGGGATAATAGGAGCTTATATAAGAAAAAGACCAAAAAATCAGGACTGTCCCTATAAAATCAGGACATCTGGTCATCCTATCAGAATCCCACTTCATTCCTAAAGATACCTTTCATTTTTAATGGAAACAAAAAACAATTAAAAATGGAAACAGCAGACACATAATGCAAAGAACCATCACAAACAAAACAAGTCTGAAAAAGAACAAGGTAACGGTAGATGCATAGCTGCCCATATTCACATCCCTACCCCCTTCTTCGGATGATACACATTCCATTGAGTTCCAGGACTGAAATTCTGGCCAACCCTTGCTTCCCCCACTCCACTGCTCAGCCACACAAAGGCTAGCCACAACCTAGCCTTGAACGATTTACACAACATTATTAACAATGGCAACATAACAAAAACAACATCAAATTGCAAGAAAGGTACACAGGAGAAAAAAAGGATCGGCTCTCCCTTCCTCCCAAATAATATAAATTACACATTCATATTTTACTCACCACGCCTCCCGAAGAGGGGACATCTGATCTTTTATTTAAAAAACAAAACAAAACACAAATATGCAGGGGACTGGACTAGAAGACCGCTCAAGGTCCCTTCCAGTCCTACAATTCTATGATTATCTCATTTGCCCCCAAATTATCCATTAAAGCCATTTTTAAAAAAATCACATTATTAAACCACTCTTAAAAAAACAACAGATGTGGCAAGAAGCCAGTAAGATTTTTTTTTTAAAGGCCTATTCTTTTTGAAGGGCTCATTCCTGCTGCCACTAGAGTCAGAGATAAAATTCCTATCCTTGGGTCAAACTTTCAGCAACTGTGAATAGGACATGGATTTACATCAGATGAGGATCTGGGTCACTGAGTCCTAGAAAGGAGCAATTCCTAAATTACCCAGAAGAAGTTATCATGCAATCCTGTGATCAGCAATGAACAAGTAAGGTGCCATTTCCAGTACCGACTGGAGGAGTCTGGACTGAGTGAAGAGTTTACTGATTGCTTGAGGAAATTAGCAATTTAAGTCTCTTGTTAGCTAAAGTAACTGCTTTAAAAAACACATAAAATAAAGAGTAAAGAAACTGACAATCTGTCAGAACTTGATTGTTGTATTTAATTGTCAAAATCCTCTTTGTTTTTAAAAGCTAACATTCACAGTATCTGATTCCTAGCTGTTTTACAAAGGTAACAAGCACGTTCAAGACACAAGACAGATTTGTTTTCTTCTCCCAAGAGAACAATCCAACACTATTATTCACAGATCAGTGTCTTCATAGTAATTGACTGGACCATCATCTGTTGACATTTCTGAGATTTAGCATGTAGTGCAGCAGACGGACTGGCAAGGAATTTGCCAGTAGCTAAGGAACTCCATGAAATTTTATTTTAAAACCTTAACAAATATTCAGTTTCGAGCCCAATCATCCAGCTCTCACTGAGTTCACAAGAGTTTTGCCTGAGCAAGGGCTGCGGTCAGTATCAATTCTGCAGCAGACTTCAGAGCTGCATTTTATCAGCCTACTAGTCCCTGAACCATTCTATAAATATGGATGATAATGAAACACGTTTCCGGTATTTACAACACATTCAGGCTTAAGAGAGTGAGTGCTGTTATCAGCTCTCCAATGTGGTTACATTTGGACTGGCAGAGTTCTTCCAGGGAAAGGATGGGGAAGGGAGGAAGAAGGATCCAATAGTCCCTTCTGACAACCTCTTTGGACATCTTTACGAGGATCCGTGTTTTGATCACTTATGGGTGGATCCCATAATGCTTTGAGGAAGAGTAGGGGTGACTGGACCAAATTCCAATTTGATTAATAAATGTTTAAATTCCTCTTGTAACTTTAATCAAATGCTGTTTCCTGTTCCTCTTGTCCCAAAGGTTTGTGTAGTGTTGATATATATGGCTACCATGTCCCATCCCTGAGGTAGGTGCCTTTCAATGATGGGTGAAGAAATTCTTACACAGGGAACACTCCTGGATTCTTTCTGCACCCAAAAGTTTTCTTTCTATGGCATGTTGAAATCCCTTGGGATGAATGGTACTATACAAATACAAGATATTTCTAAGGAGCCTTCTACCTCTTAGATCGTTCAGCCTGCCTAGTGCCTACACTTGTAAAGAACAGTAATTCTGTTCGCAGCTCTAGAGGACGATCGCAGCTTCCCTGTGCCTTTAACAAGAATATGCAAGAAGAGTCACTTTCCTCTACCTCCCTCAAGATTCCAGTCAACCAGCAAATGCCCCCAATAAGTTCAGTTGTAACAAAATCAGCTGTTATTGACAAAGAGAATCATAAAATAAAAAGATACACTATAGAAAGAATCTCTGGGTTGGCACATCACTAAGACCCCAATTCAAATCCCTATTTGAACTAAACACTTAAGCATGTGCTTAAATTTAGGCAGTCTTAAGTCTAAGACTGGCTTGGACTTAAGAACTCTTAAATCTTTTGATGGTTTGGGTCTTAAATTAGTAATAGCATATTGTAAGATTACTTTATCTACATCACTGCAGGAAAATCTCTTCCTGCCTGGGAGAAGTACCTTTAAAAAGGCATGCTCCGCCGAGGAAGAGGCTTTGGACAGCATTGGAGTGTAACCCCCACCGTTCAGTTAGAGGTCTTCCTCTCATGAGATCTTCTCCCTGTACACAAGATGGCTGAGACTGACAAAAGGAAAAGTGCATTTTAACACTGCATTTTAAGAAGAATGCAGCTTTTTAATTGATTGTTATATAGTAGTAGATTTTGAGGAAAAGTACTTAAAGATATTTATTTATCAAACATCAACTATTTATTATACCCGCAAGTGTACACTGTCCCAAGTCCCCCTTTCTATCCACACACAGATCAGTCCGATTTGGATCAGTAAGCACTCAGGACCCAGTTCATAGGACCCTGTTACTGGGGTGGGTCAGGCTCAGGTTCAAGCCCCGTCATTTTGCAGTGTGGGTGCAGATCAAGCCACAGACCCAAGTCAGAAAGCCTGCATAGTGCTGTGTGGATGTTAGTCTGGCTGTAAGACCCAGGTCCAGCATCTGTTAACCCAGATTTACAATGCAGTGGCGATGGTGAGAGCTCAAATGCTGGCTTGGAAACAACAAGTCCCCAATCCCAGGTCCCACAGGCTCAGGTTTACAATACAGTGTAGACATACCCTTACTGACCCTGCAGACACTCACACACATGAACAACATCATGCACGTGACTAGTTCCCATGAACTCCATGGACCTACACACAGGAGTAGAGTTAAGCACATTTATAAGTCTTTGTGGAATCACGGCCTACTGGCCAAATTTTTTAAGTTACTATTTAGGCACCTCACTCCCATTGAAATAAAATGAGTTAGGTGCCCAAATTCCTTTAAAAATCTGATAAATTTCTAAACATGCATTTAATTTAAAGTGCTACCCCAGTATAATTCCAATCAGGAGAACAGAACTGAGAAGCTCCTCAGGCAGGGGAAGATTTCTGGGGAACTCAGTGTGCAGTGCTCCCAGTCAAATGCAAGAAGGACCACGTAACTAACCCCAGTGTTCTTCACTAGTGAGGCTCAAATACTCAGGCAGGTAGCAATGTGGCTCTATTAGCATGCCAGTGCATGCTCACATACATATATTTTGGTGGCATTATCTAGCTACCTTCATTAGAAGAGCCACATTCCCTTCCCTAACTCAAGATGGTAAACAGAATAATTTTAAAAAATGAATTGGCTTAAGATTTTTTTTAACCTAAAATAAATCACAAAAGAGAGGCTTCCTCTTAGGAGTCTCTATACGGAGGTTAGCCTTCCCTTGAAGAAGGTATTCTGAAGGTGGGGGAGTAAAACAGACAGATGCTGACAAGCGCTGTTGAAATCATACACTTTACCAAACGACCTTATCTGCACAATCAATGCAAATTATATACAGGATAAACATGTTTACTGAAATCAAGTGCATCTGTAAACATCCATTTTAGGAGATTAACAACAGGTTTCATGGAAATAAATAAAGCCACATGCTTTATGTTAAAATGAAAGTAAGACCTTTCTTATATGGAAATCAAAAATCTCAGTGGTATTTTATTTTATCTTGGTATTGTTTTGTGATTCATAACTAAAAAAATGTTCTTTTCTCTCAACAGCTAAAATCCCATACATAGTGAACGCTTTGTTATTAAGCTATATCATCATTCATGTGCTATTGGCTTGGCTTGCTCCAGATTTTAAAATATATATTTTTGTTATCGTTTGGCATCAGGGAATCATTTTTCAAACCCACCATTTTGCAGCAATCCTGTTGACTAAAACATCAAAGCTGTAATATTAGGTTGTTTAACCTTTTTATTTATTCAGGATAGTTACAGTGTTTAGGTGAGATTATTACACAAAAAGCCCACCTCTAGTCCAAAGACCTGACAGTGTCCAATTGATTTTTGGAGAAGTTCTATGGCCTGGGTATACAGGAGATCAGCCTAGATGATCACAATGGTCCCTTCCAGCCTTGGAATCTACGAATCTCCCTCTTATTAAGCACAAAGCTTAAGAATCTGATGCACTCTGGGTTTAAATACATAAATAGATTTGTCTAACTTAGCACACGATTTATATATTACTACTCAGTTCTTTCTCACAGTGCTAAGATATGCAGCCGAAACAGAAGTATGATGCCATCTGCTCTTTAAAGTTACAGTGGGATATGTGAAGGAGAAAACACAGTGATATGAGTTCCTCTATAAGTAGTGTAGCTGGAAAAAATCATCATTAGAGTTGCAAAATTACTGAAAACCCTGTTTCATACAAAGAGCATACCATATGTTTAATGAAAACCATAATGCTACTTAGCAACACAACCAGAATAAATGTTTCACAAAATGCTAATACAAGCTTTCCATAAATAGCTATGGTACTTTAAAAATAAATATTGCAGCGTTCAGTATCATTATAGCTAATTATAAGACTTTGCATATAATAAAACAATTTACAACAGTCAGGACTAGAGAGGACTCCTAGGAGATCTAAGAAAACTAGGTAAGCAGAAGATTAATTTCAATGTTCACAAGTGCAAGGGAACAAACATTGTGGAAGAAGCAATTTAGGCTACTATTATGCATTGCTAATGTCTAAATTATAACCATTCAGGGAAAGGACCCTGACATCACTCTCAGCAGTTCAGTGTGCAAAGGGCAATGAAAAATATTAAGATATATAAAGAATGGAATAGAAAATGTTATAATCTCCTTATATAGGTCAATAGTTCACTCACCTATTGAATGAAATGTTCAGTTCTGGTCAGGCTATCTGAAAAAAAAGACACAGCAGAAATGGAAGGGGTATAGGGATGGCCAATGAAATTATAGACAGGCACGGAAAAATTCTATGTGAGGAGAGTGAAAAAGTTAAGGCCTGTGATACTTAGGAAGATAATTTATGTTTTCAAAAGTGATTTAGGCACATGGGAGCCTAACTCTTATTGACACAGTGAGACTTGCATTTCTATGGGCCAAATATTCAAAATCCTATTAATTTCAAAGGATGAAAGTTTATGCTGAAATAAACTGGTTAGTCTCTAAGGTGCTACAAGTATTCGTCGCTTAATTTACTTAAGCAATTTTGAAAATCCCAGTAGTTGTCTGTCTTTAGGCACCTAAATACTTCTGAAAATCTGTCTCTGAGTGCCCAAGTCATTTTTTAAAAATGGGACTTAGGCTGCTATGCCACTTAAGTGCTTTTGAAAAATTTACATGAGGGCTGTTAAATTCAGAGAGGAGACAAGTAAGAAGTGCCAGGACAGAAGTACACAAAACAATGAGATGGTAAAATAGGCACAAAGGAACTTTCAATTAAATTGAAAGGCAGCAAAATAAAAATACAATAAATTCCATTTTTATACAACATATTGTTAAGCTATGAAACTCATTGAAACAGTATGCCATTGACTGCCAAAGTTTAGCAGGATTAAAAATAGGATTAGACATTTATATACACTCCTCCTGTTTGATAAAAGATAATATTAAGAGGTACAAACTCTCATGCTTTAGGAACCAAGCCAACTGCTAACTGTCCGTCTAACTTCCCCTATATACTATTCCATAACTACCCCTGATTTAGATGCTTACACCTCCCTCCAAATGGAAATGGCCTCTGTCAGAGACAGAATACCGGACTAGATGAACTACTGGTATGATCCAACAGGGCAATTTAAGCTCTTTGGGGCAGTGCCTGCCTTTTTGTTTTGTATTTGTGTAATGACTAGTACAATGGGGTCCTGGCCCATGATTGGGGCTCCTATGTGGTTCGATAACACAAAGTAACAATTCCTATGCCACTATTTTAAAAAGGGTTTGGGCTACCAATTTCAAAGGAGACTGGTGAATTTTGATGCATCAGTGTGGGGGAGGGGCTTACCTTGAGACACCTTAAATGTAATTTATAGCAAGTCTCCCCACTAGTTCTGCTGTTGTGACTGATTCTTTAACTTTTCTTTATTGTGCTTTTAAGTTTAAGCTCCAGAGCTCTGAGAATGCTTGACATAAATATTGAGTTTTAAAAATCTAAATAAAATAGAGGGGCCTGATTTTCAGAAGTGCTGAGCACCCTCAGAAAGACAGGAGCAATTAAAGTGACCCAAGTTGGGCAACCAAAAATTAAGATAACAAAAATCATTAGTCCCTTATGACAATTTAGGTCTTTCATACAAAAAGGCTCTACTTTCTCTATGATCTTGTGGTTTTTATTTTTTACATTAAAATGGTTATACTACCCTTCATTAGAACTGAAGACAAAGTTACTTCATTCATGAAGCTGAATAATCCTTGTTACACACAATTATGAAAAAATGAATTCTCTCTCCAGTGATCATGTGCATAATAAATACCTCTGAGTCCTGTTTGCATAGAACTAGCAGAACCAGTCACACCAAATAAGAATGGTGCAATGCTGGAAAGATAATTATAGGATTCCAAACTTGAATCATTACTAAATGAAGGCACCGAGAAAAACAGGTGAGCCCTCAAAGGTTGTGCTCTCGAGAGTGCTGAAAATATGAAGCAAAGCCACAGGTGTTACCTTGGTTTGGGAAGTATTTTGGAGTACTTTGTTGTTGAACTACTCCCCCGTATGCAAAACCATGAGGAAAAAGAAGTAGACAGTTATCAGAGGAAGGAAGTGGCATGCTAGGCACAGTTAAGAAATCATCCACAAATGTCCTGAAGCTAAATTTAAGAGGCATGGATCCTCTAGCCATAGCATGGAGTCTGAGCTCAAATGAGGTTTTAAAAGGTTTTTAAGAAAAACAAAAAAAGCCAGGACTTCAAGACAAACGGAGACAGACTCTGCCACATGCTAGCATGACAGGTTCAGAGGTGTCTTCTGTAAAGAACTTTTCTTTACAGGTTACCACACCATCTTAAAGACCTCTGTAACACAACTAGTATTTAAAATGTTATTTCTGTTTTCTCCAGACATAAATGTATTGACTCCACCTCTTATACTTGATATGTGTGAAATATTAGTTGATTATCTTTGTTGCTATGCACTCTCTTTCCTGAGGCAGGCCAAGTGAAGTCAACATGCAGGGCCAGATTAAGACCTTTAGAGCCCCAAGCACAGAAAAGATTATGGTGTCCCCCCCCACAATGTAATTCAAAAACAATACTATACTATAAAATAAAATTTTAATTTTTTGAAATGATACAAAATTTACATGTATGCTGAAATTAAAATAGCTTCTTTCTAGATTTTCTGATTGCAAAATTCTGATAAGTTCATCAAAGCTGACTCGAGGAAGCATGTCCACTTCCATACACAATAGGGAAAGTGAATCAAGTGTGTCCTGACACATTGTTCTCTGAGGATTTTTTATTCTTTTCAGCTGAAAAAAAGAGCGTTTTGCAAAGCAGTTAGTAATCATCAATGTTAGAAAAATACGTAGTGCAAACTCTACATTTAGAAATATGCATTGTATTCCGTCTTTCAATACTGTGTCATGAAGAACAATGTGACTGAATTTCATTTTTCCTGTTTCATTAAACTTTGCACGCACATAACAGAGGAACTGCCGTACTTCTCCACAGAGATTCATGTTCAAGTCAACAGGGTATGAGTCAGCTAGCTTTTGGGAACCTTGTGAATATTGTTCATCAAATAAGTCCATATTGTTTAGAAAAGAAAATCTATTTGATACTTCTTTGTACACTTCACTCTCCTCTTCATATGAGCTTCAAGTGTATCAATTATAGCGTAGTAAGTAGACACACAAAATTTGTCTCTACGATTCAATGTTGTTTCTGTTGCCCTACTATCATTTGCTTGTTTTTTCCTGATTCGCTTGCAGGACTTGGCTTCTTTGTAGTTAGTATCGGGCCAGATATCTTTTGATATGTCTTCAAATCTTTCAATATCATTCCTCAAATTGTGTAAGCGGTCTGCTTATGATTGACAGAGGTCAGCACAAGTTTTCAAATCCAATTCTTTTTCTTGGAGAGCTTTACTTGTGTGGTAAAAGTGTTATAAAATTTCATTCCACATGGTCAACATGAATACAAACTCTAGTTCTTGCATCTTGTTTTCAATGTTTTCTGCCTCTTGTATAGTTTCTCCCTTTTTGATTAGTCTTCAGCTATCCTTTCTAATGCATCCACAAGCTTTGAGTAGGACTCCAGAATTGCACTTGTTGCCACTACATGTGCCTCCCAGTGAGTATTAGAAAGAGATTTCAACACATGATCATTGCCCAAATATGTTTAAGAATTGCCCATTGGTGTGTTGAGGCAGAGAAAAATGTACAAAGTAACTGGACTGTTGAGAAAAAAATTACTGCCACTGGACAACAATCAATAGCACTGCAGCCAACAAGACTGAGAGAGTGTGCAGCACATGCTATGAATATGGTATATTTGTTCTGTTCTAAAAGCTTCTTCTGCATTCCTTGATAACGCCCTGACATATTGGCAGCATTGTCGTAAGATTGACCTCTGCACTTTGAGAAATCTATTTTGCAAACTTGGCACAGATAATGCAGTACTTGATTTGCCATTTCTTCACCAGTGCGGCTTTTCAAATTGAGGAATGTTATAAATCGTTCAACTGGTTTTCCATCTTTGAGAGACACATATCTTAGTACAATATTCAATTGATCAACATATGAAAGATCAGGTGTAGAGTCGACAGATAAACTGAAGTACCCAGCAGTACTTATGTAATCCGCAATAGCTGAGTGAACTTTGTCTCTCATTAGACCAATGAGTTCATCACATATTGTCTTGGATAAGCATGATGGGTTGCCTTTGCCAGAATTCCCATATTTTGAGATATGGCCTGCTAAAAATGGGCCAAACTGAGCCACAAGCTCCAACAATCCCAAGAAATTTCCATTCTGCAATGATCCAAATGTGTCATTTGATCCCCGGAAAGGCAGACCACGTTCAGCTAATGTTTGAATAACAGCTATAACATGCTGCAAGACATGTTGCCAGTAATCACGCGCCCCTTTCATTTGTTCTGATTTCCTCGTATTATTTTGATCTACTTTTGTAGGACACCCCCCTGGTTTAGGTGGGAAGAAGTAATAAAAAGAGAACAGGAAAAAAGTGGAAGTGTGTGTAGTGGAGTGTAAGGAAGTCTAACAAAGTTCTGATTTTCCCCATGATGACTACTTCAATGCTTTTTTTGAAATATCATATATCAATTTTTTAAAAAAAAATCTCATTTTTTTGGTGCTCCCTGCTTTGCTGGTGCCCTAAGCAAGTGCTTAGTCTGCCTATTGGGTAATCCAGCCCTGCCAACATGACAGTCCCATTTGCTAATTTTAATTAAGGGACTGGAACAGAGAGTCCAACTTCAGTGCTGGCAGAGCAAAGTCATGCCAAGGCAAACTTAGCACATTGGGTTAAAGGGTCATATCACAAACTTCAGAATCAATAACATTCAACATCAGACCAGCATAAATTCCAAAACAATATAACATAGCCAGAAGTACAGTGCCTGATGACTCTCTGTCAAACTTAATTAATGTTAACAGTCTCAGTTGATTTGCAAAATTTTCCTTATGCCCCACCACTTATGTACTTTCTGCAATCAAGAGGACAATTTATATTTTAGCAGTCATCCTGTTTGCATTTTAAGATGTTTATAATGTTTTAAGAAACACACAAGCAGAAAAATTAGCAGGGATTTAGGTGCAACAGAAGGACACTAAGATTAAAGGGAGCAGAGTAAGGCCAATGCTGAGCAGTTTTGAAATTTCCACCCTATATGTACTTAATAAAAAAGAAAAATGCAAGAGCAACATCACAACTATATGAAGAGAGTGGAAACTTCTCTGTGGGGCCAGAGACATATAATTTTAGATCCAAAATTTTACCTCCCTTGATGTTTCCTGTTTAATCAATGTGTAGTTCCTCCAGACTCTTAAGGCCATTCTTTTTAAAGGGGCTGCTGATCTTGGTTGCCTCAATTACTGGTCTTCAGACACCTTGGACCAATGAGAGATACAGCTGTTCAGCACCTTTGAAAAATCAGAAAAGTCATTAGCCTTGGTCATCCAATGCTTCTTGGCATGTCCACATCGGGAATTTAGACAATTAAGATACATCAGGTTAAAAATTTGCCCTTGTTAGTAAGGGATGAAGCACTCAGCACATTCCCTTTCAGTGTAGGAGCGAGCCAAGAGCGCTCTGCTCCTGTAATTTTGGGCTGCCAAGCAGATAGACAAGTAAGGCTGCTCCTCTAATTTACACCGTGGCTGCACTGGGCTTACAGAGTAGCCCACCATCTGAGAGCCCCCTTTACTTCCACTCTTGGGCTGTGACTTCTGTGCTACACTGCTTGGAAAGCAGAGCACAGAATCTAGCCCACACAAGACAGACAACAATATGCCTAAACACAAAGTGTGTGGGGACACACGGGATGTATGAGTTCCACATCATCACCCAGGGGGACAACCCTAGAAGAAGAAAAAGTTGTGGGGGGAGGGAGGGGAAACATGTCTCCTCATGCCCTTTATTGCTTGTGCCTGTGGGCAGGGCTGCACATACAAGAATGGGGAGAACAGACCATGGAAGCCTCGGAAGAGTGACTGTCAGATCTGTGTTCTAACATGGGGTTGGCAACCTTTCAGAAGCAGGGTGTCGAGTCTTCATTTATTCACTGATTTAAAGTTTCATGTGCCAGTAATACATCTGAACATTTTTAGAAGATCTCTTTCTATAAGTCTTTAATACATAACTAAATGGTTGTTGTATGTAAAGTAAATAAGGTTTTAAAAATGTTTAAGAAGCTTCATTTAAAATTAAATTAAAATGCAGAGCCCCCCGGATTGGTGGCCAGGACCTGGGCAGTGTGAGTGCCACTGAAAATCAGCTCGTGTGCCATCTTCAGCGTGCGTGCCATAGGTTGCCTACCCCTGTACTAATAAAATCTCTGAAGCAGTGTTCCACGGGAAAGCTGTAGACAGGTCATGGGCGCGGCGAAGCGGGAGGTCCCAGGGCGGGTGGGAGTGTTGGAGAGCGAACCCCCTGCACTCATCCCACAGAAGCAGCTCCTGTCCTGGAGGCTTGGGGCTGGCTTTGTGCTCCGGGCATTGTGACCCACTCCTGGCCACCTCTCCATCACGACAAAAGGCAGCTGATGGTTTGGGAACCACTGCTCTAGAAGCCGAACACTGGATTTGCTGTTCAACTAATTTTATTGTTGCATTTCATTCAGTTGGGAAGTTAGGCCAGCAGCACCCCAAAAGTGCCAGCGCATATCTAGCAACCATCCCTCATTTCCGAGCACACCCCTCAGTTTAGGCCCCAAGTTTCACTCAAATTTTGCATCCCCTCACTTTTCTTAGGCTTCCCACCGGATACAGGGGCACACAAAAGTGAAAGTATTGGAATACCATCCCTCCTCCCCTTCCCCCGCCCAGCATTTTAAGTGTCCTGTGCGTGAATAATTTTCCCCAGTGTCGCCTGTTGGGTCTTGGTCACGCACTGAGTCTCTCTCTCACACACACACCCTCCCTCCCCGCGCTGGGGCTGGAGTTTCTCGCCCGTGGCTCTGCAAAGAGTTAACGCCGGCAGGAAGCGCTCTGCCGCCACACTTCCTGCCAGGGGATCTCCCCAGCTGTCACTCTTCCTCGTGACTCGCTGCCTCTTGGAAGGAGGATCTGGGAGGAGCGCGCCGGACTCGGTGCCTGGGTAGCAGGCTCGGCTGGGGCGCCCGGCGGTGTTTACCTGACTCCTGCACACAGCAGCCCAGACTGGGAGCCTCGCTCTCCGCTGCAGCCGGCCAAGCAAGAGCGGGCCGGGGCGCTCGGCGGCGGAGTTAATCCGGCTCAGCGCCTCGGAGAGCCAACATGCCCGCCGTGGACAAACTCCTCCTGGAAGAGGCTTTGCAGGACAGCCCGCAGGTACCCGCCTCCCGCCTCCGCCTTACCGCGGCTCTTGACCTTTCCCTCCCGGGAGCCCCCCACCCCGCCTGGAGCCAGTCTCGGGATGGCGGGAGGCGGCGCCTCTGCTGGAAATGCTGCGGGGTGTTTTCACGGGCCGGGTCCGAGAGGAAGGGTGTTTTTACTAGCACCGCCGGGCCCCCGTGCCATGGGGCTACTGTGCGTCGAGCCCTGCTCGGCGCCGTGGCGCACCTGCATTTACAGCGGGGTGGGGGCCCCCGCGGGATTCAGCAGGCCCGAGCAAAGGGGAGAGGATTTAAACCTCCCCAATCCCGGCGGGGCGGTGGTGGGGACAATCCAGGCCGGTGGTTTGGAGCAGGGGTGGAGACGCTGAGCAAGAACAACAAATCGTCATAACAGGAGTTAGTGTTAGACCACGTGGTGCGGGTGCACCTCCCAGTGTGCGTGAAACAGGTGGGTGGGGAGCATGCCACCATTTTACAGATTGGGAAACTGAGGCACGGCGGGGATGAAGTGGTTTGCAGCGGCCTAGGTGAACAGCATCTTTTTGCCTTGAGGGTGGGGAGGAAGCCACCCAGGAGTACGCTGGGCAGATTCTCAAAGTGGAGAGATTAGGTCACCTGTCACAGGGAGCAGGACTCCAGGGAGGGTTTCATTGACTCTCTGGGAGGGATTGGCACCTGGGATAAGAAAAGAGTGCCCTGCCCTCTCTTCTCTGTCAGGCTACCCCCTCCCTCTCACTGCTTGGATGTCATTGTGCTGGCTCTAAGGCTTTCCCAGAGGAGGGACTCATGTCAGGGAGAGCAAGGTGTCAGTCTGTGATATGCCTTACATGGGATGGTGCTTGAGGTGCATGTGCACTTAGCCAGCCTGCTGTTGGTTTCCCTAGCTCCTCTGACCAGAGTGGTGAGAGACTGCAGCGTTTATAAAACTGGGACAAAATATTGTTTGTGATCAGAGAGATATTAGGGCAGTCACTGAAAACAGGGATGTTCCTGTGTTTTAGGGACACAGTCATTGAGTGGATTCATAGCACTAAATCCAGACTCTTACTGCCCTCTTCACCTCTACACCCAGAGGCTGGAGAAGAATTTCCTTGTATTAAACTAGATCCCTTCTCTTCTGTCTAGCATGCTCTAGAGTAGGCACAAGGGACAGCTAGGCCAGCTGCAGCCAATGCTGCAGCCATATTGGAAAAGCAAATCAGGGACCTGGGAAATGCTCCACACAGCGGAGAGACTAGCAGGTGACCCGTATTGATAGTGAGAGGGAGAGAAGGGTGAGAAAGAGGAACCCCGAGAGCTGGCATGAAAAAGAGTGGGGAGGGGAAGATAGGGGAATGCAGGGAGATTCTACGGGGGCCAGGAGAGGAAGAGGAAAAGATCTGGGGAAACAGAAGTCAGGGGGAGGGATTTATGGAGAGGAAAGAGAGATTTCACCAAGAGATGGGAAGAGAGGCACTTGTGGGAAGGTGTGTGTGTATGAAAGGCATGATGAAAGAGAAACAAAAGGAAGTGGCAGTATGGGGAGGAAAGAGAGGAGGTCAGGTGTGATAGGTAATTAGGAGAGAAGTAAAGTCCTAGATCCATGGCAAGGAGAAGCAGTAGTTTCACCAGGATGGACCTACTGAGTCTTTGCGACTCCATTCTACGACCACCCCAAATTGTCTGGTCCTAGATCAGGAGGAGGAAGGAAATCAGTGGTGGGAGGAATCACAGCCTCCTTCCTTTTTAATACAGGGGGCACCCCACAATTTACTGAACTAGAGTAGATTATTAATATTACTTAATAATTATGGTGTTTACAACTCCAAGGCTCAATACAAATATTAATTCTGAAGAACTTTATACAGCCACTAAGTAAACTCGTTTTCCTGTTCCATCAACACCATCTCACATGATTAAAAATTTAACAAAAACTGAAAGCAATCAAAGAAAGCATGGACTAGGTTTTGTAAGTGTCCCCAGTCTTTAATGGACTGAAACAAAGAGCTTAACCCTTCCTTTGCAATAGGTAGAAATACTGGAAAAGGAAAGACTATATAAACCTATAAACCCACAGGACATTTTTTGCTTGATTCCTTCATCATTTGTTTTATCTAGGTTTCTGGAAAAATAACTTCACTTTTGCTTATGGTCCTGATTTTTTAATAATAAATTCATTCATTTATATGAATTTTTAATTCACAAAATTAATTACATTTTCAGTATAGTAACTTTTTGCATGCAAGGGACCTGATTCTCCACTGCCTATTGTATATTTGTGTTTTGGTAACACTTAGGAGCCTGTCCTGGATCAGGAGCCCATTTTGCTAGATGATATACAAACACAGAGCAAAAGGCTGTCTCCTCCCCCAAAGAACTTACTGTCTAGCAACTTTATAGTAATTTACTCTTGCACAAAGTGGGCTTGATCCTCTTTTGGTGTGTACCTTGTAGAGTCTATTTCAGAAATGCAAAGGGAGAACAAAATGGATATATAACATTTCCTTTCTGACAAGGTGTCAGGCACTGGAGAATTAGATATAATTTATTTATTAATAAGGTTTGCAAAGCTCACTTTCTCTCCAAGAGTAGTATAATTATATCTTCACTATACAAAAAAGCCCCCGCCTAATTAATGTATTCCGTTTAAAGTGTTTAACTGCAAATTAGGAGACAGACTCACCCAAGTAGACATGCTAAGTGTGGTAGTTTCTCATGTGAAGACCTGATTTGTCCCCACATTTCCAGCAGCAAGAGTAGTGACATGATTAATGAAGCCTCCACAAAAATGTTAAAAGATTTTATTTGGATTACCATGGTTCACTGGTGCAGCATTATCTACTATGTAAGAATTTGATAAAACAGCCAAAAGTAAATTATACATCTGTTTGTTAGTTACACTGGTTTAAAATAGTGATTTTAATAAGAAACAATCATGAAGATTTTGAACCTTAGCATCCAAACTATTTGAATCATTTATAGGGCTTATTATTTTTCAATAAAAGTGCTAATAACTGAGGCCAAGATTTAATGAATAAATAAATGAGTACCTAAAATTAGGTAGCTGACTCCATATTTAGGCATTTGAATAAGTAAAGCTTGGGTTTTTCAAGGAGCCTATGCTAATTTCAATAGAATATAGGCATTCAACAGCCATCTATGTCTCATATTATACAAATATATACTTAGGAGCCTAACTTTAGGCATCTGTTTTTTTAAAATCTTGGCCTGAGAATTTTTTTGCTTAACATTTCCCATAATTCTGTTGCTTTATCCTGTAACCATGATCCTTTGTTTATTGTGTCTGGTGAATCAGTCTTTTGTCACAGCACAGTATAATGATGTTCAGTGTTAGGTAAAGGAAAAGATGGGGTTATAGAGAATAGAAGTTTTAAATTAGCAAAACTATAGTCAGTGATTGCAACAACTCAAATCAAGGTATTTTTGAAAATTAGTATATGTTTCAGTTATTAAAATCCAGACGGAGGGCCTGTCCTGGAGCCCCATATTCTGAGAATTTCCCATTGAAAAGAAGTTCTGCACGTCAAGGGCTTGCAGGATCAGGACCTATGTAGCTTTCTGCTAGTGTGTTTTTAATTCTTTCCCTGTTTGATAAGTAAGTGCTGTTGTTTTAATGAAAACAATATTTTGCACTTCTAATGTTCTTTTTTTATCCTACCAACTTAAAGTTTTTTTCCAAACATCAATTATCCCCCACAACGTTTCTAAGATAGTTTGTAAAATACCCATTTAACATTAGTAGACTGAGGTGTTGTGAGATTAAGTGATTTACCCAAAGTAAGCCAGTACAGTCATGCAGTCTAAAATAGGACTTCCAGTCACCTGTCGTAATTACTAGATAACAGTACTTCACACACTAAATAAACACTTCTCACCACAGATGAAATTAGATTGGGGTGGGCAAACTTTTTGGCCCGAGGGCCACATTCGGGCTCAAAATTGTGCAGAGGGCCAGGTAGAGAAGGCTGTGCCTCCCCAAACAGCCTGGCTCCACCCCCATCTGACCCCCACCCATTTCCTGCCCCCTGACTACCCCCCTCAGAGCCCCCAACCTATCCAACCCCCCCAGTTCCTTGTCCCTTGATCGCCCCCTCCAAAGACCCCCCCACTCTAACTGCCCTCCCTGGACCCTACCCCCATCTAGGCCCCCCTGCTCTTTGTTCCCTGACTGCCCCCTCCCGAAACCCCCCCACCCTAACCACTACCCCCCGGGACCCCACCCCCTTTCTAAGCCCCCTGCTCTTTGTTCCCTGACTGCCCCCTCCCGAAACCCCCCCAGAACCCCACCACCTAAGGGCCCCCCCCCTTGCTTTCTGTGCTCAGCCGGGCGCTCCAGCTGGAGCGGGGCCCCGCAGCTCGGCCCAGACAAATCCCCACAGCTCGCCGCGCTCCACCCGGCGCCCCGGCCCAGGGTCCCGTGGCTCCCTGCGCTCCGCCCAGTCCGGGAGCGCGGGGCTCCGTAGCTTGCCAAGCTGAGCCCGGCCTGAGAGCGCAGGACCCCGCGGCACACTGCGCTTGGCTGGCAACCTGGCCCGACCTGGATAAAAATGGCCAGCGGACCGCATATGGCCCGCAAGCTGCAGTTTGCCCACCCCTGAATTACACGTTGTCCAAAAATCTCAGCAGAGGTGGTTTGAATCTCTCAGAAGCAATGTAAAATGTGTGCACGGAGATTTGCAAATGCAAATTAATGTCTTGGGGAAGCAGGGTTGCATCTTAAATAATGATGCTTCTTACAGCTTTCCTAAGATGGTAAAATAAATTCCCATGATTAGCACCTAGATATCTTAGGCATCTCTAATGTGCCTGAAGTAAGACATAAAACACTAACTAGGTGTCAGGTCTAATATGATTATTAAAGTACTAGATTTTATGGTAGACAGATGGAACTACTGCAAAGTAATTTAGCTGTACAGGTAGGGAAGACCTTTTTATTTACTATCACACAGATTGGATGGACCAGTTAAGACACTTTGAATTACCAAGGTGCAGAATGACTGAATTACCAAGGTGCAGAATGACTTTTTTAAAGAGACACTGTCAAAGTTACACTGCCATCCCAACTTTTACCTACCCTTTACTTGTACTGTCCTGATCTACTAAATTCACTTTCCCAGAACTAATCCCTGGCCTTGGTTTCCCCCTTGGCACATAGCATTGCAACAATGTAATTGCTGTCCTTGGCAATTCCACTGAAAACAAACCAAGTGGATGCATTTCTCCAAGATAACGCAAGTTATGTTTTCCTCTCTGCTGCTCCTCCACTCAGAAGAACAAAACAGATTGGCAGAGTGAAGAAACCATGCTTACGGACACACAGCACTAAGTGTATATATATTTATGACTATTATCACAAACCAACATACTGCTGTTGGGTCTAATTTTAAGTCTACCAGTTTTGACAGTGTTGTTTTAAAAGTTGTTCAACATAGAAGCCTCCTGAGATAGCATAATGGAAGATAATTTGATTTATTACAAGGCGTACTTTTAATTCATTCTAAGAGTAGAGAAATAAAATTAACAATGGTATTTTGACCACAAGCCCCTGGCATGGTTTTGATTACTGTAATCAGCAAGAGGAATTTCAGGATTTGATACATTCCTGACTATACTGGAAGGAGTGTCTACTAATTACAGCAAGAAGGTGTTAGTCAGGAGGACTTTGCCATTGCTCTGCAGTGTAAACTTCAAGTCACATCACTTATTTGTGTATCAGCTTATCTGTCTCATTATAGTGATCAATTGTTATGTTTTTTATGTTGTTGGATAAAAGAAGTTTACACTATATATTCAAAGTCTTATTATGCTGATTGATTTGTTTTGCTACAGTTTCTTTCTTTTTTTGTTTTTTTCTTTTTTTAATATTTCCATTTGGGAGTAAAACGTTTTGCTCTTTTCTTTTATTAAAGACTCGCTCCTTGCTTAGTGTATTTGAAGAAGATGCAGGAACCCTTACAGAGTACACAAACCAGTTGCTTCAAGCAATGCAGCGAGTCTATGGGGCTCAGGTAATCTTTCATTTGTGTTGTCTTTGGCAAGCAGTAGAGGCAACTTTATTATTACGCTCCTAACAGATGCACTGATTTGCAAAGGTGCAGAACATCTGCATCTCCCTTTGATTTGTGCAGAAGTTGTGTGGTTGCTCTGCTCTTTTGAAGATCAGTCTCTATGATATTGCCACTCCTTCCTGTCTTGGTGTTCATCCACTTATTCAGAAAAGAAAATAAGAATCACGGCATACACTTACTCTTGTGTATACTGCTAGGTCAAAATTTTCAAACTTGCCTGTGTCTCCTTTGAAAATTAGGTTTAGGTATATAAGTCATTCATATGGTTTTGAAAAATTTACCCTAAATCCCATAGATTTCTAGTGAAATTTAAGGCTTGTCTGCACAGGGAGCTATTCTGGGATATCCAATCCTGATTAACTCAACGTGTGGACAGTCTTAATCCAGAATAAGACTGTTTTATTCTGAATTAGCTGGTTCTACTGGATTCCCCTGGATTAGTTTGATCCACTGAAATAAACTAAATTGGAGTAAGGCTCTCTTATTCCAAAATAAGAGTGTCCACACATGGAATTAATCAGGAATCATTAATCTAAATTAATATCCTACCTTATTCCAGATTAATTTTTGTGTGCAGGCAAGCCTTTAGGCTCCCAAGTGCCTATGGGACAGATTGTTAAAGGTTTGTAGGCACCTAATGATGCAGATAGATACTTAGTAAGATTTTCAAAAGTTCCTAGGTGCCTAACTAATTTAAATGTTTTTGAAAATCCCACTAGGCATCTTTCTGCATCTTTAGGCACCTAAATACCTTTGAAAAGATGGCCATAAATTCCTTTTGAAAATGAGACCCAAACTCCCAAATCACTTAGGCACCTCAAAATAATCCTTATTTAGGTACTTTTATTAGGGGCCTAAATATAGATTTAAATGCCTAATTTAAGCAATCAAGTTTAAAAACCCCTGCCCTAATGTTCTGAACAGGAAACAGAATCCACATCTTGGGCCCAAACCTGCACCACTCCACTCTCATAAGAAGTCCCTTTGACCATAATGGGACTATGCAGGTGAGTAAGGTGTGCTTGAATGAGTAAGAGTTTGTAGAATCAGACATCTTATTCTATTTTTTCCTTAAATTGAAGTGACTCGGTATTCAAATGAATGCTTTGAATCTTTATAGGAGAAAAAAAGGGTCCAGTGTTGCCAACTCTCCCCATTTGATTGCAAGTCATATTTGAGATATTTGATGTTTTACTTAAAGCCCCAGCTCCAACAGATGAGTGACTACAAGAAAATCTCAGCTTTCATTAAAAAGTAAATGTCTAGCCCTCATACTTGTGGAGAGAAGACAGAAATGGTCATCCAAGTGCACCTTGAAAGCTCAAATCCCACAATGCAAATAAAATGTCCAGATAAACAAAGACATTCAGGCTCCTAACTTCCATTGGTTGCAATGGAAATTAGAAACCAAAATACCTTTATGTATTGGGGCCAAAGAAAACAAGATTTCTTACTAAGTTGTTTTGGGTTTTTTTAAGTGATTTTTAAGACTAATCTTGTGATTATGGTGGGCCTAACCCCTGATCTTTCAATAGTTGTGATTGGCAAAACCCTCTGCACTTGTTTTTGACTTTCACAGCTTGGAGTTAAGTGGCCTTAATAGCTGTGTAAACATTGAATTGCAATATTCATGGGAAGCGAGTAAGTATAACCTTTACTTTACAGATAAGAAAACTAAAGCAAAGGGAAATTGACTTGCCTAAAGCAAGTGAGTAGAAAAGCCAGGTTCAGAACGCCAGGCTTCCTACTTTTGTGCTTATTCTTCTATATCATATTACCTCTTCAAAAGAAACAGGACTGCTAGGACTTCCTGGTGGGCTATCCGTGAGGCCAAGACATTATGTGTTCTAATGAAACAACTGCTGAAGTGTGTTTGGCCCAACACACAGATAGCAATTAGCAATTAATATTATGATCCTGATTGTTTAGATTATTCACAACTGAGGAATTCATAGTAAAACATGAACATACAACAGATATCACTGACCGAATCCACTACATATTAGCAATCTACAGAGATTATTTTCAGGACATTCTCTTTGGAACCAAAATAAATACTCTTACAAGTCACTATTCCTCTTCCCCATCAAGGCAAGCAAACATCATTCATTTTGCAACAAGAGGTGTGTGGCTCAAAGAGCTGCCTTAAGTCTTGTATGATTTTCAATGCTCAGTTGCCATTACAGCGAATCAGAACTGGTTTCCAGATGTTCTGTGCAGTTCTGCAATTCTCAGCCATGCTACATTACCTTTCATAAAAAAAGAATCAGAATCTATATAAATGGTCACATATTCTTTAAATTTACATGTAAAGAATATAAGGACCTGAGTATAAAAATTTACAGCAAAACTGTGCAAAATAAACTTTATTGCGGTTGTCTCTCGCTCTCTCACAGACAATATGATACTCTGAACATTAGTATTTTCTTGCTACAGATCCAGGGTTCATTTCAAACTGTATTTTTGGGCCCTGGGCACAAATCTGATGTCATAGGATATTTATTCCACAGGACAGCGCACTATCCACTCAGAGATCATTAGCAGTGCTGCTCACATTAGATGCAAGAAGCAATACTGAAAACAGCTAGTAGTAAGACATTATCATTGATAGTGCTTCCAACATTACCCACTGGGGCCTAACTTTTCACAAGTGACTGTTTTTGGGTTCCCAACTTTAGATGACTTAAAGCAGTGGTTCTCAACCAGTGGTATGTGTATCTTGGGGGTAAAGAGAGGTTTTCAACTCACGTAGATATTTGCCTTGTTTTACAACAGACTACATTAATAGTCCCAGCGAAGTCAGTACAAACTAAAATTTAATACAGACAAAATGAGAAAGTAAGCAATTTCTGTAATAGTGGCTGTGACATCTTTGTATTTTTATGTTTGATTTTGTAAGCAAGTAGTTTTTAAATTAGGTGAAACTTGGGGGTATGCAAGACGAATATGACTCCTGAAAGTGGTACAGTAGTCTGGAAAAGTAGAGAACCACTGCCATAAGGGAGCCTGATTTGCAAAAAAGGTTAAGAACCTGCCCCCCAAAAATGAGATTTCTCAAATCAGGCACCCCAAATCAGTAGTCACTGGAAAAAATTTAGAGCCCAAAATAGCTAATACAAGAAGTGTTTGGGAGGAGAGTGGCCAGGGAGGAAAGGGGAAATAGGTCTGGCAAGGAATAGGAGACTCAGTAATATAGCAAAGCATGGGAGAGTGTGTTGGGACAGTGAGAAGAGGAAAGATTACGGAGAAGCGAGAAATAGAGAAGACAGAAAACAGAGAACAAAGAGAAAAGGCAAAGGAATGTACCTCACCAGAGACAGCAAGTTTTATGAGTCACAATCAGTGATGGATGGAGCCTCCCAATTCAATGGGTGTACTCGCCATGCTGCCTCTTCCTCGCCCAACCACATGCAGTATACTAGTACCACAATCGAAATCCTGGCCTCGTGCGGAGTAGGGGTTTGGAAAGGGGTGGGTGCCTGGAGAGCAAACCCAGGCCCCAGCAACAGCTCCTGTCCCGGCGGGCCGGGCCTGGCTCCTTGAGCAGAGGTGTGGGGGTGGAGAATGCTGCTGCAGGTGGTCAGTAACTCAGGCCACAATGCCTAGAGCGAGGAGCCAGGCCTACCCCGGAGGACAAAACCCACTGCTGTGGGTTTCTTTGTGTGTAGCTTAACCCATAAATCTCTGCTAAAGCCGTCCTGGCCACAGGCAAGAATTGTTGTCCCTAGAAAAGCCAACTGAGGCATCAGGAAGTAGTAGGAGGCCCAAGAGCTCAAGTTCATATATGCCTCCATTGCCTCCTCCAAATCATCTTACTCCTTACTGCCCATTTGTGTCTTTTGAGTCACATCTCTCTTGCTAACTCCTTTGTTCGAGATTGCCTCTCAGTTCTCATATAGCCATGCTCCTGTCCACTCTCCACTTGTCATATTTAAAACTCAGCTCTTTTGTGAAGCTAGCCAAACCTGACCTCATTGGAGTGTTGATCTCACCCCACCTGTACTGTATGGCTTCCTACGAGTAACAATCAGCACTAAATGCAAGCTGTTATCCATCCAGAAACTTGTTTGTAATTACCCAGAAGCACTGCTGTGTGTGTGAAACATTCATTTAATTGGCTGCTAGCTTATAAACTGCCAGTCAGTTTTATTTAAAGATTTACCAGATCGCTTGAAAGTCATGTAAGGAGAAATTGGAAGTATTTTCCCAGTATGAATGGCTTTTTTTTTTTTTTTTTTAGGTTATAGTTTTATAATAACTAGAAGGGAGCACAGTTTATGGTTTTTGGGGTTTTTTTTTAAGCCACAGGATCCTATTAGGTGGTAGTGGGGCCTAATTATTTGAGTTGTACATGTGTATTTTTGGTGCCTCTTGTATCAACCAACTTAATCATGTTTGTTAATGTCATTTCTAGTTGAAAGCACTAGAAACTGTTTCTGATCAGGTTAGACGTTCAGTAAATATGTACTAGCACATGGATACAAATACAGAGAAGCACCTGATTTTGGTCATATAAGATAAATATATCACATCTCTCTGAGTTCAGATTATATACTTCCTGCTTTATTTGTATGCCCCTGCCTGTGCATTGAAGCCAGAAGGAATTTAGCTTTGTGATGTTTAGATGGAAGAAAGCTTCCCAATAGGGTCTATCCCAACTGCCTGTTTAAGGGTTGCCAATATTGCCAACCCCAAATGTTCAAAAATCACGCCAGGCTCACCAAAAGTCATGAGATTGGCTTTAAAACTGTGAGATTATGTAAAAATAATAGATTTGGTATTCTTTTTATTTGCCTTCTGCTTTTTGAGCCCTTAGGGTGCACTGGGGTCACCTTTTGAAGCTTTCTCCACAGCCAGGAGGGCTGCAAACTTACTTTTTCTTTAAGAATGAAGGCTGAAATCATCACATACCCACTTGACTCCAGGAGCTGGGGCTTTGAGGAAAACAGTATTTATTACGTGACTCATGACAAAATCATGAGAGTTGGCAACACTGCTGCTTCATTTCTATTGATGGGTTGAACTTACAGAAGTCACTGTGCCATTAGTAATAGGTTGTGTCAGGCTGAATTGTAGGAAAGAAATCTTTCTCAAGTGAAGCTAGTGTTTACATGATAAGGCTGTAGAGTTAAAACCAAGCAGCCTGTGCCCGAGCTTGCATTTCCAATCACCACATGCCATGCCACGCTGAATTAAGTCCCTCCTGAAATCTGAACATCATCATTCTCCAGTTCCACACACCATGCTACAGTAATGGCCCAATGGGGACCTTCATATGCCAAGAATTCCACAGCAAACTAAAGTGTATCTACCAGGCACCTGAAGGGGAACCCTGGAACAAGCTATAGTACAATAAGGTGCTGAACATTGTCAGTGTTATGACATTTTCTTTAGCAGTCGCATTAAATATATGTGAGAGAGCACTAGAAACAAACTGATGCTGCCTTTAGCTGTGCAGAAATAAAATATTTTTTGTGCAAAGAGACATTGGAGAAAATGTCCTGAGGATTAAGCAGGTGCTACTAAGCAAAATGACAGCACTGAGCATCAGTTATGTAATTTGGAGCTACCTAGTATTATTTTAGTTTGTTCTTCAAACTAGTTTCATCTCACCCCCGCCCCATATTTAATTAATTAATCCTTATTTTTTCACTCTCTCGGTGATGCCTCCTTCTGGATCTAAGACCACTCTTTGGGGTTCGGAAAGCCTGATTTAAAGCCCTTTGGAGTCCATGGGAGTCTTTTCATTGACGTCATAGGGTTTTGGATCCATGAATGAGTTTCCAGCTCTTTGGGAACATATTCTCTGCTATTTATTATTTTGCAGTATTGCAGTCTGAAACATCCAAATATTGTGAGTCAGGATATACAAAATCATGAGAATGGTTTAAAATCATGGGTCTTTATTATTATTATTAGTAGTAGTAGTATTGTGAATGTGTTCCTTTTATTTGCCGCCTCCTCCTCCTTTTTAAGCTTTTTGGGTGCACTCTGGTCATCTTTTCAAGCTTTTCTTTGCAATCATAAGGGCTAGAAACTTACTTTTTTGTTTTCAGTGAAAGTTGAGATTCTCACGTAACCATGTGTGGCTTTAAGTCAGATATATGAGACTTGCAATAAAATCAGTGACTTTAGCAAATTGATTTTGTAAAGCACCATGTACATTTATGATGCCGTATTGATCACAAGTGTGCATTATTTACATGAGGGGCACTTCTTGTGATGTATTCTCCACATGTAAACAAGATGAGAATTAAAGGTAAACAGGATTTAAGTGGATGTGAATATTGTATTTACAACGCTGTGGAACTCCACTTCGTTGTTGCTTGTCAGTTTTGAAATTGTCACCTGATCTGGAAGCAAATTTATGCCCATGGTCTGTGAAGCAGAATTTGGAGATCTGAGTGCTACAGCGAGGTGGACACATCATAACCATTCAGCTGATGATAGGTGATTTGCAGGGAAACTGTAAAGATTCTTTCTTTCCAGAACTAGAATCCTGCTGTAGCTGCTGGCACTGTTTTATAGCAGAGCCGGGACTTGTATCTTTTCTCTTCCTATCAGATGATCCTTCATTAAGCCATTCATTACTTGTGAGCACTGAACACCTCATTATGAATCAGTTTAAACAGGGAAAGCTATAAAATAGCCTGATCCTGTGAGCTAATGATCACTCTCAGCACTAGGGGATTTCAGCATCGGGATCTTAATTTCTAATGCATTCTCTCTCTACAAAGTTAAATCATTACAATGGTAGCATTTTCCCGATTGCCAGACAGCTGAGTGCTCCAGAAGGAGGAGATATGTGCACATAGACAAAGCTGGGCAACACAGTCATCTCAAGCCTCAGATCCATTTAAGCTGAGCCTGCGTTTAACGTTGGATACTTTCCATGATCCCAGAAGAAGGAAGGTCCATAAATCCCTTATGGACATTCGCCCCCACCCACCCACCTCTCCTCTTCCTGTCTGAGCAATTAAGTATCCCAAAAGCATACCAATTAAAACTTTATTGCACACAATTATGTATACAGAGTGTGTGTGTGTGTCTATATTTTTCCCTCCGTCTGCCATTGATATGCAAAGTAGTTTTGTATTACTCCATGCTCATTTACATGCAAAATTTTGAAAATGCTATCCTTAGCACAGAGAAGTAGATTTGTGGAAAAATTCATCATTCTGGGATTGGACATGATGAGACGGTTCAGTGCCTTTAAATCTAATTGTATGGCTCTGTTGAATCCTTTACAGGTACTTTTATCTGGAATCTTGTAGACAGTTATATGTAACTATCCACTATTGAATAATTAGGGTTCATTCCCATTTTAATTACATCTGACTAATGTTTTTACCACAGAAATTATTTAGAAAGAAAAGATGTTGAGAAATGATGAGCTATCTTACAAATAAATTGTATGTAAGTGCAGCTGAATTTTCATTATGAACTGGCGGGAGGAAGAACCTATTCTTGCATCAGGTAATTAGCTGTGTGCATATCAGATGATGATAAAAGGTAGATTCATCCCAGAAGCCCAAATATGAACACTCTGACACTTTGGGGAAGTTTAGATCCAAAAATGAATAAATGGGAATTTTGCCATTGACTTGAATGAAAGCCGGATCAGGCCCAGAGTTGACTGAAGTGTTGAAACAGCGCATTTCAAGTACAGTCCCTTTTTAGCTTACGTTTTGTAAAGAGAGGATTTAGATGCATTGCATTGTCTTCTTTATCATGTCCATGTAATCTGATGCTGGTAGATCTTTGAAAAGGTTTTCCGTTACAGCTTTGAGCACTTGGTAGCTAAGCTCAAAACTAAATGAAATAATTCATCCAGGGTCGTCACTGCTTAATTAGAACTGATTTCTGACCAGTCCTCTCTTCCTCTCAATAAACATTTGTACATGATTTCCCTGGGGATGTTTTCCCCCTCAGAAAATCAGTTAATGAAAATGCATGTGTTTTGTGTGTATAGCACTAAAATAAATTTCGCCCTCACTTAGATTTATCAGGTTGCTCAGGCTTTCAATATGTTTTCTAGTTTGTAATCTCCCCTTACTGACTTTCCCATTACAGAAGCATTTGATTAACTCTGAAATTTCAGAAGGAGCTGTGGGGTATTGTGACAGATTAATTTGAACAGCTGGGAAAAAAATGTATTTATTTTGCTTCTCTTCACTGTTTTCCACGAGATTTTTCTAATGTTGTGTTTCATTACTTAATGGTAAAAGCACATTTACATACAAATAATGTTTGTTCTTCAACTTGATAAACACATTATTTTTAGCCAGTTCAGGATAATAGTATGTTGCTGTATTCCGGGGGAAATGTATGGAATTGAATTAATAATTGCTAGAATGGATTCCAAGGGCTTCATAGATCTGTAAACACAAGCAATGCAAACAGCAACTTTTAAACCCTTCAGCTGATTAATGGTGGCAAGAGAGAAAGGGGGCACAAGACAGTGCCAGAAAGAAGCCTACTTGAGAACAAATTGGAGGAGAGTTAAGCTGGAGTTGCCCAAATAGAGTGTTTTTAACTAAGCAATGTTACCAAAGGCCGAACAGTGTCTTGTCCCTTGGTAATATGGCGGTATTTACACCTGTCTGAGTAACTTGATTTGTGTACTAGTGTTGTCTGTTTCTTTGTTTGGAAATTATATAATTAAAATTTTATACCTAGAAGAGGGTCACAATCTGGCGGGGGGGAGGGGATGGAGACTAAGCATTAGCAACCCCAAATGGATTAACGTGTATGGGAGCAAAAGCAGAAGTAATGTTCACTGTATTCTGACAGAGTGACACTCACCTCAGTGCACATAGCCAGCCCTAAAGCCTATGCGCCACTGAAAGCACCGTCTGTTGGCTTCAGTGGTGTTTCAGTGTATGGAGGCCTTGTGCTTGCTGTCTGGGTAAATTTCAGCCCTCTCTACCTGTTCTCTCTCTTCCTGCCAAGAGTATAAATACTCTCTATGGGGTCTGTATATGCCGGCTATTGCCTGGTCATGTAATAGACACCCTTTAACGCAAGTACCAGCCCCTGGGTTATGCCCTAGCCTAGAACAAGCTCTCTGCACTTACTGCTCACATCACTTAGGGCCTGTGAAACACCATCTTCATGATGTTCTAAGGGAGCCAGAACTAGGAGAGCCAATTTTTGCCTTACATTTGCCATTACAGCCATTCATGTAGCCACCCTGCCAGACAAAATTTGGCCTTTAATTTTTTCATGGCTGAACATGGCTTTACCACTCTTCCTCGCCTGGAAACAGTGACTCTGCAGAGGGGTTAAGATGTATATCAGGGTGTTAAGATGCTGCAGAGACCCATTCAAAGGCTGTTTCTAGAGTCTTTCACTCAGATTCTGTCCTGTACCGAGATGTGCTTGCATAGAAGAGCAGAGGAAGCCACTGATTCTAGTGGTGCATCTGCTCTAGCTGTACATTAGAGCAGCTTAGAGGCTGCTCTCACTTACATAAACAAGCTATGGTTTGGGGGTTTGTTTGGGTTTTTTTCCCAAAAAGTCTGAACTCTAAAATAGAAATAATTCAGAGGACTAATAATTGGAGAAAGGAGGGACCACATCAGGGCAAATATATAGAACCTGTTGTCAAGAATCAGAGGGGTAGCCGTGTTAGTCTGGAATTGCAGAAGTGAAGGTGCCACAGGACTCTTTGTCATATAGAACCTGGTTCCCCAGTTTGTTACACCAGTTTTATGGCAGTGAAACAAACCAGACCTATATGGCCAGTGACAAAGCTTATGCTGTTAGAATCTTTAGTCTCCCTCTTACATATTCCAAGCAAAATTCTTCTTTCATTTACACAGATATAAATGTGGGTTAACACTACTGCTTTAGCTGAGAGTAGAACTTGCTTCCTTTCCTACTCCTGCCTTCCCCCACGCGCTAGGTTTCTGATATCAGAACAAAGGAAGACACTGAGGGATAATAGCAGAGGTGTGAGGGTTTTTCAAGCCCTGCATCTTCACATTTATCTGTTGATGCTGTCACAATACTAATAGCAACATGGGTTTGTGGGAACTCTATGTTGTTTTCTCAGTACTATTTGAATACTATGTGTTGTTGAAATCTTCTCTGTAAGATCAGCCCCAATACTAGCTCAGAGCGTTTTTCAGATAAACTTACACATTGTGGTTGTTTGCAGTAAGTATTTATATTCTGGTAACATTCTAAGGCCTCAGTTAGGATTGGAACCCTGTTGTGCTGGGTGCTGTACAGACACCTGAGACAGGGTTTGCAACTTAACTGGCCCACCGACAGCAATTCCGGGCCCCAGGGCAGAACAGCCAATAGCCCCCCATGCACGCACAAGCCACGCCCAAGCAGACGCAGTCCGCCTGACATTTGGGTGGTGCTGCGCTGGCTGGAGCCCAGCGAGCTGCCAACTGTGCTGCTGGGTGAGCTCTTCTGGCATGTCAAGGACTTTTGTATGTCCACCCGGTAGGGCTGCCAGCTGTCTAATCACGCAAACAGAAAGTTTCTTGCCCTCCACTTCCTTGAGATCACACCCCTGTCCTGTCCCTTCTCCGAGGCGCCCACCCTTGCTCACTCCAGTCCCCCTCTCTCCATCGCTCCCTCTCTCCCACCCTCACTTTTCACCAGTCTGGGGTGGGTTTGGGTTGTGGGAGGGAGTGCAGGGTGCAGGCTCTGGGAGAGAGCTGGGGTACAGGAAGGTTCAGGGTGCAGGCTCTGGGAGGGAGTTTGGGTGCAGAGGGGCTCAAGATTGGGGTAGGGGTTTAGGATATAAGAGGAGGTTTGGTTTGTGGGCTTTGGGAGGGAGTTTGGATGTGGGGTGCAGGCTAGGGCAGGGATGCAGAAGCGGGTCAGAGGGTCGGCACTTACCTCAGGCGGCTCCCAAAAGCAACCGGCATGCCCCTCTGGCAGAGACTCCTAGGTGGGAGGATCCAGGGGGTCTCAGTGTGCTGCTGCCCGCAGGCCCCATCCCTGCAGTTCCCATTAGCTGCAGTTTCCAGCCAATGGGAGCTGCGGAGTCAGCGCTTGGGGCGGGACAGCATGCGGAGACCCCGTCCCCAGGGGCTACAGGAACATGCCGGCCACTTCCAGGAGCAAGGGCGAGCAGGAAGCCTGCCTTAGCCCTGCTGAACTGCAGCCGGGGGGTGGGGGAGGTCCCAGGCCCTTTTAAATAGTCCAGGCCCCCGCTGCGGTCCCCTCCTTCCCCCCGGTGGCAGGCCTGCAACCCAGAGACATACAAAAGGATACAAAATCTCCTTGAGTGAGAAGGAGTAACAGAGAGAAATCCTTGAGACTGTGGTGCAGTTTAAGTGCCTGGCTTCAGTCTGCAACACAAGCACTGCACACCAGAACTTGCTAGTAGTGCCAGAATAATGGTGGTGCTTCAAATTGTCCTTAGGGTTCAGTGGCAAAACCAGTTCTCCTCTTGAGCTTTGATTGATTTTTCACTTGTTCTGGAGCTACTTTTTCACCGCTTCTCGTTATTCCTCATCAGTTCTTTCCACTAGTTGGCCCCTCCTCTGGATTGCAGATTTTAAGAGGGAAGGTGTAACTTGTGACTTTTTTAGAAGCTCCTGTTTAGTGCATTCTGTGGGAAGGAGAGCATCAGGCATAGTTTGTGACCTTTTCAGTGTGCATGGTCGCAAGGTTACTCCCGAACTAGCCATGTGTCAGCAAACCGCCTATTCTTTTTATTCTTGAAATTTGACCCACTCTTGCACCCCAGCCATTATGCGTGTACTTAAATTGATGCATGTTAATGGTTCCACTGGCCCATATGGGGTTGCTCTAAGCATTGCTGTATGCACAGTTTTGTATGGCTACCACAGTTTGAAACCTGTATAGTTACACCAATACAACTCCCTGGCGTGGATGCAGTGATACCTGTATAACTGGTATAACCTGTATTTTGGCACAGCTGTATATTCCGGTCAGTTTAGTCAAATAAGCTATACTAGTGTAAGGTACCTTTAAACTGATATAACTGCATCCATGCTAGAGGTTGTACCAATGTAATTATTTCAGTAAAAAGAAATCATACTTCTAACCAAACAGTTACATTGATACTAAAACTGAATGTAGACCAAGCCTCAGTCACACCAACTGGCCATGGGTATGAATTGGTGTAGTGCTTTGGGACTTCTCATATACACAAAGTTAAGCGTGTGCTTGAGTAATTGCAGAATCAAAGCCATACGGCGCATCTACACTGCAATAAAAGACCCACAGCATGGCCACGGCTGGCCCAGGTCAGCTGACTTGGGCTCATGGGGCTCAGGCTGAGGGTTATAAAATTGCAGTGTAGATGTTTGGGCTCAGGCTGGAGCCTGGGCTCTGAGACGCCACAGGTGATAGGATCTCAGAGCCCGGGCTTCACCTAAGCCCAGCCATCTACACTGGTATATGTAGCCCCGCAGTCTCAGGCCCACGAACCTGAGACAGCTGACCCGGGCTCTAAGACTTGGTGCCGTGGGTTTTTTATCGCAGTGTAGACATATCCATAGACTGTGAGATGTTTGAGGCGGGGAAGGTCATTTGCAGTGTGTGTATATCCCCAGAGTCCTGGTCCTTTTTGTGGCATATAAGAACTACCACTATCCAAATAATAAAGTGGTAACAACAGTAATCCTAAATATTTTTGGTTACCTCTACTAAACTCCCCATTTTGTTTTGTAGAATGAAATGTGTCTAGCCACACAACAGCTTTCCAAGCAGCTGCTTGCATATGAGAAGCAGGTACGTCTAAAATTGTATGTTTACAAGGGTAACAGTCTCACATTCTGCTGATGAGATGGTGCATGTGAAAAATCTATTTAAAGGGTAGGATTTTCAAAATGGCTCATGGTTG
This sequence comes from Dermatemys mawii, assembly GCA_007922305.1. Taxonomy (NCBI): domain Eukaryota; kingdom Metazoa; phylum Chordata; order Testudines; family Dermatemydidae; genus Dermatemys; species Dermatemys mawii. The sequence continues at coordinate 7,815,380 of ML677350.1, forward strand.
GCCTAACTCAGGTCCCTTTGAAACCACTGGGGAAAATTGCCTGTTGACCTCAGTGGGAGCAGTATTTTTGAAAAGCCCATCCAAAATGTTTATGTTAAAAAATTAATGAAGATGCAGAGCAGCCTATTCTTGGTCTGACCATTCCTTTTAAATAAATCGGATAAACATCATTACTTTAGACAAGGAAATTAAAATATAAAGTGCATGTATGAAAGTAGTATATTGTTTATACATATATGTAATATGACACATTGGCTCTGTAATGACGTTGTTGACTTACAGTATCAATATATATTTTTATTTTCAGAATTTTGCCCTGGGTAAAGGAGATGAAGAAGTGATATTCACCCTTCATTACTTTTCAAAAGTAGTGGATGAGGTAATTTAAATGGCCTATAGCAATATCATCATGTTCTCCGTCTGTCTCTTTATCCATTTGCCTCTGACTTCTGCTAAAGGCTAAATTCTGCCTGGCCTTTGTGCAACCATGTAATGGAGGGAACGAGTAATAAATCCCACTCCCTTTATATAACCCTTGTGTTGGAATTAATAATAATATTTGAAAATATTAATAAGGGAAACCACCAAACACTAATTTAACCATAAATTCCTTTATTAAATTCAAAGGCCAAATGGTACTGATACAATTGCTCTAAACATGCCTTAAAAGCCTAAATAATAAGCAATTTACTACAGCCAAATAGTAACAAAACATTTAAAAGCATTTGATCAAGATACTTATAAACAGGCTAATCCCAACAGTGTTCAGATCTATACTGGGTGGCTCTAACATGGTCAGGAATTAGCAATGAACCCTTGAAGAGTTCACTTTTTATACCCTTTTACAAACAAGTGATGTCATTGCCAATTACTGACTTCAGCTAAAAACTGACAGTTCATCTTTATTTCCAGTCTTAATCCAGATAAGATTTACAATCTCCTTTCTTCCTTAGGTCTTTCCTTCTATCTCAGGGGTGGGCAAACTTTTTGGCTTGAGGGCTTCAAAATTGTGCAGAGGGCTGGGTAGGGAAGGCCCCGCCCCCTATCTGACCCCCACCCACTTCCTGTCTCCTGACTACCCCCCTCAGAACCCTGACCTGTCCAACCCCTCCTTCCTTGTCCCCTGATTGCCCCCCCAGAGACCCACCCCACTCTAATTGCCCCCTAAAACCTCACCCCCTATCTAGCCCCCTTGCTATCTGTTCCCTGACTACCCCCGCCCTAGACCCCCCCCCACTCTAACCACTCCCCCCCAGCCCCCACCACCTAAGACCCCCCGCCCCCCGCAACTGGCTTATCTACTCAACGGGCGCGGGGCCCCACAGCTTGCAGTGCTCCTCCCGGCCGCGCGTCTTGCTGTGCTCTGCATGCTTGTCGCAGTTGGCCCGGAACCCCAGGCCAGGAGCGCGGGGCCCCGCGGCTTGCCACGGTCGGCCAGGCACCCCTGCTCGGGGCTCGGGGCCCCGTGGCAAGACATGCTTGGCCTGGCCCCGCGGGGCTTTCCATGCTGGGCCCGGCCCACTGGCCGGGAGCACAGGGCCACAGGGTTTTCCGCGCTGCCCCCCGCCCCTCCGCTGGGAGTGCGGGGCTGCGGGGCTTTTCAGGCTGGGCCCGGCCCTGTGGGCCGATAGCGCAGGGCCACAGGGGTTTTCAGGCTGGGCCAGGCCCCCCCCAGTCGGGGTCGCGGGGCTTTTCTGGCTGGGCCCGGCGCCCCCGGCCGGGAGCATGGGGCCGCGGGGCTTGCGGCCCTCGGCCCGACCCCCAGCTGGGAGCACGGCTGTGCGTCTTGCTGCGCTGGGCCCGGGGCTGGGAGGATGGGGCCGCTGGTCTCAACCTCCGGTCCAAGCACGCGGGCCAAATGAAAATGGCCGGCGGGCCACATGTGGCCCACGGGCCGTAGTTTGCCCATGTCTGTTCTATCTCCTCCCCTCCTTCCTGCTGACCAACAGCTTTTTCATTGCACCTGGATTCACATAGGGCATAACGCTGGTAGGTGGGGTGGGAAGGTCCATGTTGGCTCCTTTTAAGATAAATTCTTTTTCTCTTATTACCTGTAGACACCCCTGTCAGAGGCCTCCCTTTTAGAAACTTCCCCTTACTTCATTAGTTATTTTTTGAACCAGATATACTGCCTACTTCATTCCATTTGGCCTTATAACTCATTATTTTTAAGGCCTTCCTTCTACATGCTATTGAGGTCTGTTTTTACAACACCCATGGATTTCCTTAACCAATAAGCTAACTTTCCTTCTTTAATTTGATACTTATCCTACACCAAGTAAAGGTTGGGCAGAGATGTAGCTCCACTGCTCAGGAGAGTGTAGGGCTGCCACTGGAATGCTCCCAAGTGGAAGTATACCACTCCAAATGAGAGAATAATGCCTCAGCTCTGCACCCCATTTCAATATGTGTGAAGGGGAGTAGATTGCATCCCTTAAAAGGCGTGTCAATTTATATTACTAGGGGAGTGCTAGGAATATTGGCTCAGATCCACAAAGATATTTAGACTCATAACTTCTGTTGAAAGTCCTGGTCTTTGTGAATCTGGGCCATTCAGACTCTTTGATTCCCCCCCTTCCCTCTCCCATGCATCATTCTCAATGCAAGGCTGTGCCAAACAGGCAGGGGAATTAGGGGAGATTCTGAAATGGGTTAAGTATCAGCGAGATTGGGTTGGTTGATGACCTCCTTCTTCTGATAGAAAAGGCCTTTACACTATTAAGCATTAAACTCTGAAATCAGGGCCCAGATTTTTCAGGGATAGGAGCAGCACAAGCAACAGTTAATGAAGTTTCAAATAGTCACCACAAGATGACAGAGAATTTTATGCTGTAAGATTCAGCAGGAGTTTGATGGCAAGATGGTTGATTTAAATTAGGCTACAGAGTTGAGTACACTGTGTTTGTTCTCTCCAGGCAGTGCATGTCACTACTAAGGAATGGGAGTTTTTCTAAATATGGCTTCACTAGGCATGCAATAGGATTTCCCGGGTAGTCTGAGTATCTAGGTACTTGTGTGACCTTACTGTTGGAGTGAGTTTTTTTGGTCTTACCTCATCCCTTCTAGGTTCCACGGGGTCTGTGCTTATATAATCAGAAATATACTGCTACCTGTTTGTTTACTTTTAACTTTCGTTTGCCATTAAAGTAAAAAGGCAAAGGGTTTATTGGGGCCTAATTTAGACAGAATAACAAAACTTGGTTAAATAAGCTAAAATATTAGCTTGGGGTAACTCCACTGACTTAATCAGAGTTACCCCACAGATTAATTTAGCCCTTACTTGCTTCCTGCCATGCAGTTTCTTTCTGGTGATCATTAATGCCACACAACAGGCTGTCTTAGAACACACACAAAGCATTGTCCCCTCTTACTGGAGTAAAAACAGGTCAAAAATCAATGTTTTCTCCTTTCCAAGGTACAAACAAAGCACTCTTCTTTGCTAGCTGTGAGCATGAAATCTGTTTTGTTGAATCTAGGCCTTTCTTCTGAAGTTGTCCACTCCTTCCTTTCTTCAGCCCCCTGCTAGGCATATCAGCTGGAGTTTACTGAATCCCAGTTATGACTGCTCTACAGCCACTTAACCCCTCCAGTCTAGTTTCCTGCCTCTGTAGACTTGACAAGAAGAAGTTTTGCAGAACTTGGCCTTACCTGGCAACCATTCCTAGGGATTCAGACAAGTAGCATCCTGGGTCTCAGTGCTCCCTCACAGTACATAGAACATCACATCTTTGGTCTCATCTGTGGAACCTTTTGCCAAGCCCCAGCATGATCATGGGCATCCTAGCTGAGCCCAGTTGGACATTCTCTCCCTTCTCCTATTGACATGGGAAAAGGGACCTCACCATCCATATATAACAACATGCCAAAAAACACGTCTTTATGTGCTGGATCACATTCTGGCCTGGACTTTAAAGACACCTCCAGAAATGTGGGGGGTGGGTGAGAAGAGAGACTTGCTATGAGAGTAAAGCATTTATGAATAGGGTCCTTTATCTGTAATGGTTTCTATTGTGAATACATTTCAGTTTACACAAATGAAAGGAAAAAGAAGCTCTAGAGCAATGGGAAATGGTCCTGACTCTGTTGTGTAGAGCATTAACAAAGAATGTGGTTAACAGAGGCTAATTACTAATGAAATCTAATCAAAGGCTCAAGTGTGAAGGAACTGAAATGCTCTTTGAATCCTTTAAAAAGATCAGGCAAGGATTAAACTAAGCATGTAGGCTGAAATCCTCATCAACCATGCACATCTTGAGTAAACAAGCTTTGGGGATTGGAGTGCATGGTATCCTATCACCCAACCCACTGAACTCAGGTGCAGAAGCTGTGGCCGCTGCTATGGTGTGGTAGTAGCTGTAACACACTGCGACACTCCTTCCTACCTATGTGGCTTTTCCCTGGGTCACTGCTCAGGGACTTGCACTGATTATTGAATGTTTCTACTTATCTCCTCCATAGTCCACCCCTACACCCTGTTCTGTGCATCAAAGAAGATGACAATAAATTTTTAATTTGTATTGTAGAAGCAGCCAAGCAGTTTGTCACACCTCATGGCCCCAAATTTGCTAGGTACAGACACAGAACAAAAAGACAGTCCCTATCTCTAAGAGCTGATAGTCTAAGGATATGTCTACATGGGAATGTTTTTCCAATACAGATTAAACATAGACAGCTACTGAATGAATGAAAACAAGAACTTTTGTGTGTGGGAGCAAGGCAGTTTGTGCTGAGAAAACTAAAGTTACACCGAAAAATCTTTGCTGTGTAGACAAGCCCTTAAATATAAGATGGAGACAACAGGTAAGTCCAGTAGCTAGACAGGGGAAACACAAGGTAACAGTGAGAAGATTATGAATCATATGACAAAGGCTGGTTGTAGCACACCTGCTGCCCAACCATTGTTGAGTTTCATTGGGAGTCAGTTTCTCTCTCCCCTCTTCACTCCAAATGACAATGGGGGAAAGACACATGGTATAGAATCAGTGTTCATTTCAGCAATGATTAAATCACTCTCTGCCCGATCTTGAAGTCCATACTCAAAACTCCCATTGCCTTCAATAGAGAGAGTTGCATGAATCAAGAGTGTAGGATCCATTGACCTCAATAGGAGCTCAGCACTTATTAAAATCAGGAAGTGCCTAAATGTGCTTTTTAGACGTCTAACTTGCTGCAGCTGTTGCTTCTTTTCTTTTTTAATATTAGCCTTAATCCATTTCCCTCCCCCGCACCAAAAAAGGGGGAAAATCAATCCCAATAAATAAGAAAATGTTGATAAAAAGTGAGTCCTTTTAAAATTGAAACTTTAAATGTATAAAGAACAACATTTGTTTACAAGTTAATTTGAAAACTGAGGCTACATAAACTAAGTTAATGTTCAAGGAAGTTTTTCTTTTTGTTTGTGCAAGGTGTACTCTGCCAGATGCAGCCCAAGTGAGAAACCAAGGAACCACTATTTACACAGTAAATAATGTGGCAGGGAACTTTTTGCTTCAAAGCCTCTCCTTGAGCAAGCTTAATTTATGGGGCCCTGGGGAACTGTTAGACATTTACCACTGTCATTTTTGTTGAAGCTGTTAAAACTGTTGATGACTACAGATCTGATCCAGTTCCTAGTACAGTCAATGGCAGGTTTTCCACTGACTTCAGTGGCAACTGATTTTGCATTATATTCAGTAGTGCTATGCATTCAGTTTCCAGAGGAGAATGCTTAAAACCAAACAGTATATGAGTCAACCCAAATAGCGCCGTATTTTTTTTGGTGGGTTTTTAATACTCCAGGTAACCAGATATAAGGCCCAAATTATTATTAATAATAATAATAATTAATTGACATCTGATCTTTCTGAGGTATTCCCTCCATCTGGGACGAGAAATATCATACGACCACCAAGCCTGGCATTATTTGGCCCAATAACTAGTTCCCTGAGAAATTTTTAAATCCCAAGAGAAATGTAAACACAAATACTTTAAATGCACCTGGAAAGACGAGGTGGATGAGGTAATACCTTTTATTGGACCAGCTTCTGTTGTAGAGACGTGGTCATTGTGAGTGGTGTTGTCATTCTGGTGAAAGAATTCTTTGAGGTGGAGGCAAGGAGAACTAGAAGAATTCTTCTACCCGTGTTAGTATGGTATCAGGTTCTGAGGTAGGGCAGAAGTTCACTCCTTTAGAGCACAGATAATGCAGCTCCAGTGAGGGTTAGTCTTGATAAACTGATGTTTGGGTGTTGTGTGGTGTCCACGTGGTGGGTATTGATTCCATGGTTTCTCCCTGAGGCGGTGTTCTGTGGTTACGGAGTACTTGTAGTTGGTTCCACTTTTTATTGTAGTGCTGGGTGGCTGTCATCAGTTTTTTGGTGTTTTTTATAGTTGTTTTGGCTTTCTTGCATGATTTCCAAGTAACTTTACTGGGTTTTTTTAAACTTCAGTGTGTGAGAGCCTGTAATGATTTTTTTTGTTTGAGGTGGTCCCTTCTGGGATATGTGAAGTGCAGTAAATGGTCCTCAATTCTCTGAAGTCTGTCTGCAGGATTGTTCAGCATATTTGCAGTTGTACGTAGTGGTCCCAGGGTTATAGAAGGTGAGCCCTCTGGGGAGGCTTTTTCTTCATGTTATGGAGTTTCCATTTCAGATGGCTAAATTCGATATCTTCCATTGTATATACTGTAGTTGTAATATCAATAATAAATATTTATTTACCTCACCCACCTTGTCTCTCTCAGCTCCTTGGACTGACATGGCTACAACTACAGTGCAGACAGAGCCATATAAGGCTCACGGCCTGATGACAGTGTGTCTGTAGTACTCTATGCACAGTGCAGTATTTTAGATCATTTCTCTTCCTTTCAGCTTAACATTCTCCATTCTGAGCTGGCAAAACAGCTTGCGGACACAATGGTTCTCCCAATCATACAATTTCGAGAAAAAGATCTTACGGGTAAGTTTCAGTTAGATTCCATATTGCTATCAACTCATAACTTTTGATGCCTGACATATTTCTTTGTAACTTGTTGACTATTTATCAATTTGTCATTAACAAAACTTGGTTTTGTATTAATTGCCAGAAAAATCTGATATTTTCTTACTTGCTACTAGACTGAGCATTTTTGATCAGACATAAATTTATAGAAGTCCAGCACACATGATACCTGTTTTAAAATACAAGGCCACATTCTTCACTGTGTGAAGAATACCAGTGTGATTTAATTGAATTCAGCAGTGTCATATTTGCATAAAGCTGGAAGAATGCAGTGATGCACCAGGCTTGTGAACATCTGAAAGGAGAGGTAGTGTTAACTCTCCCATGAGAAAACTGGGTTTGAAAAACAGGGGCAGGATTTTTCTGACTACAAAGCATGCCTATTTTTCCCCTGTTTAGGCAACTCAACCCTTTTAAGTCTGTGCCGCCCATGGAAAGAGCCAAATGTCAGGATGGCACAAAATTGGAAATTTCTTGCTCACAAAGCAAAATAACAGTGCAAATATTTGGAATAATTTTGAAAACAGGGTGCTGTGCAAGTTCAGAGAGAGTCTAACCAACACGTGTAAGAGAAGCATACAATTTTATTGACTCATCTCAACTTTAAATAATAATAAATAGTTCCCATGCTCTGCTCACTTCAGAAGGCATTTGGGTGCCTACGTTTATTTAAACTGGTTTTATTGGAAGAGAAAACAAGTGCAGTATAATTGTGAAAGAAAACGTGCTTTGGAGAAATGCTGATTTTCAGCTTGTTTCATTTCCATACATCACTATAGAGCAGTTAAGATGACATGAATGGGCCTGTCACAAATGCATGTTGTTTATAATAGTTTTGTGGTAGGTGTCAAGACAAGGGGTACATAATGTCCAAGTCTAAGATCTTTGTCCCGCAAATGCTTTCATATCTACTTAACTTTGCTCACTTGATTTCAGTGAGACCACTCTCATGCTTACAGTTAAACATGCATATAAGTGTTTGCAGAGCTGGAGCCCAAGGGGTTATGTTTTTCTATTCCACTCTTATATGTGCTCATCTTAGTAGCTGAGTGCCTTTCAGTAGTGCATTAGACAACATGACTGATATCTGTCATGTTTGTTCTCATCCTTTTCCCAGGGGGAGAAGTGTGTATGCACAGCAGAGTGTCTTCTTTTTAATTAACACATTCACACACAATGCTATATATTTGTGTCAGAGAAGGGAAGGTAAAAGAAAGGCATCTTGCACTTGGAGCAGAAGATGGTACAAGCGATTCTCTACTTACAGCCTCATTTTTCATATTTGATGCAATAAAAAAACCCCATGTACTAGTTTATTTGAAGCTGCCTCAGAATTCCCACTCTCTTGTCCTAGAGGAATGCAGCCACTGGAGGGGCCTTGAGCTACAGCCCAGTTTTGGCCTAGCTCATCCAAGAGCATGTGGTACCTTGATGACGAACACAAATCCTGCAATTTCTCTCTAAGCTTCTCACGATTCCCTACTGGGTATTTTTACTGAAGAGATTAAGGCAAGTTGTGGTCCGCAGGGAGGGGGCAGTGAGAACAGCACCTTTGAAAATCAGCTAATTTAATTAGCTACCTTTCCTCACCCCAATCAGAATATTTTGCCCAATATCCTTAATAATGGCCCCAACCCAGCAATCACATCCAAAATGGATGCCACTGTGGCTCTGCAAAGGCACAAAGGTCTGTCTGAGTATGTCGGATCCAGTTACAGGCTGAGGGCCCTAGTTTATATGCTGTGGCAGCAGGGGCGGCTCTAAGGTTTTTGCCGCCTCAAGCATGGAAGTTCCGCAGCATGCCTGCAGGAAGTCCGCAGATTTGGCGACGTTTCTGCGGGAGGTCCATGGGTCCCGTGGCCTTGTCGTCCCTGCCGTTGAAATGCCGCCAAATCTGTGGCAGCCACAGACCTTCCGCCGAAATGCTGCCCAAGACGGCCTGGCTGCCACCCTGACGACCGACGTCAAGCTACCTCCCACGGCTTGCCGCCCCAGGCATATGCTTGGAGCGCTGGTGCCTGGAGCCGACCCTGTGTGGAATCACTGGTGGGCACACAGTTTTCTATGTGTCATTTAAGCACTGGCAATGTGTTGTTCAAAACAGCAGATATTTTAGGCAAAGGACAGCTCCTCTTTGGTAATGGACATAGTAGTCTGCAGGTTCCTTGTATAAATTACCCGTGTACATACGGGATCTTTTTCCATTTTCAGAGCTTGTACAGTAAAGCATGTTTATCTAAATCTTACCTACCTGCGTGTACAGGTGCTTCCTTTCCTGAGGTCCCACCAAGGGACTGGCCGTGGAGCATCAAGTGACCAAGTGATACATCCGAGGAAGAGATATTTCTTGCATTAAGGAGGGAAGTGTATCAGTAAAGTGAATAGTAATGTAAAGCACAGCAGAGCATGAGGGTCGAAATTTATTTATATTGCAGCTGACCCTGCAAAGGCCCAGTTAGGATTGGGAACTCATTTGGGCTTGCCTTGAGGTGTTTATAATTTAATTTAAGACAAGACCCAAATGGATGAAACGAACAGTGGGCATGGGAGATGCCAACGGCTCATTGCAAATATTTTGTAAGTGCTGCTCTTCATTTATTATTTTCAAGACACGAGCATAAATTACACATATCTATAGGAGTAAAATGTAGTAGGCAACTGTCCTTCAAGTACCTATAAAGGGAGTTAGTTTTGTTGTGATTCTGCTTGAATAAGCAATGTATAGAGCTCTCTCTTCATTCTGAAGTGTTGACTTTTTTTATTTCAGAAGTAAGCACTTTAAAGGATCTTTTCGGCCTTGCTAGCAATGGTATGTTTCATATTTTTATTTCTAATGGCATGCACTAATTATGTCACAGGAGACATGTTGTGTATATACCCATGCCATGATTCTGAAAATGTTTCTTGTTTCCAGAACATGATCTCTCCATGGCAAAGTATAGCCGATTACCGAAAAGACGAGAAAATGAAAAGGTAAAATAAGTCTTATAGTTTGGTTCTTAATGTAAGGAAACTTTTTAATCAGCAGCTCTGCCTACATATTCATTTTTAACTGCAGCATTGGCAAATGTACAAACTTCTGGGTTTTGTGGATTGAATCCACAGTAGCTCAAGACTCCCAGTGATTGACTTTTTGAGTCAGCAACAAAGCCTTTAGGCCTCAGTTGAGAAAAGTACTGAAGCATGTGCCTAAATTGAAGGAACTATTTACACGTTTCAAGTAAGGCACATTGTGCTGCTTCGCAGGGCAACCAGGGCTGTGAGTCAGCCTCTGTGTGACACGTGTGCTTAAGTGTTTTGTTGAATTTGAGGCCATAAAGCAGCAAGGGGAGCTGTAAGGATGACTTCTTCATGACAGAAGAAATCCAAAATGACCGCAAAGATTTTTATAAGCCTCCTGCTGTAAAACCCATCAGTCTACCAATCTTCAACAGAGAGGATGCTGTACTAGAGGATTATTGATGCAATGCGTTTGTATCGGAAGAGATGTAAAAATGCCCTATATTTTCTAAGCTTAAAGGACTACATTCTCCTCTTCAGTGTGCCTGGCAGGTCTTTGAATTCTCATTCTGCCAACAGCACATGAAAGTGATGTCAATGGGACTGATCCTGCAGTCTTTGCACATCCAGGCTTCCCACTCAGTACAAAGTGTGCAAAGAATGTAAGATTGGGCCAATAGGGGGCTTTACACATTTAGGGAGATCAGGAGATCGTGAAAGGGATCTGCATTGCAGATCAGAATGCAATGTATAACTCCTGTACTGGATGTATGTGCTTGGAGATACAGCAGATTGTGAGTTGTGTCAGAATTATTAGTTCTATGTATTATACACATATAGGACCAGGTTCTGATCTCAGCTACAATGAAATTACACCAGACTTACACTGAAGTAACTGAAGTCATAAGCTAATGCTTACAATTTAAAATATGTAGTAGTTGTGCTATTTATAGCCCAGAGAGCTGCTCATATGCTTGAAGAGAGATAAGGTGAAACTTCTGTTGATGAGAGACAAGCTTTCGAGCCACGCAGAGCTCTTTTTCAGGTCCTTGAAAGTTTCTTTCACTGACAGAAGTCAGTCCAATAAACGATATTACTACAACCCCTTGTCTCCCTAATACCCTGGGAATGACACAGCTATAACTACACTGCATACATCAATTAAAGTTAGAGAGGCAGTTAACTATGTTGCCAGGTAGAGCCAATATTAATTGACTTAATTAGCTGTTTTACTTCTAATGCTTGTTTTTATCTTGTCATGGAGATATTGTTTCCCATAATTAAAAATAAATATTTAATGATAACATTAAAATAATCAGTAGATGATCTAGATGTATCCGTAACATGATTCTGCATTGCATGACTGTCGATTTTAAAGTTCTGCACAAATTTTTATTCAGCTAAAGACAGAAGTAGTAAAGGAGGTGGCAAATGCAAGAAGGAAGCAGCATCTTTCATCATTACAGTATTACTGTGCCCTGAATGCTCTGCAGTACAGGAAGAGAATTGCAATGATGGAACCTATGCTAGGATACACACAAGGACAGGTATGTACAGTAAAGCCAGGATAGTGGAAATGTCACTTAAAGGAACATGTCTCTGGGATATGCAAGACATTCTGGCATAGAAGGAGTTTTGGCAGCTGACATATGAAAATAGGGAAAACTTTATTCAGAATTAAATTCTGTTCCATTCTATGCATCTGATGAAGTGGGCTATAGCCCACGAAAGCTTATGCTGAAGTAAACTGGTCAGTGTCTAAGGTGCCACAAGTATTCCTCATCTTATTTATTCAGAATGTCTCCTGTTAAAATGTTGTGCTGCCATTTTTATTCTTTCTATGTGAAACTGTATATTTCCTCCCAGTATTCAAACAGTGTGCATATTGAGCCAAATTTTGCAAGGCCTTACTCAAGCTGTGCTTTATTTATGGTAAAATAGTTGGACATTTAGCTATTCATAAAGATGCTACTTTAAAACACATACACACACACGCGCGCACACAATCAGCACTTTCTAGGCTGGATGGTATGAACACTAAACTATTATCACAACAAAATTTACTCCCATCTCATTGTTCACTTTGTGCTTTTATAAGCTCACCTGTGTGACAGTTTACCTCCCAGCATGAGATATTCAGCATGCTGATGAGGAGTCTAGTGTGAACAGGAACTGAAGCATGTGTTGGAGAATAGGAGCGGGAGTATAGTCAAGTGAGTTGAGCACAAAGCTAGGAAATTCTATATACCAATCCTTGCTCAGCCAGTGATTTTCAGTTTGGCTTTGGCCAAGTCCCTGTCTCAGGTTCCAAGTCCATAAAATGTGGCAGTACTGTGAAGAACCTAATGCCCAGGAGTGTTGGGAGGATTAATTGATTAATATTTGTACCACACTTTAAGGGCTCTATGTTAAGGTCCGTTTACACTGCCAGAATGACATTAAGGTCCCTTTACATCAATGAGAACCAGGACCAGAACCTACTGAGTGTAAATAATATGTCTACTCCAGAGGTTCCCAAACTGTGGGGCATGGCCCCCTAGGGAGGCATGGAAGAACGTTGAAGGCGGAGGGGCACGGCTGGGGCCTGGGCCAGCCCACACGGGTGGCAGGAGGAAGTGCCACCCAGCGTCACTCCTGGCCCTAGCTGCCAGCCCCAGACCCTGGCCAAGGCTCCACTCCTGCCCCCAGCTGTGGCCCCAGCCTCAGCCCTCTTACCCGTGTCTGCATCTCTCCCTCCCTACCTCCCAGAGCCACAGCCCTGCTCCCAGCCCTGGCTCCAGAGAGCGTGGGGGCATGCACAGGAGTAAGGTGGGGATTGCGAAGTAAAAAGTTTAGGGACCACTGCTCTCTGCAGTATTATCTAGTGAGGGGGAAACCACAAAAAACTCAAGTCAAGTAGTTCAGGGCCTTTTCTGCAAATTATCCACACTGCTTTAGTCTGCAAAACTGCTGGAAATCTCATGAGAACAGGCCTTTGCATGAGATTTCTGAAGCTTTGTACTTCCACCTGGGACAAAAATAGAGTGAGATGGTTTCTTCACTTTCATGTACTTTGCATAATCATCTCCACCAGTGCATAGGGGGGTGTAACAAGAACTCTCTGTCCACTTATACTAGTAGAGGGAGTTTACTCCCTCTTGATACTGGTGTCAATCACAGCAGGGGAAGACCGCACTGATTTTCCCCAGCTAAAATCAAATGATGCTCCCTCTTCCTGTCTAGAGTGAATAGTGTTTTCTTACAGTTCCCCCTCCCAGATTGCAGAAAACTCTTCCCTTCCTGTTTCAATTTACTTTAACCACTGGGGCATCTCTGCAGACTAATACAGGACATTCCCACTTATCTGCTTGTATGGAAACAAAGTGCCAAGCTGAAATCGTGGACTTTGGATGCCCTACATGCTAATGCCTTGTTCCTGTGGGAATGCAAAGTGCCAGTCCAGCCCAAAGCAAACTCATATACATACATAAGAAGCTGTAAAGTGCCTATCAGTCTTTGTACTGTAAGTTGTCCATATTAATTGTTCATCTAAAATGTGTGCTCCTTGTATTTCATGTTTCCAAGGAGAGGATGAGGATGAGGCTTAGCATATTGGAAATAATTTGGTGGAAGGAGCAACTGTTAATGTCTATATGCAATAGCTGCATCTTCCTGTGCACGGAGATGGGAATAAAATAAGATATGGGATCTAATATGAATCAATAGTTAACACATGAATGGTGTTTGATTGTTTAAATGAATTAACACTTGGTTTTATAGGTTTCCATCTAACTCAAGAGCCACTAACTACAATAGCCTCACTGAACTCTTATTGGGAAGGGTAATAGATCAGAATGGGTAGGGTTTGTTTTCCTTGCCCCCTGTCCATTTCTTCCATAGCAGTCATCTGGTTATGCTGATTAAGAGCACAGATGCTACGGAGGATCATCTCAGGCCAGGTTAACACTAGCAGTACTTTGGTGGTCTAGCCATGTGAGCATCCTATTCCAGCAAAGCACTCCTAGTACGGACACAGCTTATACCAGGAAAACTGCACTTTTACTGATATAGCTTGTTCCAGCCTCCTCTTCCCACACAGGGGAAACAAGCTATACCAGTAAAAGCACAGGTTTTAGTATAACTGCATGTACATTAGGGCCTTCTGCCGCTACAGCTATGTTGGTCCTGGATCACACATGTTTACACCCCTGTCTGATGCAGCTATGCCAGCAGATGTCTCTAATGTAGACCTGGCCTAATAAACATAATTAAAGGGAAAATCCTGGCCCCAGCATATGCAGCAGTATGGGACACAGAGGTGCATACTGCCACATAACTATGTTCTGCACAATTCTAACAAATCTGGAGGATGGAAGAGGGATGATATGGTTCTTTAGGCCAAATAATAGTGTTAATATTAGTAATTTGACTCTCAGTGGCCACTAACATTCATGTTTGGTGAGCGGAGGGCAAGAGGTGAGAAAGGAGAGGTTGGTGTTTTAGTAATGCCTTAGATTTGAATGGCAGTCGGTGACATCAGTCACCACAGGATCATGTTCGGCATCTGCCCTACCATCCATTATTTGATTAACAAATCTTTCTTAGATAATTTCCAGAATACCCTTATTATATTTTTCAGATTAACTTTTTTAAGAAGGGAGCAGAGATGTTTTCCAAAAGAATGGACAGCTTTTTATCATCAGTTTCAAACATGGTTCAAAGGTAACACAACACCTAGGTTTCAGTTTGGTTTTCTGTATTTATTTGTGTTAAATTCAAGCAATATGACTAATGTCCATCCATGCCTGGCTGCGGGCTTGCCCCACACAGCGCCCAGTCCTTCAGTCCTTTCTCAGGAGAGGAGTTCCACCAGATGGCTGTAGGCTTGGGTTCAGACTAACGGAGTTTATTGATTTTTTTATTTTTTTTTTTTAATTTCATTTGCACTTCACGGTGTGAAAGAACAGATGGGTAGCGAGGGGTGTGCGTGTGTATATAAAAGGATTATACTATCTGTGCATTGCAGAGAATATGTGCATAAGAGAGCCAAAGATTTTTTTTCAATGGCAATTGAGGATCTATGGAATAAAGCCCAAATACTGTACATTAAAAAAGACTGTAGTCCCAATTTTTTAAGTCTGGGTACCTGTAAAGGACATCCAAAACCCCATCTTTGGACACACAAATCAGCATTTAGGAGCATAAAGAGGGTAAACAAACACCCAATTCCCTTCATGAGCACAGAAATTCAAGAGTTGAGCACCTGTGTTTGAAAAGGGTGTCCTTTATGTGATGTCACTGGAAAACTTTTAAATGGGGGAAAAGCGTAATTTAAGCCAAAAAAAACCCCAAACCATTTTAATAACATTGTTTTATATAATCTGTATTGTTTGATTTCTGTTTTCTAATAGTTTAGGGCCTGATGTAAAGCCCATTTAGTACTAATGAATATTAATATTATGGTAGTGCCTAAACTCAGGATTGGGATCCCATTATGTGGGGTACTGAACAAACACAGAAGAAAGACAGTCCTTGCCCTAGCTATCTTAGAGTCTACAATGAAATTGGTGAGTATCTTTCTATTGAGTTCAGTGTGCTTTGGATCAGGTCCTTACTGAATATTTTCCCAATTTTATCCTTATACATTTGGCAAACATTTGTTTTTCCTTGTATTTTTGTAATGGAGATGGAAATTGGTTTCCTTATAATTAATGCTCTTTAGATCAGAACTTGGCAATGAAATCTAAACGTATAGAGAGTCCTGAAAACATGTTAAACCTTACATTCTAACTGGGACAGATTAGAGAAAGCACTAAACAGACTTTTAGGTGGAACACTAGATTGTAAAAAGAAAATAAGGGTTCCAGTTTTTTAACAAAAGCATATCCCAATCCCTGCCTTTTCTGGGCTTAGTGGCCTTCTAAATAGAAATTTATGTGAGAGCAAAGGTCATAAATAACCTAGAATATGTACTAGAAAGGAGTTACCGTACCAGAATTGACGAATGGTTCATGTACTCTGGTGTCTTGAATGTCATAGTGACTAATGCCAGCTGGTTCAAAGGAAGAGATAAATCCCCTCCAATGCACTTGCCCAACTGTTTTATACAATACCAAGATTGGAATATTTGTTCTTGATCCTAGTTGGCAATCAATCCTCATGCTTCAGGGCATAAATTGATAGTCATAATTTTATCCACAGTTGCATAAGTGCAGCTGCTGTTTTTGTTCATAGAAGTGTCTAATTATTTTTCAGTTTCACTAAGCCATTCTCTCGAATAAAATCCTGCAACAGTGAGTTCTTTTTACAGTTTGCACAAAAGTATTTTCTTTTTCAGCTTCAATTTTGCTGCTTTCTAACTTCCAACGTGCGCCTTTCTTGTTTCTGGACTGTATGAAAAGGCATATAAAAGCATGTGACTGGATTTCACTAAACTGTTCCTTATTTTATATACCTTTTTCTTACTTTGACTTACATTGCATCCTTTGCACATTAAACAGTCCTTACAAAGATCCCTTCCTATGCCTCAAATAGGCAAAAGTTCATTTTTTAAACTCCCCAGAGATAGCATATACCTTCTATTTATGAGATGCCAGAATGTTTTGTCTATATACTGTAGATTTGTTTATACAGGGCACTTTTCACACGCTAATTAAAACCATAGAAACATGTTATAGAGTAAGCCCGGGTTTTCCAAAAGGCAGTGTACACTCTTGTGAGGAAGCACAAAGAACTAGCTGGAGGCAGAGAGGCAGTTGGGACTCTCACTTGTGCTCCAGAATCTGTTTTCATTAAAAAAAAATAAAATAAATAAAGTCTCTAGCTGTTGTGATTGTGAATAGAAGCTTGAAAACACAACCCAAGCGTAACCAGTGGAGTAGTCTGCCTGAGTTTGCAGGGAGTCTGAAATAATACCTTGAAGAGACATGACTGGCACTGTTCGTCTCAGTGAGTTACCAAGATTGAAATGGTGATACTTTTAAATAGCAACATTGTTAACTATTTGAGTGATCTAAGCCTATAAAAAAAGACAGTAATCATCAGACATCTTCTGAGTGATCCATACTTTTTGGTGCTACAAGTGGGTGGGCTTGGGAGATGTGAGCCTTTCCCTCCCAACCCACACTGCAATTAGAGAGAAGACAAGCCGCAGGAGCTCAGCAGAGCCTCACTGAAAGGGCCCAGCTTCCTGCAGGAGCTCCATATAGGAGAGTGATTTTATTAGAGGAAAAATATCAATGTTGCCTCAATCACTACTGTTAAAAAAAAAAAAAAAAAAAAAAATCACAGAAAGTAATGTTCTGTTTCATGTTTAAATATAATTTAAATAATGTATTCAGGCATCTCCTATCCAATATTGACTGTCGTTCCTTACACTAAAAAGCTGACACATTTGAATTTTAATGAAGTTAGATTGTATTTTAAAATCTCTCGATAAGCCTTTAACCTTACATCATGGAACTGAAGGGAGCACGTTTGATTTTATTTTTCTGGATGCGGGGGCAGCATAGCTTTTCAAAGTTGGGAAGTCCTGGAAAAGAGCCATTGCAAAGCAGAGCTATAACTCTCCATAAGAATGAATATGCCATTAGTCAGTCCAATCCTGGACTAAAATGCAATGTTCTCCATCCAGGTTACTGTCACTGCTGTGACCCCCAAAAGAACAGCAACAGTTACAGGAGCTATAAAGTTTAGTCTCCCAAGCAACAGATCAAGTGTAGGGTTGTGGTCTCAATAATGGAAGAACTGGCCCCAAATACAGTTAAAGCACTTGCTGTCTGGCTCAGGTAGGCAGTCGCCAGCTCTATGGTTGCCATATTTCATATGAACTGTAGGGTTACTTTGAGTATTTGTTATGCCTTTGAGGCATTAAAGGCGCTCCTGCTGCCTCACACATTCAGAGGTTTCACATATAAGTTGTAAGGGAATCCCAGCCAGCAGAAGTCCAAATATTCCTATAAGCATAAATTATATGTGCAGGTCCAGATGATTTTACTTTTGTAAGCTAAGTGACAGAACTATTTGATACCTCCTTCTCTTGCCTCTCCCTGCCATCTCTTGGGTACAGTCACTCACTCCTGGAGGGCTTGGAAAAATGACTAGAAAAATCCAATGTTTGGTGCTGTTGCACTTTTTCTGAAAGAAGGGGAATGTCTTCTGTCATATTGTCCTTGCAAGACACATTCCCAGATACAGGCGGACTATCCGGTCTAATATCTTCAGCATATGTTTTGAAAACTGTTTTCTGTAACTGAAAAGGGGAAGAACTTTTCCTTCATTCCATCCAGCCACAGTCTCGCTCTAGGAGGAATGAAATGACACCAGTATTGGGACACTCTTCTGGAATTCCACGTTCAGAGTTCTATTAGCTGAAAACCTGCTCTCACCCCTTTACATGTTAGGCCAATCAGAGTCAAAACAGCATAGGTCAGGTATAGCTATACCTCCTATTCCACTTGATGTCCTCAGCAGAACAGAAGGCCACTTGGTGTTTACAGTTTCCCATATCCCCAGCAACAGCTACCAAAACATCAGAAGGTCACAAAGGATTGAAAGTCTCATTTTAGCAAATAGGTACCATTTTGACCCTGAATGTTATTAATAGTGCTCCATAATATACCTTTGTCTTAATATAAACTGCTTTCTTCTTTCCTATTCTGAAAACAGTTGACCTTCCTTGTTCATTATTTTAGAATGACACTCTGCTTAGAACATCAGCCCCAGCTGCTGCCTTGAGCCTCTGAGGAATAGCCTGTACTTGGGGAATTCTCAGTGGAATAGGGCTGGCAGACCCCAGGATCAGTAACCAGAGGGTGCAGGAAGGTGGTGTAAAATCACCTATGTTCCCCTTCTCCCCAGGTGAGCCGAACGCTGTCGCGGTGCACTTGGGGATCAAGCCCATTCTCTCCCCCTTTTAGCTAACCACCATTTTTAATAACCGGAGAAGCCTATCATCAAACTTACGCTGTCAATCTTTAAGACTTTTTCAAAATGCTCGGCATCACACAAGGGCACGCAGACCCACAGTCGCTTCCTGACTGAGCCCAGAATGGCTCTTTGCACAGGAGGGATGTCTGGCCAAATATGAACTACTAATGGAGGCATTGCGGAGGCAGGAATTTTAGTCTAATAGCGTGTCTGGTCCATCAGGACACGGAAACCAGTCAAAATGTTGCCCTCTGACTGGCTCAAGCATTAGGACTAAAACGAAGGCAGAGGTAGTCTACTAGCATGTAATGACACAGACCTTTTCGCTCTCTTTTCACATTAGCACGGGCAGCATCAGTTAATGTGAATTTACTCCAAAGCTGAAAATGCATAATAGTGAGACTGTAGATCCATGTTTGTTCAGAACGGCAGTGTGTCTGCTGCTGCAGCTGTGTATTTTTCTTTCTCCAGGTTGAATTCTGTACTTTGAGACCCTTTTGTAGTTACCGTTCACCACAGTGGGACTTACACAGAGACGTGAACACAGATTTGGGTTCTGCTTGTTTAATTCTAACCATGTCTGCTTTCTAAGTCATAGCTATGTGGAAGATTTTGTTATTTTAAACTTGCTACAAAAGTGAAAGACTTGACTTCACTGCACTGGCAGGGACACTGTCGAGAGGAAAATTGAAATGTAAACAAAAAAAATCTTATTGATGTTTCTAATAACAGTGTTACAATGGAAAGAGTTTTCAAAATCTAATATACTTCTCAAGATTTATGCTGCTAAATTCCCTTTTTCCATTTCTTTAACATTGAACCTAGAATGGTCACACTTTTGTTTAGTCTGTGTCACTTTCTGGTTTTCATGCGCTAACCAATCCGATGGGGTTAGGGTTTCCAGTAATGCAGGGGAATGTTTGAGCCCACTCTGCCCCTCCAGTTGACAGTGATTTTAAAAAAAGCCTATTCATAAGAGGTTTTGTGAGCCCCTACTAAAAAAGAGAGCCTAGGTTTTAGCCCCAAATCACTTTTGTTTCCTTAAGTAGCAATTCCTTGTATTGTTCCTCCAAGACCTTTGTAGATAAGACAGTTGTGGCAACTTCAGATTGGGTCAGATTCTGCAAACCATGCTCACATGGAATAACGCTCCGGTGAGTAAATCATGGAAATCAACTCAGTTGTGCTTGTGAATAAGGATGAAAAATCTGGCCCAGTGAGTCCAGGCCTGTGTGACTGATGGAGGACTCTGCTGCCCTTCTGTATGCTGACAGCTGCCACCAGAACATTTCTGAAAGCTGCTGAAAGGCTTTGATCAAGTAACCAGTGGTTCAGTGACAGGAACTCCAGTGAATCACCCAGTTCTCAGAAAAAAACAAACCAATTCTACGAAAGCCAAGACACGTTATTATAAAGCCCAGCAGGAACATTACTAGGAACATACCGACTTAGTATTAATGACTGCATCTATTTGCTCAGCTTCAATCCAAATGCATATGCACAGTGCTGTTTGGCTGCTTGAAGCTTTGTTTGTGTCTCAAAAACACAAACAAACCTAGCCTGATTTTCACTGTTAATGTTCAGCATTTCATATCCCTCAGTTTCTTCACCTCAGCTTCACTTCACAATCCCGCCCTATCCCTCTTAACTAAACTGCTCACTCACTCCCTGCCCCCTAAATAATGGAACTAACGTGCTGTTTGCTGCTATCACATTGCTCACTCTGCTTGTGTATTCCACCCTTTCCCCAACCCTGTGCCTGTCATTCCTATTTAGATTGTAATAGCTTTGGGACATGAACAGTGTACGACGCTGTGTTTGTGCAGTGCCTACCACAATGAGGCCCCTTTCTTGGCTGTTCCTTGGATGCTACTGTGACAAACAAAATAATCTGCCATCATTTCATGCTTTTTGGTCATTTTCATCTCTCCTCTCTCCATATCACACTCCCTGGTTCTGGGAAGAAAGCAGTCATCCTTGGTGCAAAGACTACTCACTCCAAGAAAAAACACAGTACTGTTTGAAATATATTCACAGTAAATGCTGTTTTTGTAGAAAAACAGTAAATGTGCTTGTATGGCTTGCCTACAGTAAACAAGCTGCCAAGCACACATTCTTAAATATCAGAATTTCAGGACAAACACCAAGTGAAGAACCCGGTGATACCGTTGCTACCAAATTAAAAACACAACCTTACCTGTGTTATACAAGTGTTCAATGTTTCCTTAACAGGTGCATCTTGTTTCTGTAATCCCAGATTAATTTACTGGAAGCAATTCCTTAATCTTCATCTCTTTCTCCATTCCTTCCTGTATTCATTGACCAAGAGCTCATAGAGATCCTTTCATGTGTATTCTTATAACTATTTTTCCTATTCAATCCACGTAAAAAATCCACTTTCTCTTTCCACTACTCCAAACCAGCAGGGAACTGTGTGTAAACACCTTTTGTACATTTAATTCATCTGTGCCACAGTAGCATACAATGTATTTAACATAAATATTTTTGTTCTTGCAGGATTACACACACATTAGATGTATCCCTGGGTTAACTGACAGACAGTAAAATGCTTTGATTTTTTCCAGCATACAGGGAGAGTTGGATGCTGAAGCTGATGCCATGAGAATGTCCCAGCAGGACTTGCTTTCAGTTAATGAGTCTGTTTACACCCCAGATTCTGATGTCACCTCACCAGCAATCAACAGAAACCTTATTCAGAAGGCTGGCTACCTTAATCTTAGAAAGTAAGAAGAATAGTCCATCTTGTTTGACTGTGTAACTGGCAGCTAGTTTCTGCATTATCTCTACCATGAAGATTCTTTGAGTAAAATTTTCAAAAGCAATTAAGTAATTTCAGGGCCCAGTCTCACTGAAAGTCAGTGGGATTAAGACTCCTAAATCATTTAGGCACTTTAGAAAATTTTACCTTTCAGTTCCTAAATCACCTTAGAAAATGGGATTTAGGAGCCTAAGCCATTTTAGGAGCTTTTGAAAGTCTTCCCCTTTGAGATTAATTGGTTTTCCCTCTATCTGAATTCACCTACAAGGTCTGAATTCAGGCATTTGAGTGTCTAAAAATAAAATGTCATGTTGGATTGAGCTCTGCAGGTCATTGGAGTCTCTGAGATTGGGATCAGAATGTTCCCTTTTTTATGGGCTAATGAAAATGCAATACTGCTTAGAAGGGGAGCTAGATTTTGGATTTTAGGGCTTTCACCACAAATTTCTCTTTTCACTGACAGTTGTACGGAGAAACCAGGTCCACAGAGTTGAGCATATACAGTCCTGCAAAGTTCCTTTTACTAAACCTCCCACTGACCTCAGTAGGAGTTATGTATATAGAAGAGCAGCAGAGGTGGATGGGGATCTGATTATTGTGTCTTTGAAATAACTTAAATATCAGTTTCCATTTAATTTGAACAATTTTGATAGTTAACTGGATTTCAAATGTTACAGTTGAACAGCAATGTAAGAGATGGGTTACAGCATTGTGTAAATGACTCCACAGAAGGATGTACTTTCAACATAAGATTCTGCTGGTAAAAGTGTAACTTTTCAAAATGTATGCCCATTTGTGCTGAAATTTCTGCTGCTCGTGATTACTCAAAAGTACAGTAGAACTTCAGTGTTACAAACACCAGAGTTACGAACTGACTGGTTAACCACATATACCTCAGTTGGAGACCAAAAAAAAAGAATAAAACAGGGCAAATACAGTACAGTACTGTGTTAAATGAAAACTATTTTTAAAAAAGATTTGCCAAGGTAAGGAAAATGTTTCTGTGCTTGTTTCATTAAAATTCAGATGGTTAAAAGCAGCATTTTACTTCTGCAGAGTAAAGTTTCAAAGCTATTAAGTCAATATTCAGTTGTAAACTTTTGAAAGAACGACCATAATGTGTTAAGAGTTATGAACAACTTCCATTCCCAAAGTGTTCATAACTCTGAGGTTCTACTGTCTTTTTTTTCCAGAGTACCATAAAATTCCATGCAGCCTCATCTCAGTTGTTCTCCATAAACCTTCTGCTGTTCACAGCTAAGAAGTATTGCAGATGATTTAAACTTGGATCACTCAAAACCAACTGCTCCTTAGCACTTCAGCTTGCCCTGGGGATGAGTTTCCATTGTGGACAGGTGTCTTTGACATGTTTGTTGAAATTTAGTTTACAAGTTACAAAGATGCTTGTTTGAACATAAGACTCAGCTCTGCATCTGCACAGGACTTGCTCAGAGTTTGGCAGGGTGATTTCTGAGCTAGGAATTGAATTGTGGGTTATTTTAACTAGAAATACTGTGCTAACTGGTCTTAATACTGTGTGTTCCCTATAGTAAAACAGGCCTGGTGACAACAACCTGGGACAGACACTATTTCTTCACCCAAGGTGGAAACCTGATGTGCCAGCCTAGGGGAGCAGTAGCTGGCGGACTGATTCAAGACCTGGATAACTGCTCTGTAATGGCAGTGGACTGTGAAGACCGACGATACTGCTTTCAGATCACCACTCCTACAGGAAAATCGTATGGGTCACAAGTTTTCTGTTAGAGAGCAACTAATCATGTCCAATGTACCAGATGGGGTTTCAGAATGCCTAATTGTTGTGTTAACACAGTTCCCTAGTGATAACCATTTTAACTGTGCTGGATTGCTGTTATAACACTGACCTACAGGAAATAGAGTATTTTTGCACATTTAAATCAAGTGCCCACATTGCATAAATGAGGAATGTTGTGTCATTTAGAAATAGGGTGTTTGTACAACTGGGGTTGCCAGCTGCTCACAGGCTGACCTTCGCTACCTCTGTAGATTTATGATTGCTCAGTTCTGTATGTGCAAAATGTGAATAATACTGACTTGCCTATCTCAGAGCGAAGGCTTCCTTAGCTGAAGTACTTGTGAGCCAGGAGTCCAGTATAACCCTATGATTAAGGCTGTAACAGTCATAATTTTTTTGGGTGTGAAAGTTGCACTAAGTCGTGGCTTGTTAAAGCTGTGGTTTTGGTGCAGTCAATTCAAGTACTACAAAACAAATAACCGCACACAAAAACAGAAACAGGTACATCCCCCATGTAAGCTGCAGCACCTTCTGCCAAGCTACGCAGGCTGCCTTCCCGAGCAGGGTAGCAGCGCAGAAGAGACACTGTCTCTCAAAGCCAGCATGATGAAAGGGCAGCTGGGCCAGGTTTGAGTGGCACTGCAACCCTGCACAGCAGCTCACAAAGCTGAGGGAGTGGTATTGCAACCTGGCGCACGGGGTCTCAACATGACTCAGATTCACGGTAACTCTGGAAAGTTGTGGTGTGTGTTTAAAAGATGCCTTTTCTCCAGCAAAATCATGGCTTGTGATTTTCTTACAGGCACATCTATGACATAGAATCACAGTAGTTAAAGATGAATTTATGAGATTTAGTCTCTCCCCTTGAAACTGTCTTTGTGTGCAGGGAGAATAAGTGCATGTAATATAACAATGGTACAAGAAAAACATGAATCTAATGAATTTGTGTTTTAGGGGGATAACCCTTCAAGCGGAAAGTAAAAAAGAATACGAGGAGGTAAAATATTTCCCTGGTTAACGTTTTTACTTTCTTATCCACTACATAGTTTGGAGTGTTCAGTTTCTTTTCTCCTTACAGTGGATATGTGCGATCAACAACATCTCCAGGCAGATCTATCTCACCGACAATCCAGAGGTGAGTGCTTGTTTGTTTTCATCTGTTCTTTCCAACTTGCATTGTGGGGGTAGCAGAGGACCCATAGCATTTCTGTAAGGGAGAAATGTCTTTTTGTTTTGTAGGCCGTTGCAATCAAGTTAAATGAGACGGCCCTTCAGGCAGTGACCCCCATCACAAGCTTTGAAAAAAAACATGAAAGTTTGCGTCCCAGGTAACACTTTCGCTTTTCCGTAGGAGTGATTTTTGCTGTTGTGCAGTCAGACAGACTCTGCTTACAGGGCAAGAGAGATGTGGGAAGCCCTGACCCTGCAGCTCTGTCCATCCCAGCAGATCCCTGTGTGGAATCCCAGTGAAGCCAATGGGATCCCATATGAGTTCAGGGCTCTGCTGCATGCAGTCCAGCTTGCAGGATCAAGGCCGCAGCCACTTCCAATTTTAACATACAGGTGGGGTTTCTCCTATTCATTTGTTATGAAATAGATGCAGTACTTAGATTGTAAACTCTTCGGGGCAGAGACCATTTTGTTATAGAGGCTTGTATAATGCCCAGCACAATGGGGTCCTGATTGCTAATTGGGGGCTTTTGAGTGCAGTCACCATACAAATTAAAAATAAGGTTTTTGATGTAGACTGCCTTGCCCTATTCCTGTCTGTACTCTGAAACCAGCACAAGGAGCAGTCTTCGCTGGGGCTGATCCTGGACTCATTCAAGTCAGTTGTTAAGCCTCTATCCCCAAACAGAGGTTAATAATGAACCTCGCTTTGAGGACAGAAGCTTAATAATGCACCTGGATTTAAAAAACAAAGGTTTTCCAGTTAAGCTTTTCTTGAGAAATCCAGCCTCCTGACGAGCAAGAACTCTTCAGTCTCTGTGACTGGGGTCCAAAGCCAGCTCCAGAGATTGACTATATTCATGTGCTGAATGCTTGACCCTAAAAGCAGAGCACTAAATAGAGTAGAAAGTCTATCAAGCTTTAGTAGGTAAAAACGTCTGTATGAGTTTTGTATAAAGTCTGCCAGGATTTTTTACAGCTTATGTATTTCTTACTGGCTTGTGCGTATCTAATCTCTAATAAACCTTCAAAGGTTTTACCTTTTCTCACTCCATGCCAACCTCCAGCTAAAAACTAGTCCTTCCCAGTTTAATGTGATTGATTGCTTGGGGACCATATAGGCTCCTACAAGCCAGTCAAATGAGAGAGAGAAGGTGGGTGAGGAATATCTGTGGCTCGAAAGCTTGTGTCTCACCAACAGAAGTTGGTCCAATAAAAGCTATTACCTCACTCATCTTGTGTCTCTCTAATATCCTGGGACCGACATGGCTACAACTACACTGCATACTTGCTTTCCTATTTCACTCAGGAGGTGGGAATTTTACTTTGGTCAAGAGTTTTTTGATGGCCTGGATGCTAGGGAAAATACTTGCATCGAATTTTGTTACACAGAGGAAAAATGTTAATTGGGTTGCAGGGAATCAATTCTGCGTTATTCTGTATACAAACAGAAAATCAAGATTCTGCTACCAAAATAAATAGGCATAAATATTGGTAGGGGATTTCTGCAGTTGCAGGAAATTCCAAAGCAGTTCCACGCTCTGAGGAATTCTGGGCAGAAGAACAGGAAAGAATGTTACATAAAACACAGTTTGCTCCTGATGCTCCTGGTACCAAACTGGTGACCATCTAGGAACTCTGGTGATTGTTCTTATGTCTGTGCCCTTGCCATACGGGACTTCAAATAGGGAGCTCAGATCCTCTCTGCTCAGTAAACACAGGTCTCTCCTACTTGAACTGATAGTGGCACAGTTCTAATTATGACCAGTTGAGGGCAGTGGTGCGCACATCATTCACTCTGGTAACATGTAACCAAGAGCAGGCACTGCAGCTCATTTGGAATTTATTCCCTTTCCTTTCCGACGTAGCAGTATTTCTTTTCACTAGTAAGTGATTTTATTTATGACAATAAAGAGGAAGAGAAATTGAGTTAGTAGCCTCAATGATATGTTACTGTTGTAGTTTGCTTCCTGGGGGCAATAAACACTGAGATTTGATGTAAACCTGTCTTCCTTCCAACGTTAGGACATTACCTTTTCATTCAAAACCTTTCTCCATTTTGAATGTAGCCAGAACGTGAAGAATATGGAGATGGAGAGTGACAAGATCATCCCTAAAGAACTGTCCACCAAACCTGATTGCACAGAGTTAATTGCACCTGGAACACCGATTCAGTTTGACATGGTACTTCCTGCAACTGAATTCCTGGATCAAAACAGAGGTGGCAGGTACAGCCAGCTATTGTTCGACATATTTGACCAAACGGTTTGTGAGGAAAGGGCTGTTCCCTTTACAATGTTTGTGTATGGTCATTCAAACCGATACTGAGAACTTTGATCAAATCAAGCAACTGATCTGCCGCTCTGAGCATGTGTTTGATTAGATTTTCTTAAACATCTTTTTCAGACGCACAAACCCATTTGGAGAATCTGAAGACAGCAAGAACGATGAGGAAGGTAAGTAAACACTTTGCCTTATTATAGTGGAGCAGTAGTCACAAGCGTATGTATTAAGTAGTATTAACGGTTTCACGGCTGGGTTTTTAGACCAATGTGGGGAGCCCGACCAGCAGTTGCTGTTCTCATGACCCCCCCCAATAATAGTCTGACCCCATTTTGGTTTGGGAGCCCCAGTTTGAGAAACGCTGACCTAGTATAAGGGTCCCTGATCCTACCCCTAAGCCTGTCGCGGCTCTGCCCAAATCATGGCTGTGAAAAACACATCATGGACCGTGAAATCAGATCTCCCCTGTGAAATCTAGCTATTGGAGGGGGGAAGGGGCAGTGCTGGGGGATCCTACCATGCTCCAGCTGCTAATCCCAGCAGGGATGGGGAGGGACGGAACTTTCTCTTCCCCTGTATAGCCACTATTGGGCGGGGAGGAACTGGTCCACCTCCGGGTACCTCCGCTGACTACAGTGAGCTCTGTGGCTGCTGCCTTCACAGCCCAAGTCTGAAGTTAGCGCAGAAGCCATGGTAGTAATCAGGGACCCCCCTTACAACAGCTTTGCGACCCCTCCCAATGACCCCCTCTTTGGGTCAAGATCCTCACAGTTACAGCACTCTGACATTTCAGGTGTAAACATCTGAAACCATGAAATTGAGTAATTTTAAAATCCTGTGACTGCAATTGACCAAAATGGCCCATGCATTGGGTTGGGCCCTACAGTTCTGGGTGCCGCTGTAGAACAGATAGTAAATAAGAGCCTGTGCTGGCGATGGGCACTTAGCTTAGTACGCAGTAAGCAAGAAAAGCTTCCTAGGGCCTAATTAGAACAGGAAAGCAGCCATTAAAGTCTGAGAGGACCACAGAGAGAGGAGAAATTCACCATGCTCTCTTGCTCCTGCTACGTCACAGAGCAAACCGTCAAGAACAGAAAAAATTGGAAAACAGAAATGTTATCACAAGAGAATTTGAACCAGGGATTAACTTGATTGAAGATGAGGCTTTATGCAAAATGATTGTACAATTTTTAAGAGTGATAAATAGTCCAACTGCTTAATAATCAGCCATCTCAGAGTTGTAGTAGCAGTGAGAGAAAGACCAAGTGTATTATTACAGCAAGTCAAAAAGAAAAAACTTGAATAAAAAATTAATCAGTTACAAAATTTTCCCAATGTATTTGTCTGCTGCAATTTGTTACACTTGCACACAATCCAAGCATTTGGTGAAGCTAGGTCAGACTAAACTCTGGCTAACAGGGAATCAGATTGAAGAGGAAATGATGTGAAAGGCACAGTTATGCCAAGTTAGGACCCAGTAATTGACCATAGTTTTTCGGAACAGTTCTGGTAGTAAAATTAGATATTTGATAACTCTGAACACAGGCATGACTCAGTATAGAACAGGAAACCATTCCTTTGTTTTCCAGATTCATTCTTGCAGCAGATGTTTGTAGTTCGGTTTTTAGGATCTATGGCTGTTCAATCAGATGATACAAATGAAGTGATTTACGAAGCTATGAGGCAAGTGTTGGCTGCTCGTGCCATCCATAACATCTTCCGTACAACTGAATCCCATCTAATGGTCACCACCAAGAGTCTCAGGTAAAGTAAAATTCTTAACACACTCAGCCCTACCACCGTTCTGTTTTCCATTTGAGGTATCTACAGGGGACAGGGTATTTCCCCAAAGGGTAGGAGATTTGCACATATGGATCTCCAGAGCCAGAACAGCAAAAGTTTGAAGAGAGAAAGCCCCATGGGCTTTGTTACGGGCATAATTGTTTTCATTATAAAGCCTATTGTGTCACTACAGTGGAGAGGGTTGTAGCATCTACACTGTAACCATTGCGTTTTGTAACAGACCAATGACGGCCTCCCCACTCAGATCTCGTTAGAGTGAGTGTGTAAGTTCTAGCAATAAACAAATCCAAAAGTTGCTCCAGTATCATCTAAAAGGTTGAAATTGAGGGTTTCTCCTTACCTGGGTAGGCTCCTGGGACATGCTGTCGTAGAGGACTCCAACTCACATTAAAGTGGGACCTTTCTTGTCTGTCTCAAGTTAGAAATCATCCCATCCAAGCTTTCAGGATGCAGCAGGGGTACATGTTACTTCAAGAACAGTAGTAGTGAGGTCTAGAAAGATCACCTCTGTGCAGACACTTCTACTTCACTTAGAATTTGAAACAATACTGCGAAATAGATCACTTACCTGGTTTTTACTGCTTTAAAATAAGTGTCAAAGCTGCCTCCCCATCAAAGCTTTTAGATAGGAGAGCCAGTACACAAGTCAGGTCTCTCTCTCTCTCACACACACTTGGAGGAAAAAAACCCTTTATTTGGGGTGTTTTTATTAGTTTGATCATGTACAAGTACAAACCTGTCTAGAACTAGTTCATGGCACAGAGACTATCCAAGTTTCCTATGCCATCGGAAAGGCAGCATGGTCCAGGGTAAAGAGCACTGGATTGGGAGTCAGGGGAGCTGAATTCCATTCCTGGACTTGCCACTGACCTGCTACAAGAAGGCTTAGACAAATCAAGTCCTGTGGGCCTCAGTTTCCCCATCTGTTAAATAGGTATAATGATCCTTTCTTTTGTAAAAGGTTTGCACTATATGGCTGAAGTCATTACAGAAGTGCTCAGTATTCTTACTTAAAACGTCTTATAATTGCAGGTTAATAGACCCTCAAACCCAAGTTACACGAACAACTGTAAGTAACTCTTCTTGTTGACAGTGAAGTTTATGTAATTGCAACACCTCTTTGTTTCCCTCTGCACTGATCACATTTAATCCCAGAGAAGATCGGTCTCCCAGCCTAGTTGACTTTTTGCTAGCTTTAAAGTTCTCCAATATGCATTTCCAGTTTGAACTTGCCAGTGTGACGCAGTTTGCCGCCCATCAGGATAACAAGAGACTGATTGGTTTTGTGGTCCGTGTCACCGAGTCCCCGGGGGAAGAATCCATGAGCGCGAATATTTTTGAGAGCAACACAGAAGGCGAAAAGGTCTTGTGATTGTTTTATATTGTATTTTATACAGTGTTGGTTGTTTTTTTTTAAATAATCCTAGTGTCAATCTGCCTTTAGGAAGCCTCCCATAGGGGGAATGTTACAGAAGCAGAGTCAGCTGGATTCCTTTATTCTTAATCTAATGTTTGAGGGAAATGTGGTGGCATAAGTCTGGGCACATAAAAATAGACATCACATAAAAAGAAAGGAACTTAGGAGTCAGCGTACAGCCCCAGTGCTGGCAAAGGCAAGTGTTGTGACAGCTATCTTTAAGTTTTTGTATGCAGTATAGTTGTAGCTGTGTCAGTCCCAGGGTATTAGAGAGAGAAGTTGCATGAGGTAATTTTTTTAAATTTTTTTTTGACCAATATGTATTGGTGAGAGAAACAAACTTTTGAGCTACATGGAGCTCTTCAGGTCTGGAAAAGGTACGCCCAGTGTCACAGCTAAACAAAATGGAACAGATTGTTCAGCATAAGTAGTTAACACACGTTCTAAGGGACCATTCAAGATCTGAAAAGCACTGTGTTGCTCGAAAGCTTGTCTCCCTCTCACTAAGAGGTGTTGGTCCAATAGAAGTTCTTACCTCACCTATATTTTCTCTCTACCTACCTTTAAGAAAAGATGAACTGTGGGATAGTTGAAATAGACTGACAGGAGATTGGGAGTGTTAACTCATTTCCTAATCTCCCAGACTTTACAACTTCTTAGAGAAGACAATGCAGAAAATGTCTCTGTTTTGATACTAATGGATACAGCTGCACATGAGATAACAGAAGGCTGTGCAAAAACAAGTAGAGAAAGATGGGAAGGACAAGCCCATCATTTTGTTCTGCATTCTCAAGACCACTACTTATGTGGAAGAGCTTTTTCATTAGTAACTAAGGCCCTGATCCACCTACGTTAGTCACGTGCCTTCCAGTTTCATGATGATGTGGGTGTCTCTCACTCTCCTGTTGAAATTGTTTAACTGCATATGAATAATTAGTCATAGAAGCAGGGAGACTGGAGCTTAGTCTCCCACCTCCCAGGTGGGTATCCTAACCACTAAACTTCAGCATCATTCTCTTGCTCAACGACTAAGTATTTATCCAAAATGGAACAGCTTCAATAGGAGAAACTGAGGGAACCCACATCAGAATAATCCACAGCTCAGTAGTTAGAGCTCTGGTGAGAGACCTGGTTCTTAGGATACATCCCTGTTGTTGGCATCGCCTCTTAGGTGGCTTCCTGCCTAACATGCTGTTTTTTTGTGGATTGCATTCTTAGACAGCTGTCTCTCCCCGTTATTTGTACAGGGAGTCTAGGTACCTCATTCAGATTTTGTGGAGCACAGTGTTGTTCCTAGGATTTCCCAAGAACCTAAAAAGCTGTGTGTCATAATGCTTTGGGTCACTAAGGGTCTATCATAGCCACTAGTCTTTCCATTGACTTCAGTGAGCATTGGAGCAGACTCTAGCTGTGTAAGAAGGATGTATTTAGACATCCATTCCTAGGAGAATAGGCTTTTTTTTTTTTTTTTTAAAGAGATACTCTAGCTATGTGAACAGTCTCCAACATGACAGATTTTCATTGATGATGCTTCATACAGGTTGGTTTTAAATAAAACTTTAAAAATCTTTTTTTTCCCTCAGATTTGTTATGCAATAAGCTTGGGAAAGGAAATTATTGAGGCTCAAAAGGTGAAGTATACTTGTTTTATTTTGATTTTCCTTCACCGATCTCTCCTTGTAAGTCAAATTTACAGGACATAAATGAGCATATCTTACAGTATATATAACACACAATACAATGTGAGATCTGAAGATTCCTGCTGCTACTGCACATTGAACACAGACATGCATTTAACTCAGTTGTCCGCTAAACAGCACAAGTTTACATTTAATTTGATTCTGTACCAACCTAAATCAAATTTTTTATTTTATATATAATATGCAATTGTCCACTGCAAGAAAGTCTTTGTCAAGTTTAAAAATAAGCCCTCTAAGTTAGTGAAAAATTGAGCTTCCCGCATTAATCCTTCACTGTACCTATCCCCAATTCTTCTCCTCTGGGCTGAAAAGTTAGGATGTTGTTTTTCCACCCAAAAGAAATGAAAGTTACAATTGTGAAGATTCATATAAAAGTCTCATGATTTACCAAAATTCTCCTACATGTTTCTGGTGTCACTGGAGTTCCAAAGCATGTTAGATGTATCCACAGTTTTCTCTAGAAAAAAATAGTTTACACAATAAGCAAAGTACCCTTCTCCCAGAAAACTGGGTAAGCTCATTATTTCTTCAATAGTTGACAGGTTACCCACATTTGTCACCAATTTTTTCAAGGGCTGCAGTAGTAATTCTAGGCAAGAGCAGCAAATAAATGCTCTAATCCTGAAAACAGTCATGTATGTGTCTAATTTTATTCACAAGTAGACTCACTGAACTGCAAGGGATTATTTGTTAGTGTTTACAGGATTGGGGCCAAAATCTCATTTACATATAGTGCTAGATTTTAAAATATGTCATGCAGGGAAGACAACCCTGAACAGGCACTCTATATGCCCCCCCCCCCAAAAAAAAATCATAACTTGTTGAACTTAATGTTCACTAACATCTTCATTTCAGGATCCAGAAGCACTAGCTCAGTTAATGATGTCCATGCCGCTAACAAGTGATGGAAAATTCAAATTATTGAATGACCAATCAGAAGAGGATGGAGCCATGCCTGAAGAAAGGGGAGAGGAATCAGAAGCATAAACTTTTCATTCCTCGTATGTTGGTTGGGAAGAGGAAAAGCAGGGAGTCTTTTTTGCAAAGATCTCTTGTTTTCAAATGTTTGTGCACACCCTAGGCCAGATTCTGTTCTCTCTTATTTTCATTAGCGTAAGGCAGGCCTGCACAACTCGGAAAGCAGCGAGGGCCATAATACTGCAAGAAACCCAGCTGTGGGCCAAAAAGCCCCACCCTTGCCCCGCCCCCACCCCACTGCTTGGCTTGCCCCACCCCCCCGTTGGCTGCACTGTGAGCCTGTGCAGGCCGCATGTTGTGCAGGCCTGGTGTAAGACATAACAGTGTAGTTTCTCTTGATTTACAATGGAGTGAGCGCAGAATTTTGCCTTCTGGGTTTGGAATAGCTGACAATCTTTTGTGGAGTGTTTCAATGTTAGCCCCTTGATGCTGGCACTCAGCTGAAAAATGCTGATGAAAGCAAAATAGCACATTCTTCAGATTTATACACTTTCAGTTAGTTTGGAGGTGCTGATCACCTTCTCATTGACTTCAGTTGGAGTTGTGGATGTTCAGCCTCCCTAAAAATCAGGCCACTGTAGAAATTTCATACCCATAGTTTGCATGATATAGTGTATCTGAATGAAGGTAAAAAAAAATG
Source organism: Dermatemys mawii (assembly GCA_007922305.1). Lineage (NCBI taxonomy): Eukaryota > Metazoa > Chordata > Testudines > Dermatemydidae > Dermatemys > Dermatemys mawii. Next base: position 7,848,809 of record ML677350.1, read on the forward strand.
CACTATTTACTTTATTTTCAAATGAAGTTTTTTAGTTTCTAGTGTACTTTAAGTGCAACAAGAATTTCTTTTGTGCTAGTCTATCTACAAAACTATTTGATAAACACTAATTTTTTCCTATTAATAATCTATTTTTGTATTGCTCCTAGAATAAGCTTACAAAATAAATTTAAGTGCCTATTCATCTTCATGGGGACCACCTTTACTCAATTCGAGTGTATAAATCCTGGATGTAAAACTATTCCTGGATTTGTTAGTTTTAAATACAACTAAAATGCAAACAGAATCCAGAAATAGTCAAGGAATTTGCATGTCATTTGTGTGTGGTTTTTATATGGTTAAGCTTCTTGAAAGCAGCAGCCAGGGATAACGGTCATACATTTATAGTGTTAAGTATGGTTGTAAGTTTAACATTAATTTTATGGTGAAATATAAAGTCTGACAGTCTGCAACAGTCTTCAATAAAAAAAAAAGTTTACCAATAAAATGCTAGATTATTAATCTGTGGTATAATGACTGGTGTTTTCATATAGCTTGCCTGAAATGAAAGACTTTGTGCACTGGCTAGGGAGTTTTCTCCAGTTTCATCTGCAATAAGTTATACAGGACTTGCTTATGGAGGTTTGGCCATTTTGTGCTGCATAGGCAAGAAGCAGTTGGTCTGTCGGATGACTGAATGCAGTGGCAAATACTTTAGAGACAAAGACACCCCAGGAAAACTTTCTAAGTGTCTGAGTGAGGAAAACCCCTACAGCATTAGTTCATGCTGTTCTACAGATCTTGTTTCATTTAAAAAAATCTTAGCTAGAACAGCTGATTACCCAAAAAGAAATTTAGAATTAATTCACTTATTAAGAAATTAGTGTTTCTGATACTAGAAAGCTTACGGTTAACTAGAACAAGACAAGGCAGACAGTCTTCCAAAATATCTTTGCAGATGCCCGTTTTGCATGGAATCACTTTGGTAGAAGGCCAGACACCCATCAGATTCATCGCTGAATGTTTGAATGTGAGCACCCTGCAAGTTAATTATAATTAGAGCAAAATATTACTTCTCCAACACTCTGTACAAATTTGCTCACTTTATTCCTTACACACAAGCACTGCTTTGTAAGAACAGCCACACTGTTACCTATTTTTATGAACAGAGAACTGAAACTGTTTATTGTTCAGAGGACACCTGTTACTGAAGACAAAAAAACTGAAGAATGATGTTCTCAAAATTACATTTATTAACTTTATGTACAGAGCGTACTCTACTCACAGAACCAAAAAAGACTGAGGTAACAAAATACCCTTTTTGTAAAATGAGTTAGATAATACAGGTTACATTTGGTCCTTCATACCTGAGAAATTGAAAATGGTTGTCATCAATGGCCATCCAATGTAAAGTTCAAATTTCCCTCTAACTTGCAGAATGCAGTAGGATCTCAGGAATCTGCACTTCAGCAAGCCACCAGCCTTCAGGTATACACTGGAAACATATTAGCTGCTCACTGAAGTGTAGAGGGGTCAGCTGTTAGTGGAGCCATGGTAGTGGAATCTCTCTCCCCCCGACCCCACAGCTGGGCAAGTCAGGGCACATGCGATTTGTCCTTGTATTCACTAAGTCCCTGCAGTTAGACTAGAGCACATATACTAGGCTCAGACTCCTTCCTTCATACTGCTGTTGTAGGGGAAGGAAAATGGGTGGGGGGAGCAGAGGGATTTGTAAGGCTGGGCTCTCACTGCTGCTTGATTGGCTGCCATATTCTTCAATCAGGAGAGGGGCATGGGCTTTTAAAAGACCTGTTGCTACACTTCTGCTTCCTGCGACACTCAGGCCAGCTAGAGGTATAAGTGAAAGAGGGCACTTGCTACCGCTTTCTTGCCAAGACAGGTAGCTTTCAGCAATACCCACCCTGTTCCTGAGTGAAAGGAAAAGGGGAGCTAAGGAGCTGGTCTATCAGTCCTCAGCAAAATGAAGCCAGCTGTGGCCGTCCTCGTTCTCTCGCTATCAAGGACTTTTCTGAGTCAAGTGGCAACAGCAGCTTTTCTAAGATTCTCCAGACCAGCAGCCCAGAGCCTCACTTCCACAATCACACCCAAGCTGCAGGGCCAGGTTCTCAGTGTAGCTGTAATCCCTAGTGAAGTGGAAGTGTTTAATGTGAAGCTCTCCCCCACTGGCACATGTGGGAATGTGCCCCAGTACTCCAGCTTGAAACAGAATGAATCCATACAATGGTTCCCTCCTTGGTGAGATTCTACTGCATAGTGAGATGTTCCAAATACATTAACTATAATCCTATATTAGCAAATAGAGCTATATCACTGTACATATGTATATATTCACACATACATTACACATCCACATATGCTACCTCTAAACAGGGTACTAAAAATAGCCTTTAGTCCTTTCTGTGGAATTTTGGTTATTGGAACCACATTAATCTGTTAGCACTGTACAGATCAGGCATATATACTACCAAGATTAACTGCAATGTAGTAAGGGTTTGTAATAGCATTCTTCCAAATTACAGGGCCAAAGGGAAAAGTGCCAACTTTATTATAGCATAGGTGTGCCATGAATGTACATGTTTACATACAGTCAATCTAGAGAAGTGAGAGACGCTCTAGCCATAGATTCTTCAGACCCCCAAGAACCTATGAACTATACGACTGAAGATTGGTCTGGAACAGGGATGTGTGTGTGTGTGTGTGTGTGTGTGTGTGTATACACACACACACACACACACACACACAGGAGCAGGGAAATTAGCAGTAGCAGCAGCACTGCTGAAAATGTTTGCTATTGGCCCAAAGAGGTCAAACTAGACACAAATAATTAAAAATAATTACAAATTAAGTATGAAAGTCTCATTGAAATGAAACAGCACTTCAACCAAATACAAATTAGGGTATGCAGCACTCTTTAGGGCCATCTCAGCAATTATGATGAATTGCAAATAAAGGATTTAATGAGTGCAGCCAAGTAAATGGTTTGTGATGCTTCTGCATCAGTTTCAGCATTAGGGAAACAAATTCTGTGTCAGTCTGGTCCCTTCAGTTTCAACAAAACATTGTTTTCTTAGATTTCTACATGAATCAGTGACTGATAGGAGGGCAAATATCAGGTGTGTCGCACATATTAGTCATATATACATAACCAGTGACCAGCTTTGGAGTGTTTATGAAATATTTATAAAACAGCATCTTTCACTGTAATTAGGAGATGAGGCTGGCAACTGGTCCAGTAAATGTACCAGATGTGCCAAAAAACAAAGTCACAGTTAAACTAACTGAGGTGTTATTTAGCTAGCAAGGCATTGTTTCATGTGCTGGGTGATTAAAACATAATACCTTTTCATAGTTAGTGGTAACTGGCACTTAATTTTAAGCAAAGTCTAGCCATTTGCTTGAGTCCGGAATCTGGATAATTACTGTCCAACTCTTGCACAATCTATAGAACTGTAGTGAACACATGTTTATGTTATACAGAATTCTCACAGTGTACAGCAGCTTTTAGAGCCTGCAGTGCAATTATTGTTGATCATAAAGCATGTAAGACTATGTTTGGACAACACAAAGGGTATAACAGACATACAAAGGTAAGGAGATACAGACCTGAGGCTGAAACTTGTGCTTAGGTATTATAGCATTCACGAAATGTAAGATCACTTGATATTCACAGACATCTGTTCATACAGTGCTTAGTCATAACAGGAAGCACTAAACTCTGGTTTTCTCTTCTCTGAATTTCCTTACTTTTGTAGATGAAAGTCAGTCCTTTGGTGTAAACCTAAAGCAGTTTCAGCTGCTTAGTTTTCCTTTTTTTCCTCTTTTCGTTTGAAAGAAGAAACGGGAAAGTGAGCTACTGGAGGGGCCCTAATCTCCCCTTAGGTAATCTGATACGCCAGTGGATCAAGATCAAAGAAGAATACAGGCTTTGAGATATGCTAACATTAATAAGGAGTTCTGAACTGTGTATCAGTCTCAATTTACATTCACGAGGTATGCCGAGCATTATTATAGTGTGGTATGTGACAAAGGTATTAGGTGCCCCATATGCTCTGGATATGATGCATTCCCAGCACTCAAATTATTTTTCAGACAATAGATACTAGAAATGCAAATGTTTGTCTGTCTTTGACTGTTTTTCCTGATTGAAAAGATCAAAATGCCCTAATGCTAACCATGGAACAAATGTCTACAAGGTTTTTGAAGTGATGTTTTAAAGTTAGGGATGCAAGAAAACATCTGAAATTAGTGAACTACTAATTTTGATCTGCACTTCTGTAACTTAAGAAAATAGTTGCTCCTAAGTCAAGGTTTTACAGGCTGCGTTTCTGCTCAGAGCAAAATTTTGTAAATAATGTAATGAACTACTGAAAAAAAGGATTTTCCAAAGGAAATATGGACACAAACTCAGCTATAGCTGCCCACTGGGTACTGCTACAGTATGGTACCGTTTTCTATTGATTTTAACACAATCAGCAAAACAAATCTAAGATTTTATCCGTACAAAAAGTTATCGGCAAGAACAGGATAATGAAGAATTCTGAGAGCTCATACAAATAATGCATATTAGCGATATCATTTCAAAACAGGATCTGCAGGTGCAGCGGTGGAGAGGTCTCCATTGCTTGTTTTAACAGATTCTTCTAAAGAAGAAAAAAGAGAATTAAAAGGAGAAATTGAAACTAATAGGTACATCATATTTAAAACAATTTGTTTTAACCAGACATTCTAAAAAGGAAGCTTGCTGTATGCCATGACCGTTCCAGTTCCATTCTCTAGGCTGAGAGATCTGAACTGACTGTGCAGCAGTAAGGCCCTGACCTTGCAAAGCACTTATGTGCACAACTTTGCTCCTGTGGTTAGTCCCAGACAATGGGACTACTTACATGAGCAAAGTTATACGCGTGCTGGAGTGCTTTGCAGAATCAAGGTCTAAACACTGAAGAGAAAGCCTATGATATTACTTCACAGCATTTCACTTTAGCATAAACTTTCAAGGCTTGACTACCGCAGAACATTTTGCCTATGATTGGCAAGTTTACCACGACTATGAATACTTACCCTGAAGTGTCTTTCAGAGGAATAGTCTGTAGAATTGTGGCTGGTTAACTTGAAGTTACCACACTATTTGTCCTTTTTTATTAATTTTTTTTTTAAGTCTGAATAGTAATTTGAGGATCTCCACTCAGAGGGTATAGAAATTTACAATGTACATGACAAACGAATGCTATTTCATCCTAAAAAAAAGTTTCTTAGTGAACTAGCCAGCTTCCCTTGGTAGAAACAACAAGAGATCCTTTCAGGATGGTCCCCTTGATCTGTTTACTTCCTTTATGTTTCTGGCAGACTTACAGTGGCACGTTTTATTTATATTTTTAAATGAAAAATTTTGTGTGTTTTTAGACAAAAACTCATAACGTGTGGTAAGAACCTACCAGAACTACAGACAGGAAGTTTATGTTGTATCACCTTTAAAAGAAGCATTTCTGGCCAAATGCTACTGTTTTAAACTTCACTACATTTACCGGTGTGGGATTAGCTATGGCAATTTTCCTAAATCCCTTGGGCCAACCACACATCTACCTCACAATCCTTGTGAGCACTTTTCATTTTTTAAAGAGAGAGGCTTTCAACCAGACCTGCTAACTCTCCCTGTCCAGGAGAGACTATAGAAATGTGCGTGGTAGGATTATTCTCCTGACACTGAAAATATATAAAGCCTACTAATGTTAATTGGGCGCTTCCCCTAAACTGTGAATCAACAATCTACTCCCTAAATCCTATATTAGCAGTTCATTTGCCAAGACAAAATACATTTGAGCATCTGCATGTATGTTCAAGCCTTTATCTCATACATGTTGCCAATGATTTCTGTATGAGAGTTTAAAATAGTTCTTAATCACAACTCAGACTACGATATAGTCATGGGTATTTTTAGTACAAGTCATGGACAGATAACAGGGAATAAGCGAAAATTCATGGCCTGTGACCTGTCCCTGATTGTACTATAACTACTCATGACTGAATCTTAGCTGTGCAGCTGGCTGTGGGGCCGCCCAAGCGGCTGGCTGCAGAGCTGCTCCAGTGTGGCTGTCCCCGGGGCCAGCTGCTTGGGTGGCCCTGGGGTCAGTCACACTGGCTGCTGCAGAAGTCAGAGAGGTCTCAGAAAGTAATAGAATCACAGACATGGAGCCCTAACCACTGCCACTGAGCTGTAGCTAGTAGCAATGACGAATAATTCAGATGGAATTCCTTCAAAGAGTTTAATCATAAAGACAGTGGAGGGGAGGAGTTTACCATCGAACTGGTGATGGTGAGAATGATCATGCATTTAGCCTATTAAGTGATATTACTGTTATCTGCCTTCCTCCCCCACCAGTGGCTTTTGGGCTCAATAATCCATCTTAAAATTCACTCCACTCCAGATATCACCATCAGCTGTCCTTGAGTCCTGAATCACCATTAGCTTCTGACAACAATATCTGGAGTGTGTAGGAGTTCTGCTGAATCAGCTGACAGTAAGAAGAATGTAGTTACACAGAACAAGGAGAGAGCGCCCATGTTGAAGTATGCGTCATATTGCACAGGAAACCACAAAATCCTAATCAGGGTATCTCTGAAGACACAAGAATGTCAAGATCTTAAAAAGTTCTACAACATTCACTAACCTTCTCTCTCTTTCTTTTCCTGGTTTTCTTCTGCTGCAGTTTTGTCTGCTCTAAAAAATATTCTTGCACTGCTTAGTGAGAAATAAAGCAGTTCAAATTCCTAATGAAAGATATTGAGACACGAAAGAGACTTTCAGTAAGCAGTAGTATATCAGAGAATAATTATCTACAGCATATGTGAATGGGATCTGCAGAAGCACCTAAGTGAAAGGCAATGGGATTTGTGCTAAGTCACTTAGATGCTTTTGGGAATCCTGCTTTATACCTTGTTCACATGTGTTTTACAAAGCACTTAAACTGGACAAAAGAACTTTATACTAGTGTATTAAATAGACTGTCTGGTGTCACACATGAGTTACTTCTATCCATTTGAATTACTGATTCTCCATGTTACCTTACAGATATAAGGAGTGGTATTACCTATATAAGGCAGAAGAATTGTAATTTTTGTGCCTAGAAGTTAACACCATATTTCAAAAGATACTGAATAAGGCTTGCCTTTCCTTGGTTTGATAGCTGAGACATTATTCATCTTCACAATTCACAGAAGTCATAATAGCCAATGCTATGAACCAAGCTCCTTGACTCTCTATACATAAACATATACGTCATTATATTGTTTATTGCTACCTACCTCCCAATTCCATAGTCATTCTCTCTCAAGTTTGCCATCTATTGCATATTTCAAGCTCTTAGGAGCAAGGTATTTCTCTTCTAACATATCTTAAAGCACCAAGCACACTTTCAGCATTAAATATGTAATTAATACCGCCCAGCTCATCCCTTCTACTGAGAGGGGTGGGGAGGTTTTTGTTTTTGTTTTTTGTGCTAAACAGGAGTAAACAGTTTAATGGTCTCTACAAATTCTTGATGGTGCTTTCTATAGCACTAATAACTAACTGAACTAAGACAAGTAAATGTGGAGTTCAAGACAAGTCATGTAACTGGAACCATAATGTACCTGTAAACAAACTTCCAGTCGCTTGTGGGTAAGGTTCATAGTCTGTAGAAGTTTTTCATCTTGACTAGTTGATTGCACATTCTGTTGCTTAGCTACTGCTCTTATCTCCTTCATATACTTCTCCCTGACTGACTGGAACCAGTGAAGTGAATCAAACTCCTGGTACTGATTCAAAAGCTTTAGAATGTAAGCCACACCTGCAGTCATTAACAAACCATTTACCAAAGTCAAATTGAACAAATTGAACAAATGCAGGCACATATTCTAATATCAGTATTGGGACTATTCACTTTACATGCTACATTACAATTAAGTCTTAACTATGAAGCTAAAATGAAGAGCAAGTTTCACTCAATAAAACATCACAGCTAGATGTGCTTTTATGCTTGCTCCCCTGAAAATAAAAATGCTGAAATAAATAAAATCACTAAAACACCCAACAAATGATGAAACAGACTTATGAAAAATTCCATTTTCCTGTGGTGAAGTGTTGTCTGTCCTAGTAATGCGCATAGAGAAGTAATAGAACTAAGTATACAACATTGAAACTGGAAAGCAATAATCTACACAAGTCAGTCATGCTGAAGTAAGGATAACTCAAATTTTAAAAATCACAAATAGTAAGCAATGCTAAACATAAAAGTTATGACAAATTATTATTTTGTAAAGTCTTGATCAGGCCAGTCGACTGGAAGACTAGACAATATGCTCAAACTTACCCATGGCAAAACCATCATCAGTGAAGGCTGCTCCACCTTTGTTCTTTTTATTCAGCTTCTCCTTACAGTTAATTGAATGTTCTACAAAGTTGAGAGTCTGAAACAGAGGAAAGGTAGTTGTCCCAAAGAATGTCATTTCAGACTTTGTCTACACTAGCACTTTTGTTGGCAAAACATGTGTCAGTCAGGTGTGAAAAGAGACACCCCTTGCCAATACAAGTTTCACCAGCAAAAGCTCCAGAGTGGACAGCGATAAGTTGACATGAGAGCTCTCTCCTGTCTGCATAGAATGGCTACAGGGAGACCTCCAGTGGTAAAACTGTGCCACTGTAAGATCTATAGTGCAGATATAACCTGAGAGTAAGATTGGGTAAAATAAAAGATGGTCATTTGCAATTTTGTCGGTTGTAAAATATAATTACATCCAAAAACCCAAGCTAAATTCCGAGCCCCTGACTTATAAGGGTTTTGGATGGACAGCCCATCTGTTTCCTAGGCTTTTGGGAAGATGGTCAGCTGAGACTTGGAGGGTTCTGAGTTTGTACAATATAATAATGTACAGTAGACTCTCGATAATCCGAGATGATTGGGAAAAAACTTAATTCCAGTTAATAAAATCCTGGATAATCAAGTCTACTGTGGGGGTAGTGCCTCTGCCGCCCTGCACCCTTGGGGGTGGGGGATTCGCCAGCCGCCCCGCTGGGGAGGAGGGGCACCACCTGCCCCAGTCAACTCCCGCTGCTAGCCTAGGTGTAGGAAGCCCAGGCTGGCAGTGGGAGCTGAGACACCAGCTGGCCAGGGGCCAGCGGGGAAACCCCAAAGCAGCAGCAGGCTGAGCGGTCAGCCCGCTGCCAGTTTGGGGCTTCCCTTGCAGGGTCCTGCCAGCCGGGGTCCTGCTGCCTGCCCCAGTCAGCTCCCACTGCCAGCCTGGGTGTAGGAAGCCCAGGCTGGCAGCGGGAGCTGAGACCCCGGCTGGCAGGAGCCAGTGGGGAAAGCCCAAAGCGGTAGGGGGCTGAGCACTTAGCCTGCTGCCGCTTTAGGGTTTCCCCCCAGGCTCCTGCCAGCCGAGGTGTCAGTCCACTGACAACTTGGGCTTCCTAAACCCAGGCTGACAGCGGACTGAGACCCTGGCTCACAAGGGGCCAGTGGGGAAACCTCAAAGCAGCAGCAGGCTGACCACTCAGCCCGCTGCCACTTTGGGGTTTCCCCCCCGTCCCTTTGCCAGCTGGGATCCAGCCGCCTGCCCCACTCAGCTCCTGCTGTCAGCCTGGGTTACCTACACCCAGGCTGGCTGGGCTGAGACCTCAGCTGGCAAGGGGTCAGCGGGGGAAATCCCAAAGCAGCGGCAGGCTGAGCGCTCAGCCCACTGCCACTTTGGGGCTTCCCCTGCCAACCCGTTTTAGACATCCTGGTTAATCCGCAGCCCGGTAACCCGAGCCCAGATAATCGGAAGTCTACTGTATGGTATAATTTTCATTATATTTGCTGGTGGTGTCAAGGGCTATATATATTATATCGTTTAATACAAGGGACATAGGAGCACAGAGCAGGTGTCCAATGGAGGAATTAATAAAGCTAAATCTAAACAAAATAAATGCCTTTTCTTAAACCTAATCCAAAGATCGAAGATGGTTTATGAAAGCTCACTGAAGACAGTGTTTTAGTTTAGTATTGAGTTATTCCATTTTGTTTGGAAAAATCACACAGGAGAGTCTCATGCAGTTTTATTACTCTGTTGGATGGAGCTACTCTTTCGTATCATTGTAGATACAAAATATCATTGTACATCAACCACAATTGATGTATTTTAGGCGAAAGGCCAATTTTCTCTTCAACCACCCAGTGGGCAAACCAATAGTTTATTAACAGGCACACCAGAGTGGCGCATTCATTAGAGTGTAATAGTTCAATATAGTTAAATGTTCAAAAAGATATTTAATGAAGCTTTCTGAAAAACAGTTGAAAGATGTAGGGAGGAGAGAAACTTTCCCCCTACTTGTTTAAATATACCGGGGTCAGTAACCTTTCAGAAGTGGTGTGCTGAGTCTTTGTTTATTCACTCTAAGGTTTCACGTGCCAGTAATACATTTTAACATTTTTAGAAGGTCTCCTTCTATGTCTATAATATAGAACTAAACTATTGTTGTATGTAAAGTAAATAAGATTTTTAAAATGTTTAAAAAGCATCATTTAAAATTACATTAGAATGCAGAACCCCTCGGACTGGTGGCCAGGACCCGGACAGTGTGAGTGCCACTGAAAATCAGCTTGCGTGCCGCCTTCGGCACCCGTGCCATAGGTTGCCTATCCCTGGAATATATCATTCATTATTTGTCTAGCCTTTCCTTGGATTATGTGGCCCCCTTTTCCTCATTTATATTATCCATGATGCCACCTCATCTTTCACAATCACAGCTGGAGGTCCAGCCACCTTCAGCTAATTGTCTAGTATAAAAGCTAGTTTTGGAATAGTGAACAGTTCCAAATTTTGGCCTTGATCATGCAATCAGATCCAAGGGGGCAGAACCCTGCTGAAGTCAGTGGGGCTCTGCATATAGGCAAGGATCTTCCTGACCAGCTCCAACTGCAGGATGAGGGCCTACGAGTTTATACACTAGAACTTGGAGTTAAAAGTGGTTGGAGGTCCCCAAGCTGCTGCTGAAAAAACACTTTTGGGGAAGAAGCCATTTAATATCATGGCTTTTTCTCTGTTCATTCCTGTCTTTTTTCACCACATGCTATCCCAGATGTCTCCTTTTTCTCTCCCACATTAAGATTCCTCCACTGACTTAACTTAATGGAAGGAAAGATTTTTAAAGTTACTCTTCCAGTAAAGAGGTTCCATCTGTGCACTGTTGGGAGTTGGTGCTTAAGTTGGCTTCAATAGCTTACTACACATGTACTTAGGATGCAGAACATTAAACCACAAATCAAAAAAAAAGTTCACATCAATATAAATGGCAAAAAATACTAACCAGCGGGGGAACAATAATGTAAAAGTTGCGCAAGTGCATGTTCTTTGGACTGCGGAATTCAGGAGCAAACACATCGACGAGCATTTTGAAGTATTCTGTCCCTTCTGCAGAATTACGTGTGAGATCACTGAGGACAGAATCCAACTGCCTGCAAAGAATGAGAAAATTTCTTATCTGATTATTTTTGGTTGGACAGTGCTTTAATAGTATCCCATCTATAGGATTTGGAGGGAGTCCAAAGTTTGTTGCTGGAGGCTCCAGAAGTAAAACCAGCCTTTCAGTCCAGGCCACCAGGAGAGCTGTTCTACAGTCGAAGAAACACTCCAGCAACTGACTATTAGTATTAACACAACTGGGTATAATCTATTAAATAACCTAAAACAATTGAATGTCTAAATCTCCCTTAAGAGAAAAATTCTATTTTGTATGTTTGTAATTTATCAGATTGTCAGGGTGGCTGAACGGGGAGAGAAACTGCTCAGAAAGAAAATTATTAGGTAAGAAACTTCTCATTCTGTTGCACAACTTCTCTCCTAATTCATCACTAACGGGAAGTAGCCAGCAGGGAATCTTGGGGCGGGGAGAAATATGAACAGTTTCTTATTATTATATTAGAATAAAAGGCAGGAAAGGGAAGGTTTCCCCACATATATGGCAAGAAATTAGGTAGAAACCAACCCAGAAGCACCCTCATACCAAAGGCTCTCCTCTGCAGATAAATGGGAACTTACTTTGCAACTCTTCGGATAAGGCTCATACACATTTTCCCCAATGCTCCTAGAGCCTTCTGTGAATAGATTCTCAGATTCCTAGCACACCAACAAGTGCAAGATTCTAATATCTTGCCTGCAGCAACTTTGAGGCCCTAGAACCTTGGCATTTTGGATAGTGAGCTGAACATGTATGCCACAAACTTCCAAAGGGATGGCTAAGAGTTAGAACAACACGGTCGGAGAACTAATTCCAAAACCTGCCCTTTGAAGGTAATGATGACAAAGGCCAGCTTCATGATTGTGTAATCTGTCACTTGATTAATCTGGGCATTTGATGATACTCAGATGAAGAATCTGACATGCCTACATAAGGAACACCATGCGTGCAAGTTCCCATGTTTCTCATTCTGTTGCACATTCTGGTGCTTGTCTGTAGGATTCAAATCAACCATTCCGGAGAAACTAATGCAGCTGAGATCACCGAAACTTCTTATTATATTTGTATCCAGATAGCATCTAGAGGTCAGGTCCCCATAGTGTCAGACACAGTACAAACTAAGACATTGGCCCTGTCCCAAAGAGCTTTCAATGACAAATAAATCAATGAATGAAATTACCTGGCTGACTTCTGTCTGGATTTCAAAATGCATAAGAGTCTAATGGAGAATCCATGGTGAACTACATTTCTTTTCCAATATCCAGGCAGTTAACTGTGGCTGTTGCAGTTCTGGATGAAAAAGGCCTTCCTTCAAAAGGACTGGTCTTCAGGTGTATGTGGGTTCCTTGACTAACTAGCAAATCCGAAGTGTCTTCTGGACAGTGGAGGACTTCAACTCTTCCTTTTTTCTGTCTTCCATATCTTACATGTCAATTGTCTTGAAAGGTAGCAGATTCTTCTCTGCCCGACATTATTTCCATTGCCATGTAGAAGCTATGATCTTTGGTTTCTTCTGGTTTTGGAAGGGATATAAACATTCATGCCTCAATCATAAGTCAACCACTAACTCTTAAGAGAGGTAGGAGGAGACTTCCCCTTTGAGAATCATAATTGCCTGGTACGTGGTTTCTTGCACTTTCTACTGAAGCAGCTGGTACCTCACACCACCGTCATAGGCAGGATACTGGACTTGATGGACCACTGGTCCGATACCATATGACCATGTTTATTTTGGTGGGAGGCAGAGATGGAGTTTTTTTGGTTCAGACACGCCACTAATATAGCCGTCAAAGTGAACTAAAAGGATGTGTGCTCTCAGATTCTGGAAATTTATCTTTCAAGGGGCTTCCTTCCACAGTGAAAATACAAGGAGCGAAAACAAAAATTGGATTGGCTTTCAGCATGTTGTTTGTGCTCACCTGCCCACAAAGGGACATTTGGATGCGATCTGAAAAGGACACCTAATTTTGCATTGTACCAGGCCCATGTCCTCAGAATGAATTTCTGCAGGCGCATTTTGAGAAACCCACTCAGGGGATGAAGCAGATGTGTCACGCCAGCAATTCTAGCCACTGGAAAGAGTGGCTACAGATGACCATAGCCAGGAAATGACACGTTTTGGGTGTTTCTAAATATTTACTATGATTGTATAATTACGGTCAGTGCCAGGCTTGTTTTGACCCAGGGGAGAACAATTCTCTGCATCAGATTCAACGCTCTTCTAGATTTTGAACTGGCAAGAATGAATCCTTTCCAGCAACTGTCCAGTCAGTATGCCTAATTTGTGACCTGTGCCTTGCTCTGAATTACTGCCAGCCCAAATAAAACTATGGGTGCAGACTGTGATTCCAAAATAAATGTCTTGTATGAGGACTGTGAGCTGTCATACACAAATGCTCTTTTTCTTTTGTCATGCTGAGGATTTTGTTGGTTTGGAGGAAATTTATCTAATTTTCCTTGGAAATGTCTCGATTTTTCCTACTGCCAAGGTATAGTTCTCTCTTAGAAACGCTGGGTGCTGAAGTAACCCATGGATTGCTATGCTTGCTTTGATAAGTGTGGGTTAAGGTCTTTCTGCTATCTCAGCTACTAATTTCTTTGATGTTTCCCCAAAAGCTCCTCACTTGTAAATTTGGAGGCACTATATACACATTCAAGATGACTGATTGTTATTCATGGGTTTAATAGGATCTACTAACTCGGTGGCTACATGGAAGTCACTAATTTTGTCACAACTACCACAGAAGGTTTGACTAGGTCAGAACCAGTGATGTTTCACTCCAAGTAGGATCATGGCCATAGACAATTAGCTACTTGCTTGCCACCATGTACACTTTCCTTACCAAGTATCTGGAAGACCTTTGGTCTCAATGGCTGTAGCAGAGGCTTTGAAATTGCTGTATTATGAGTCTTTAGAAGGAAGTCCTCTTCTCAAGTGGGGAGCTACTGCTGCACCACCCTTATGGTCCCAAAACGTATATATAAACAAAGACATTTCATAACATTTTAGCTTAACATTTGGTTTAAAATCAGTAGTCTGTCCTCATTTGGATCTTTTGATGGCCTTAAAGGAGAACAGCTGCAGAAAATAATCTATTTAATAATGCTTGAAAGGGAAGATATTTTAGAGTTCCTTACAATCCACTGCCATCCTGGCCTGGAAAAGCCCTGAAGATTGGTTTTGTTTGGTTGGGGGATTTTTAATTTTGGTTGTGTGTGTTTTTCAGCAGTGCATGTGTGGTATTTTCCCTGCAATTTACAGGTCGAAGACAGCATGCTATTTATCCTGGGCTGAGGACCACACAGCCCAGGAGGGGTGCCGCTGCAATTACCTCAATTGTAGAAGTCATGATTTAGATGTCCACATGAAAGGTTGCCTGCCAGCTCCACAAGGCTGACTAGCTCCAAAGTAAGTATTGTAGGAGCAGCCCCATACCACTAAGGGCTTTACTCAGTAACAGGATCATTTTGAACATGGGAAGGAATTTCTCACTTACCCCTCTGTAATCCCATGACAGTGCAACTTCATGGGGAGCAGACTCCTCAGAAGCCTGGTCTGGTCATAGGCTGCCTGGAGTACTCCTTACACTTTAATGAGCAGCCAGCCGGCAGAGGGGGACAGGGAGCGGGAGAGGGAAAACCTCCTTCCATGGCAAAGCAAGGTTTTATTACTATGATTAGCAGGAACAATTTCCATTCTACTGCTGCTTCAAATCTGCACCCCTTTCCTTGGCTGTGAGTGAGGATCCTTGGACTGAAATTTCCTCTATGCAGCAATCTGAGGGAGGGCGTCCTGGGAATGACAGTCTTCTTTGCAGGACCAGACATGCTGTAGGGTGGGAGAGGGTCAGTGAGCTTGACACAGAACACAGAGACTCTGTGTAAGAGAATAGCACCAGCACATACTCCCTGGAGGGAACAGGGTGGTGAAGTCAAAGGAGAGGGGGTTGACCCCACATTTTCACCCCACTTGCTCATTACTAATACTAATTGCTGCCTTGCAAAAGCGGATGCTGGCTTTTGATGATCCCAGAATCTCAGGGTTTGCTAGCCCTACCTCTGAGTATCAGGAGAATGCCGCGATTCCTAGTGGAAGGAAGAGGAATGGTGTAGCAGCCCCATTGCTTTCCGCAGGGAGCAGAGGACCTTTTCTCCCATCTTTTGGAGGACTTACCTCAGGCTGGCTGGATAGCATCCTCCTCACCCTTAGACTTTGCAACAGAATTGCAGCTCTTGGGATGGGGGGACCTGACATGTCAGTCTGGTCTGAGCCCCATGCCCTGACAGAGAACAGGCAGGGGATAATTTGCCCTCTGAAGAGCCCGTAAATGGTGCCTCACATGGAAAATACAGCTTAGATTTAGTCTGCTGTTTTCAGGATGGCTCTGCCATGGCTGAATGGGGTCCTGGAGAGGAGGGTGCTTCAGTGGTGGATCTCGGTGGTTGAAACCATCTCACTGTCAAATACTTAATCCAGTGGAAGAAGAGGAAGAGAAGGAAGATAAATTGCTGCTGCATGAAGAAAGGAAGACAGCAAAGGGAAACCGAACCACCAACTTGTTCCATTGCTGGAGACAGAAATCTAGAGGCCTGAGCTGAAGGGCGAGGATTAGTCCTTGAGCCTCCAGCAGCAACTCTGGACTGCCTCCAAATTCCATAGGTGTGGGGTATCAACCATTACAGGTGAATGCAGACAGAAGCTGTGCAACAGAAAATTATACTCAGACACTCTTAAAAAGTTCAGAATTATGGGAATATATTTTCTGGAGATTCACTCCAAGCTCCCTTCAATGACAAAACTCTGGCGTGAGTGCAAAATGTTATTAGTTTACATTTCAGATCAGATAGCATATAGCAAGGAATTAAGCCAGACCTGTATTGCCAGTGTGACTGCACGAAAGTTTGTGGAACTCTATGGCAAAACGGTAAAACTTTCCTCAATCTCCTCAAAACACCGCTCTGTTTAACTCAGAATTTCCACCTGGATGAAGTGACAACAAATCTAGTATTTGCTCTCAGCAGAAATGATAAAGAAAGCTCATGTTTTGTTAACTGGACCTATAGCCACCTAATAGGTGAGCAGAATACAGTTGTATCCATAGACTTAGAACAAGAAGGGACTCATTTTAGCAGCAGGTAAAGAGTATGGGCTATAAAGCAAAAGATTTGCCTGTTTCCCATCCACAGCCCCAAAAGGCCAGTTTAAGATTCAGTTTTAAGACAGGCTTTGAAAGACGACTATCAAAGTTTTGCCAATTGAGATATTCCCTGTACACAATGCTGGTCACACTCTGATGCCTCTAAACAAGGAAAGAAAACCAACAAAAATCTAAGCTTGAATCACTTAAAATATGTCAGTGTTCAGAACACATTTTAGCAAGTGTGGTTCAGGTAGGCCACCACCAGCTATTGCTATTCTCTGTATGAGAGAATGCTTTTTAGAAGAGCCTAATACTGTTGAAAACAATGGTTTCCTCCTAGACATTTCACCAGTGTGTTCCAAATGGAAAGTGCTCATTTTCTTCCATTCCTTCCACTGCACAAGCCAAGGTGGCCATGTGGTGCTTTCCCCAGAGTCATCAACGACACTTGAACAGGCCTTGGAAATGGATTAGTGAAGCGGGTTTGTTTTTTAAGTCTCTCTTTAAGCAGAAAGGAGATTTCTAAAACTTAAGACATTTATAGGCTAAAGAACTTTCCTCACCAAATGACAATTTTACAGAGCAGCTGAGTTCCAAACGGATCTGATTGGTACAAATGTCATTTTCGATTTAGCATCTTTAAAGCAATAGTTTCTGTTGTTTCCCATTAAACAAAGACATTTTAACTTCATTTTACTTTTTGTAAAGCATATGAATTTTTTAAATAAAAAAGGCACACACACAAGTTTAAAACAAAGACGCTTGCCTCCCCACATCTCAAAATTACAATGTTGGGTTACCTGGCTGCCTTTTGTGTTTCTTCGGAGAGTCCTTCTTCTTTCACTAGTTCCTCAAAATTAACAATATCTTCAAGGTCAGGAACAAACCTACACAATTATTGTGTGTTAAATTTACACTTAACTGTGGTTTACTCACTGATGCATTGATTAAGTTAAATTATAAATAAATTACACAATGAACCACCTTGGCCTTCAAGGCTCTGACACTGCTCTGCTTCCCTCTCTCTCTCACCCAGGGTCTGTTAATTCCACTACCAGCCATGTTCCCTTCCTAGCTTTCTTCAACAATCTCTGTGCTCTCTCCAATGCTGCCCTGCTACGCCTGCAGTGTCCGTCCTAATCCCAAATTCCCACTCCTCCAAAAGCATCTCTCAACCATGACCCATACTTCCACACCATCCAAATAAAATCATAGCTAACAAACAAGAAACATGCTGAACACCTGGAGAAAACAGCCAGCCTCATAACACTGCACATAAATCACCCACTCCCCTCACCTGACACAATCTCTTTTTGTGCCACATACCATATGGTATAACACCTAGCTTGTAAACTTTACAGAGTACATACAAACTGTGTCCTGTTCTCTCTGTAAAGTGTTATGCACACTATGGCACTATATGCAATGATAAATAATCATCTTGGTCTTTAACAGCTCATCTATGTAGTGTGCTATATTATACAAAAGGTTATGGTTTTGTAGTTAAAGGAACTTCAATTAGTCAATTTTGGAATGTAAGGGATTCTGAACTAGTTTGCAGGACAGGAGATACAATTCCTTTGTATCCTTATACAGTGTCCTTAAACACATGGTTTCAGACACTTTTCAAAACTCAACTGTTACCTCAGTAGAAAGGAATGGGTTAACTGTGTACGTAAACTCTTAAGGGCAGGGAGAATGTCTTTACTTGTGTCCTTAGAATGTACAACACTCTTATGGAGGCTCAAAAATGTTCAATGCATAGGACTCAGAACTTACAAACTAAGTTAGCTCCCTTCTCTTAGCTCTCCTTCAAGTCCTGTGGGTGTGTCTTTTGCTGTTAGTACAGTGACTGTCATTTGTACAGTGCCTAGAATATTGCTTGAACTATTTTATTAAGTGCACAATCCTGTATGATGTTAGGCTCCTTAGCTCTCATTGACACGAATGGCACCCAAAGCCACCTAGTGCCTTGCAAATTCAGTACTAAATAATATGCTAGCTGGACTTTTCTGTAGGACTTCTCCTAAAACGTTTAATATAAAATACAGAGTTGGTATCCTGGAAAATGCCATACTTATTCATAATACTCTTCACACTTCTGAGTCAAATGATGCACATGTGAAAAAAACACAGACCTTCCTAAGAGAACATCAGTACGAATGGGTAGCACAGTGATACAAAATATTAGTAGCTGCATGAAATATATTCATGTAGGTACCTAATTGCACTACTACAGCAGTGAAGTCCACCAGATCTTATCATTCGTACATAGCCCATTGCATTGCCTTTAAAAACAAGAAAAACAGGAACATACTTAAGTTAGATATTTACATGTACACATTTCAAAATACCTATTAACTCTGAAATACCTTGGGGTAGCCAGAATGATTTTACAAGAGAAATATTCTGAAGCTAATTACATGGAGAAAAATGCAGATGCTTTAGAGTTTAATGGCATAGAGTCCAACTAGAGGAACAAAACATGAGCCATGACTTGCTTCATCTAAGGAGCTCATGTGCTCACATGCACTATATTTTTAAACTCCTTAACTAAGGTCCAAATGCTGCAGTAAGACAGTTGACAGGAAATGTTTGTAAGATCAGGCTCTAGATGCCTATACCATTGGTGGCATTAGTGTGCCAAAAAACTATTACTACAACTAGTAAATCAAATTTAACTATTATAATATATGCACACATTTGTATTTGATTCAAAACACCTTTTGAAGTATGAGTCTAAAAGAACAGTAATTTTCATTTAGTGGAAAAGATACTCAACCTGGATGAATGTTGCCTCAGTCAAACAAATAAAAATTGAACCCAAAGCAAATAAAAAAACCCAAACATTCATACAAGCTCTAGATACATCTTGTATTAAAACATTCAGGATCCATTTTTGTGTAATTAGGTAAAACTACAAGTACTTCAATGGAAGTCCACCTGCTTATATCAGGCTTGAATTTGGGCCTCAACCTTAAAATATACGTAAAATAAGCAGTGTAGTTACAGGATTACAAAGACCTCTGTCATTAAAATGTTTGTACTATATTTTTAGATACAGTGATGCATACCTATCTGACTTATGAGCTGCCTGAATTGGTCAAGGTAACTTTGTCCATCAGGCGTTATTCCAAGTTTTCTGATGCCCCGGTTGAACTTCTCTGCTCTCTCGAAGGGATACTAGAGAAACAATTTTTGAAGTTTGTAAGACTACTGATCTTTGAAGGATCTACTTGACCTTTCATGTCAAACACCATTTTACCTTCCACTACCACTCCACAAACATTCACACACATTCCTTGCTCAATCTTTGAAAGTGTAAACCTGTCTGTGCACAGCAGTTTGTGAGAATGTTATTTGACCAGGTCAGGTGTGCAAATTGCAAAGATGAGATCTGTTACTGCTATATATAAACAAGACAGCACTCTTCTTATAAGAGCAAACTACATACAAAACATTCCAGTACATTTTTATTCCAAACATTAAGCCTCAAATTTTTCAGAATTAGACATGCAATGGTGGGAGATGAGAATTTGGCACAAAGCCTTGCGAGACAGATTGCTACTGTACTCGTATATCAAGTTTCTGCATTAATGTTCACAGTGACCTCTATTACAAAATAGACAGGATATTTATTGTAACTTTGGTAAACTTGATTTGGACTAAAGGTTTAGGACAACACTAGACTACATCTGCACCAAGAATCATTATCTGATTAACAAGAGAATAGACGTACCCCATCCTATAATACAAAGATGCACCATGTTGTGTCTGCTGACGAGTACTATCTACTGTTCAGTAAGCAATTAGAATCAAATAAGCCAGTCTCAGTGCAGGAATTTGTATACACTGCAACACTATTTTGATAGACATTAAGATGCCATTTGTCTATAAACATATAATTTTCCTTTTATTTAAAAAGTGACATTTGTAGTTTAGTGCATATCAGCTTTTCAGTGCAAAGGCAGCACAGTTTTTAATCAAGTTATTGTTCATCCAAGAACTCCACATGTAGTGTACCTTATGATCATTTTGATCCTTGACTTCCCTGAAGAATCGGATATCTTTGATCAGTCTGGATTTGATATGTTCATCATACATGAACTGGCTAAAGATATAGAACTTTTTCCTCAGAAACTGGTAAGTGAAATTAACCTGGAGTAAAATTAAAAATTCAGAATTAGAAAAACCCTTTCAAATTAACATGCTTCTCTAGTGACTATCATTCAGTAGCTTCTTGAAGCTTTTATTTCATATTATGACATATTTTTTGTAGGTGGAGACAAACTGAGCAACTTTCTTCCCCAAGAAAGGTAAATCTTTTGTTGGAAGATTTAATTTCCTTTAGAAAGGCCAATAAGGGGGCAAAGGGAACCTGGAATATAGGCTGATCTTTTAAAGCCCACAATTAGTATAGGAACCAGTTCTGGAGTATCCAGTTGCTGCCCGTCTTCTTAATGTATGGGCAACATGCCTCAGGTGGCTTGTGACCAGGATTCATAACAGCAGGGCAACAGTGAAGCTCACTGAATGTCTGCTTTTGCTGTAGTAAATTCTATAGCTAAGATTACATGTAAAGTTTCATTATAACCTTCCCACCTTCTTTTCACTTGCTCAAAATTTTCTAAAACATTATCCCTTGGAATTACCCACTCCGCCCCCAAATCACAGTTTATTTCCTGGACTATGTGGACAATCTAGACCACAGTCAAAAGTAAATAAGGCAGGAGATGTCCACCTGGACAGGAAGCATTGTGACATGCAAGACAACTCTCTCAGTCACTGATCTCTCTGAAACAAGCAACTCCAATATGAGAAGAACAGATTATTAGCACTATGCTTGTAAAAGCAAGCACTTTCCTGCATTGCCACAAAAAATAAAAACCCTCATTTCTAAACATTTTCATTTTGTACATGGTGCCTTTGAGAAAGTACTTGTCCTTCAGTGCATAGCGCTCATCAAGTTCTATGCTGTGCTGGCCTGGTAGGAAGAATGGTACAGAAAGACAGAGAGAGTAAAGATGGTGAGAAATTGAGTGGCAGTCCAAAATTTGATCATTTTTGGGTTCGCTGGATTTTCCAGTCAAGCTTTGGCACCACACCAGGTTTTTTAATTACTTCAATTACTATAAATATGCAACATGCAAACAGATTAAATTTCAGTTGTAACAGACATCTGCAAAGCTTTACTAGGCTCAATAAACACAGTACTGTTATTTACGGTGTATAGATTGTGTTCATCTTTACCAGACAGACTGCCATCCTTATGCCAAAGTTCATTACATTCATTCATTCTATTCAGAAATCCTAAGCTATTTAATAACCTACACCATAAGCCAGCATCTAGATTTAAAGAAAGAAGGAAGTAGTAAAAGTCAATGACAAATCTTAGCCAAAGTAAAGTGAAATACATATTTCATAGAAAGCCACTTAAAAAAATGACCTCACATTTCCCAAATTCTAAAATGCAGTCTAAGTTGACTTAGTAGACATCAGCATCACATTTCTCCTGATGTGCTTAAATGAAATGCTATAAAAACACCGTCCTACCAAACTTTAACAAGCAGTGATATACGGCACTCTAATTATAAGGGCCATTATTTAGAAATTAAAGTATTGTAAACATAATACCTCTGTTTGATAATATTTATTTTCATCATTAGGGCAAATCAGAGGTCTTCCAGAACATTTCTAAATATCTTGTCAGCTATGGCCTTTGCACAAAGATCTGACTTTATATAGTAACTATCAGTAATAAAACTCATAACAGACTTTTGATGTTGATTGCTTGATGTTTGAGGATTACTTTGTTATACTTAATACAAAAAGTTATGTTTGTGCAATTTTAAAAACTCCAAAGTTAAAAACTCAAAGGTCAGATAATTCTGGAGTTCCAACACTCTTCTGTACATATTAAAAAGAAACAAGCTAGAAGATACTTACTGTTGTATTCATGATTCCTGTCCCGTGAGTTCGAATTGAATTAGCAATGTGCCGGATATTGATAGTGTTCAAATGCTTATTATTGCTAGTTCTCTCGATGAAGATCTGCAAAGAAAAGATCATTTACCCCAGATCCAAACCAAAGGTTATAAAAATGAGATATGAGCTACCCATAGAAGTACAGAATATACCTTACCTGATTATTGAGATTGTATAGGTAGCGAGATACAAAAACATGAATATTTCTCATGATTTCCAAAACATCCAGGCCCTGAAACAATATGGAAAAAAATCCTTAATGGATTATAACAGCCTCCTGACTGTTCAATATATTCAAAGTAACTGCTAATTGTGCAAATTAATTACCTGAAAGTCTTTTTGGATGCAAATTAAAGTAATTAGTTATGTATGAAAATCATCACTTTTTCTTTCAATTTTGTGAAAATATCTTTGCAATTTGTTCTGGGCTACTTCAGGGCCTAGATTTATTTTCTGGTTTGTTTGTTTTGCTTTAAGTTTTACAATCAGAGTCACATTAAAATTCAGGGTTTTTTGCTTGTATCTTTTAACATTTTTGAATGTCAAGGTCCTTTAGTCATATCTAATAAGTGCAAAGCAAAAAGGAAAAAAATGGAGCATTTTCTCAGCTTCCAAATAAAAATGCAAAAGCCCCCACATCAAAGTCCACAAATTAATAGCTATTTTTTTAAAAAATCATTTACTGGTAAGTACACCCATTTCACTGCTCAAAATGAAGAAGCATGGGTCTGGGAATCAGGAATTTTACCTTGATTATGCCACAGACTTGTTAATCTTGGGTAAAGTCATCTAGGCCAAAATTTTAGAAAATGGCCTCTAATTTTGGATTCCTCAGTTTCTGTACCTTGTTAATGCCTTGAATAATTATCTAGGACTTCCAGAATAAAGTGGCATACACAATACCCACACATATAACTTACCTGTTCTAAAGTCTGACTGGGAAGATGTGCTTCTGTCATAATTAAGCCATAGCGCTGAGTTGCTAAATTCCTCATTTCACTGTATGTGGCCCAGTCATGAAGAGCTACAGTTGTTAGGTTGTAGAAGGTCTTGTCTAGGTAGTGTGTTACATAAACTGTAATAATAAAAATAATAAAGTATGCACTAAATGATTAAATTGCAGCTCTTAAATTGCTGGGGAATAGCAAAGAAACAAAAAAGAAAAATCCATAAATTCTTGCATTGGCACTTAAAAGTGGGTTCTCGCGAAGAAAAGACTGTGTAAAATAGCCCTAGTGGGGTCATCTTTGGGGACTGAACCCAGAACCCCTGGATCTAAACGGCACGAGCCTTTACTACGCGAGCTGAAGGACCAAGCCCACCAGTTCAGAGGCAACAAATTCCTAAACCTCTATATGTAAGCTAGCCACTAGAGGTGGGTAAAGAGCCACAACATTAGTAAGTATGGATTATGCTTGCAATACCACTTTTGCATATCTAAGCTACCATTAGGGTGCAACTGAGATCACAGAAATTCATAAAAGAAATAGTTAAGCAACAAGAAAATAAAGGAATACCAGAAGGATTATCAGAGACACTAGAGAGATGTGGAAAAGTGGTGAGGAAAAAAAAGTATATTAAATGTAACCTACCTTTGATGTCAATGAACCGATTGAAAAACCGAATTGGATTCAGAGAGAAAAAGTGGGCCAGATCCTTCATTCCAACTCTGTAAGGATTTCTGTCATCAAGCTTTAAGTGTGTGTGCACAGAAAGGCGTAGATCCTTTTCTATTTCTTTACACAATTTGTCCAGCAAGTGCTATTCAAGGGAGTGACAAAAATGATGGTAAGAGTCCATTCAAAATCCTATTTTAATAGAGATGAAATTTGCCTACAGAGCAAGAAAGCTGATGACACTAGTGACTGTGACTACACCTTAGAAATAGGTGAACTTGCAGCAGAAAGTCCTTATTTGAAAATTTCAGAGAGTTCCAGGGACAGGAACTAGCCCTAGCAAAAGAAGCCATGTTGATGCCCAAGTAGTCAAACTGTGGACTAATTCAGAAACTACATGGAAAACTACCTGTTATTAGGAATAATATGAGATGCCCAGCTTCTAAATGAACAGTGTCAGTTCTAGGACACCCATTTACATTGACTAATCAGAGGATTTTCAATGTTTTTGTGGCCAAGTGAGGCTTCCACAATTTGTTACATCAGTGTGGTTCTTGCCTAGATTTAAGCAGAGGCCCATCCATTCCCTGCACACACACCCATTACTGTGACCATTCAATTAATTTAAAAACCCTTTGACTTCAGCCAAATTCAAACCATATTTGTTACAACCGCTCAGATGGGAGCAACAATATGTGATGAACAAGGTGGTTGCATGTCCCCAGTGCCCGTTTGCAATCCTCGGTTGAGAACCCCTGGTTTATATGAGTCTACAACAGATGTAATTTACAAAGAAAGATGTGGTTCATTTCCAATAAAACTTTGTATAGAGTAGCAAAACCTTCAATATATTATTTTGGCTGAGATTTTCTCTAGAGTCCCAGAATAGATTACGTTTGTTGTGGGACTGACCAGAGAGGAAGAATGGTCCTGTGGTTAAATCACTAGCTAAACCCTTGGGAGATCTGGGTTCAATTCCCTGCTCTTCCTGTGGGACCTTGAGGAAGCTACTTAGGGCTTGGTTACACTGGCACTTTATAGCGCTATAAAGCCCCCACGAGCGCTATAACCTCCTCCCCGTCCACACTGGCAAGGCACGTAGAGCGCTATAACCGCTGAGTTATAGCGCTATTGTTAATCCACCTCTGCATGGGGAATAAGGGCTGTAGCGCAGCTACTGTAGTGTTACAGCAAGAATGTGGACACCCACTGCGCATTAATTGGCCTCCAGCCTGTCCCATAATTCCCGTTCGAGCCACTCTGGTCATCACTTGCACACTCTTTTGTCCTGTCCTCAGGTGACCACACGTCAGACCCGCCCTTTCAAGTTCCAGGGAAATTTGAAAATCTCCTTCCTGTTTGCTCCAGCCAAGCGTGGCGTGCTCTCAGGGAATCCTTGCAGGTGATCATTCTCATTGATCTGATTGATTGCGTGGCATGATCTCAGGGAATCGTTGCAGGTGATCATTCTGATTGATCATCATGACTCCACGTGCCATGCCTCCTCGCAATAGGCGATCCCCAGCATGGAGCAATAGCGAGGTGCTGGACCTCATCAGCTGTTGGGGAGAAGAGGCTGTTCAGTCTCAGCTGCGGTCTAGCCGCAGGAATTTTGATACCTATGGGCAGATAGCACAGGCCTTGGCAGAAAGACGCCATGAGCGGGACACTCTGCAGTGCCGTGTTAAGGTAAAGGAGCTTAGGAATGCATATCGCAAAGCCCGCGAGGCAAACGGCCGCTCCGGGGCAACCCCGGTGACTTACAGATTTTATAAGGAGCTGCACGTGATACTTGGTGGTGATCCTACAGTCACTCCATCGATCACCATGGACACTTCCCAGCCCACCAGTGAAGGGGGGGGTGAGGAGGAGGATGAAGACCAGGAGGATGAAGAAGAGGAGGAGGATGAGGACGAGGCGGCAGCGACCCAGGGCACGGAGGAGTCCCTGGACGCATGCAGCCAGTAGCTCTTCTCAACCCAGGAGGACAGCCAGCCACAGCGTCCGGCGGTTGCAGGGGCCAGCTCAGCAGCGGATTGTGGAGGTAAAGCTGCTTTTCTATGGGGAAGGCTTGCAGCTTGGGGTGGAAAGGGATGCTTGCATGCTTGCCTACATGTGGAATAGAGCATTGATGTAGTCTATCACCTCGCGGTAGTCATCATCAGTAATCTCTTCAAAGGTCTCAATAAGAGCGCTTGCAATGCGCCTGCGCAGGTTTCCCGGGAGAGCCAGCGTGGTCCCCGTCCCGGTCACGGTCACTAGTCCTCGCCACTGTGCTACAATGGGTGGGGGGAGCATTGCTGCACATAGGCAAGCTGCATATGGCCCTGGGTGGAAGCCGCATCTCATTAAAATCCCTTCCCTTTGTTCCTCAGTGACTCGAAGCAGCGAGATATCTTCCAGGACAAATACCTATGGAGAATGTTGGAACAGTGTTCAGAGTAGGGCTCCTGCCACTTCCCGGCACTCCACCCGCCCCGCCACAGCTTTTCAGGGCAGGGAAGAAATCCTTCCCCCTGCCTGCTGCTCAGAGTGGGGCTCCTGCAACTTACCAGCACTCCACCCTCCCCCGCCACAGCTTTTCAGGGCAGGGAAGAAATCCTTCCCCCTGCCTGCTGCTCAGACTGGGGCTCCTGCAACGTACCGGCACTCCCCACCCCCTCCTCCGCCACAGCTTTTCTGGGGCAGGGAAAAAATCATTTCCCTTGCCTCTGGAGTGCACTCACCATGGCAGGGGCTCCGTTGCTGTATCTGTGCTCTCTGCGGGACAGGCAAACGGGGAATGCGAGGACATCATAGGCATGTCTGCTCTTTACAAGGGAACCACTGTTAAATGTATCTTTTTATTTTAGAAGGGTCGTCCTTCAGCCCTGCGCCATCGCTCTTATCAACAGCTGAGAGGCTGAAGCGACTGAGGAAGCAGCCACGAAGGAGCAAAGAGGATCTTGTACAGCAAGTAATGCAACAGGCTGTAACGGAGAATCGAGCTGCACAGAGGTGGAAGGAGAATGAGAGCAAGCTGAGGGAGAAGGCGCGGAAGGAGAATGCAATTCACCGCCGGAAAAGCACCGATAAGCTGCTCTCATTACTGCAGCTTCAATTGCAGACTATGCAGCGGATTGTCACCCTTCAGGAGGAGAAGCACCGCAGCCACCACCCCAATTATCATTTGCCCCAAATCCCTTCCCCTTCTGTGCCTCAGTACCCTCCAGGCCACTATCATCAGCCAAATGGTTATCACCATCCACAGCTGCCTCCAACCCCTCTGTCTTCACCGAACAACCCCCAAACCCCGGACCATTATCCACTGCAGTCAACCCCTAACAACATGCCTTACTGCCCTCCGCAAATGGGGTTCGGGGGACATGGCCACTGTGAGGGCACTGGAGACTCAGAGACCCAGACATATTCCGATCTCTGTCTGACCCCATGCCGCCCCCATTGCACCTCCCCCGGCTTCCCCCTCACATGCATCACAATATTTTCTTTCAGCAACCGAAGTACCTGTTCAATAAATGAATTGTCTTAATAAATGGGTTTCTTTATTAAGTGTACATACATTATTACAGGCTACAGAAAAGCAAATGCCTGTTCCTGTTAAAAGAATGCTTCCTCCTTTCCTCCCTCCATCTGCACCTCACTTCAGAACTGGCTTTCAGCCTCAAAATGCTCCCTCAAGGCTTCCCTGATCTTAACAGCCTCGCGCTGGTCCCCTCCAAGAACCCTGCTCTCTGGCTGGGCGTATGTGGCCTCCAGGCGTTGAACCTCCGAGGACCATGCCTGAGTGAAGCCTTCGCCCTTCCGCTCACAAAGATTATGTAGGGCACAGCATGCGGAAATAACCGCGGAGATACTACCCTCGGCCAAGTCTAGCCTCCCATAAAGACAGCGCCAGCGCGCCTTGAGACGCCCAAAAGCACACTCCAGTCTTTCGACACCGGCTAAGCCTGTAGTTGAACCTTTCCTGACTGCTGTCCAGGCTCCCTGTGTAGGGTTTCATAAGCCAGGGCATTAAAGGGTAAGCAGGGTCACCAAGAATCACTATGGGCATTTCCACTTCCCCCACGAGGATCCTCTGGTCTGGGAAAAATGTCCCGGCTTGCAGCTTCATGAACAGGCCGGTGTTGCGGAAGATGCGTGCGTCATGCACCTTTCCAGACCAGCCAGCGTTCATGTCAGTAAAATGTCCACGGTGATCCACAAGCGCCTGGAGAACCATGGAGAAGTACCCCTTTCGGTTAACGTACTCGTCAGCTAGGTGGGCGGGCACCAGAATAGGTATATGGGTCCCATCTATCGCCCCTCCACAGTTAGGGAAACCCATTTCTTCAAAGCCAGCCACGATGTCATGCATGTTATCCAGAGTCACGATTTTTCGTAGCAGGATGTGATTAATGGCCCTGCACACTTGCATCAGCACAACTCCAACGGTTGACTTTCCAACCCCAAACTGGTTGGCCACCGATCGGTAGCTGTCTGGTGTAGCCAGCTTCCAGATCGCGATAGCCACCCGCTTCTCCACCGGGAGGGCAGCTCTCAGTCTGGTGTCCTTGCGCTGCAGGGCGGGGCCGAGTTGAGCACACAGTCCCATGAAAGTGGCTTTTCTCATTCAAAAGTTTTGCAGCCACTGCTTGTCGTCCCTGACTTGCATGACGATGCGATCCCACCACTCAGTGCTCGTTTCCTGTGCCCAGAAGCGGCGTTCAACGGCCATGAGCATGTCCGTTAATGAGACAAGAAGCTTCGTGTCAAACGCATTCACCGCTTCGATCTCGTCTTCAGAATCATCACTGTCATCCTGCATGTCAAGGATTAACTCCACTGCACACAGAGATGTGCTGGCGACAGTCGTCAGCATGTTCCTCAGCAGTTCTGGATTCATTGCAGCACACGACAATGGAAGACGGAGCGCGCCTTGCTGAAACCCTTGAAAGATGGCGCCGGAGGTGGAAGGAAACACAGGGATTGCTGGGATATGCCAAAAAGCATCATGAGTAGTTGAAACAGGATACAGAATGCCCCGCAAGTGACGCCCCCCTTACCACAAGGCATTGCGCCAGATCAGGAAGAGGTGTACTGTGGGATACATGCCCTAATGCGCTGCTCTTAATGCCGTATTAAGTGCTGCAAATGTGGCCATGCTATAACGCTGGAGCATCTCAGTGTGGACATACAATAGCGCTATTCATATTACTGTATAAGGGGACCGCTATAACCAATAGCGCTATAATCTTGTAAGTGTAACCATACCCTTAGTCTCTTTGTGTGTCAGCATCTGTAAAATGGGGGTAACAGCCCTTCTCACAGGGGTGTTGTGAGGATTATACTAAAGATGAAACCTATACTAAAGACTGTGAGGTGCTCAGATACTATGGTAAGAGCCTAAGATAATAAAAATGAACATTTTCTCACTTATCACCATATTTTAGAGCAGTCTCAAAGACTTCTATATATAGGTTTTATATAAAATCCTAACTTTCAGTCAATAAAAGCTGACTTTAATACACAATCCAAATAAACTGTAACCACTAGACCACACTCACAGTAAATCCTGAATTTGGACAATTACCTCATTTAAAACTTCCATGATTTCTTTGTCATAGCACTCCAGAAGTACTTCATAGGACTCCAAGTGTCTTGAATGCATCATAGCAGGTACACAGTCCCGTAATGCACTAAACATGTACTAAAAAAACAGAACTAATATGTAAACCATAATACAGACATGTCAACAAACATCTCAAAATATTTAGCAAATAAAGACTAAAATCCGCCCAATTTAAACAGTTTAAACTCTCAAATCCAAAGAACAAGGATCACTTTCTAGCTGATTTTATTTCATATGAATAGTCACTACAATAACCTAAAACCTAGGATACTGTAGCTTTAAGCCTTTTAAAAATAATCTATGTGATTGGAAGACTGATGGATTCAGTTATCCTAAAACAATGAAGGATAGAATGCCAAGTAAGCCCATTTGAATAGACTATGTGTTGTTACTGCCCCTGCTCCCCAGTCATTAGATTAATTAACAAGTATTCAGTTCTAGCCTTTTGCAAGCCCATTACTTAAAACAGTGATTAAACATAAATTTGTCAGAGTGGATCAGACAAGTGATTCATAAAGTTTAACATCCTGGACCAGTGAGTGGTTCATCCCTGAAAAAAGCCAGCATCAGATGTTTCTGAGTCAGTCTAAAAAAAAGTTATAATGCAATTGTCTTGTTATGCAATATTGCACAAGGAGGGGATAAAACTTCAGTATGGCCTCTATGACAATCCTTTGGAACCCAGGTGATAAGTACCTTATAAATACCTAAATATAAAAATAGATGCACACTGAACCAAAATATTACTAAGGTTTTTCCAATTTTTGCTTTAAACCTGCCAAAGACCTTAATTTAAAAATGAAATGACTGAGGGGCAGGGTAAGACAAATCGTTGTATGTGATACCTACTATTTAAAGTATTAGCTGAGATTTTCAGAGCAGTTTATCAGACACGCCTTTCATTCATTTTGAAGGGAAGATAAGTCCATCTAAACCCCTTTAATGCTCTGAAAATCTCAGCCTCTGTTATTTGTAACTAACACTGGACTTGTGATTTTTAACTGTTTTACCATTTTAAGCGTTTTTTTCCCCCACCTTTCCAGTTCAGCAAGCTACTGTAACTGAACAGTTAGGGGTACACTTCGTATTTACCTGCAATCTAGATGCATCAACTGCATTTTCATACACATCATCTAAATAAATTGGGAAGACTGCTCGATGCCAGTACAAGAAGCAACAATCACACTGTGTTCGAACTCTAAAATGCAAGATATCAGTTATTAAACAAAACCCAAAGTAGTGCAAAAGAACGTGTACAGGACAGTGAACTGCATGTCAGCAAGACCCTATTTTTGCAGCACTGCCCCCTTTTTTGTTTTTTATGATCATCTACGCCACAGGTTATTTCATAGCACTAATGCGCACGATACACCTGTACAAGTTATTTATTATTATTCCACTGGGTTTCAAAAGAAAATGTAAGCTCTTTGATAAATGGCTGCCCATTTTCACTTCTCTCATCTGTAAGCACCATATCAAGCTTGAAATAATGTAAGCTCTTTGGTAAATGATAAGCTCTTTGGTAAATGATAAGCTCTCATCTGTAAGCACCATATCAAGCTTGAAATAATGTAAGCTCTTTGATAAATGATAAGCTCTTTGATTACATAAATAATGTAAGCTCTTTGATAAATGATAAGCTCTTTGATTACATAAATAATGTAAGCTCTTTGATAAATGGCTGCCCATTTTCACTTCTCTCATCTGTAAGCACCATATCAAGCTTGAAATGTTCTTTCAAGGTATACCATACCTAACCTCTGTAATGATATCTTTATGCTTCCTACAGCAACATTAGAGAAAAGGAATTATTCTGGTCTCTGATCGTATGATGTACACCAGTGACAAAATACTGAGCCACATGCTGACAAGCATCTTCCTTGCTGATGCTAGCAAGATACTGAACTTGAAAATGATGACAGTTTATAAGCATTAAGGTGGTACAGCATCATGGGACAAATTCATTTACATTACCGGAGTTTACATGACGTGCCCAAATTATATGTATATATATGTCTGATATGCAGTTCCACAGACCACCAAGGTTCTACAAATAAAATTTGTGTATAGCAGCGTTTGCACAAAATCATTGCTAAACATTTCATAGCCAATTACAATTTATGGCAGCTTACGAAGGAGATGTTTATGTAAAATGCAACGTATTGCAGGAAACCTAATCTTTAACATGGAGGTATAAAAACTAATGAGGCTATAGGCCTCAAAAGTGAGGATCCATGTCAAATCAAATAAAAAGCATGGTGTACCACGCAACAACACCTGCATTTCAGCAAGCTATCCCTCCTTATTAAAGATTAGGGAAGCCACAGACTTCATTATAGAATTCTATGGCCCACATTCTGGCCAACCCTGGTCTTCAATTTACATGAACATAGCCAATTATATGTAGCTAAGTGTAGAATGCAGAACATCCTGCAAGACTTCGTAAACTGCATGATGAAATCTCAACATACGAGCTGACAGTGCTTTCTCCCCTCCCCCATCCCATCCCTTTTTTGCTGCTTACCGCTCCTTAAGTTCACTGATTAAGTCCAGTTTCTTCATAATTACTTGGAGGGGAAGCAGCTCTTCATCTCTGAATGTTTTCTTTTAAGAAAAAAACAGCACAGGAAAATGGGCAGAGTCATTTATAGCTTACCTGGAAAATGGCAATTACTTTTAAAGTCGTCACATCAGTTGCATGATAAAGCTGTTTATTACAGCTAACAAGGTAACACACAGTAGTGAGGGTTTGAGCAATAGTTGCACTTACCATCTGTGTGGCCACACTCAGTGCAAGGGAAACAATAAGGCGCCTCTGTTTTGTACTTGGCCCATTGAGGGTATTCTCAGCCAATACCAGAGCAGAGAGCACATCCAGGCGCTGCTCACTGTATTTTTTGTCAGAAATTACTCTTTTCTTGAAGGGAGAAACAAAAATAGCAGTTCACATTTTATATTCACGGAAAAGTTCTCAGAGACCAAAAGCAGCAGCCTATTCTTTTATTTGAAAATCTGGGCACTTGTCACATCATATCCAGTAAAAGTCTATAAATTAGGCTTTTTGAACCAAGCTAAGTAAATCCAGATTACTTCCCCTCTCAAATTTAATTGGATTCTTTATTGTAAATGCTGGAAAATATACATAACTCAGCACTGACATAAGGAAGGTACACAGTAAACAGGCATTGTGCAAACATGCACATAGGTTTGCATGTACACATCACTTCTTTTGAATACACTGTTCATGTAGGAGTGCTTTCTTTCAGTAGGAAGAAATTCAGCAGTGCCCAACCGTAAGGGCCAAATAACCACAAATCTATAAGTACACATATGAAGAAGGTCCCCAAGACAACCTGCACTTGTCTATGACGTGCAAACAGAAAAACATAGCAAGAACCGACTGCCAAAGCGAGCTCCCAGTTCTGCTCCCACTGCAGTATGTGGAATTTTTTGCAATGGACTTCAGTGGAAATGTGATCAGTAACTGGCTAGGCTTATATTTAGGAGTATGGACTTCATTCAAAAGAGGTATAACTCCCTGCAAGGTTTGGTGCATTAAGAGAGAACCCCTTCTCTGAGCCCTGGTCTACACTAAGGGCTGGGGGGGATCAACCTAAGATACGCAACTTCAGCTACAGGAATAGCGTAGCTGAAGTTGACGTATTTAGGTCGACTTACCGCGGCATCTTCACGGCGCAGAGTTGACTGCTGCCGCTCCCCCATCGACTGTGCCTGCACCTCTCGTGGTGGTGGAGTATCGGAGTTGACGGGAGAGTGCTCGGGGATCGACTGATCACATCTAGACTAGACACGATAAATCGACCCCCAAAAGATCAATCACTACCTGCCGATCCGGTGGGTAGTGTAGACGTACTCTTATTATAAGGATATATGCTTAGCTTGAAACTCTTCCCCTACAGTGATGTCACATGTTCCAGGTACATGCAGCAAAACAACTGCTGTGCTGCGGATACACTATGTAAACCCTAATGCTGCATTAATTTGGAAAAGCACATTGACAGATTAGCAGATACCATAGAGGGCCTGCAGTAAGTGACTTTATGCTGTTGTTTACTGATATTAGCCTTTTGTTTACTTTTTAAGAAGGGGGATTAATTAAACATCAATCTATTCATACAATGCGTGTGTGGGGTCTGGGGGTAAATCTCTTATTCCTGGTATCTGTTTAACATACAAATCTTTTAGTGCACTTGGATCATATTGCTATTTTTTAAGATCGGAATTTATTTAAAGCTGTAAAAAACTATAGAACAATTATCTGAACATATAGGTGTTGCCCATTTTTAAAACGTATAGTTTTCATAACAGCTTTATTGTTTCAGACAGGTTCGCTGGTTCTCTATTAAACAGTGATACCCTGGAAATGTGTAAGATCTATTTATTAAAGTACAACAAACATTTTGTTTACACTACAAATGTGATGGAGAAGATGTGCTAGATTATAGCTAAGTTTCTGTTACATATATTAAGAATCTGAAAAATACGCATATCTACTGCTTAAATATGTAATGTATTAAACACTGAGCAGAATTATGTGCACAAGAGAATGGAAGAAATGGAAAATCCAGTAGCACTATTTACATCATGCATGTATCTTCCTTTGGTGTTCAGCTGCAAGAGAACATATATACTAGCATCTCACATCAGAAGAGCTAAGCTGAAACCCAATTTTCCCCTTTGCCCACATAACGTTATTCAGAAATCCAAGGACAGCAAGTGTTCCAAGTGAGGCGCACTGGTCTCACTTCTGGGGAAGCTTGCACAGCACCTGTGTACATTTTATTTCAGGCACCTGGCACATCCATAAGCATTAAATTTACCCTACCCTATCCTTTTAGAGAATTTTAACATTATATAGTAATCAATGAAAGTACTGTATGTGTGAAGCCCTAACAGTCTCCATGCTTATATACACCATCGCAATGTAACAGTGTCCGTGCTTATATACACCATCACAAATCACTTTAATCAAGTAACAGTAAAGTAATAAAGTAAAGAACAGGCAGGCTAAATCAAGGGTCTCAAACATGCAACCCGTGGAATTATTTCCTGCAGCCTGCCAAGCTCCCCTTCCCCCTTTGCACCCCACCAGAGTTATTTCCTGCAACCCGCCAATCTCCTCTCTCCTCCTCCCTCCCCCGCTCCCAGCGCTACACGTCCACGCTGCTGGTTGGCAGCGCTTAGGGCTTTCCGGGAGTGGGGAGGAGCAGGATGCAGCACACTCAGGGGAAGAGGCGGAGAAGAGGCGGGGCTGGGCCAGGATTTGAGGAAGGGATTGGAATAGATGCAGGGACTTTGGGAAAGGGGTTGGAATGGGGGCTGGGAAAAGGTAGGGCCTCATGGAAGGGGTGAAATGGGGGCAGGGCTGGGAGCAGATGGGGGGCTTTAACAGAAGTAATTCTAAAAGTAAGTGCGTGTTTTGTCCTTTGAGTGAGGTGCATTATTGAGAGTCTTTGTATTTTATTAAAATCCCTTGGAAATGACCTCATCGAAAAAAAGAAAACTCATGGCCCTCATGGTGATTTGAGTTTGAGATCCCTGGGCTAAATGAAAGAACAGCACCTATCTGTGGAGTCACAGAAAAAGATCAGAACAAGGCCAAGACAAGAGGAGCAGTGAATACAAGAATGGAGAGAGAGTCTGTGCCACGGGGAAGAAAGAGGAAAGACATAACAGATTATTATCTTTGTTGCATGTCAGTACAGTACCTAGAACAATGGGGCCCTGATTCTTTATTGGGATTCTAAAGTGCTATAATAATAATAGTAGCAATAGAAATAGTAAGAGACAGGGTGGAGCGAGACCACAGAAAGTTTCAAATCAGGTGAATAATTTTGATTTGCAATGAGAGATTAACTAAAACTATTGAGGATGACATAGGATTCCATACCTTGAAACTTGGATTACGTACCTTGGCAATAGAAATAGAGTTAAGAGCCTGATGCTGGAGATGCTGAGTTATGTGTGTCACAGAATCTGCCACAACCATACTTCTTCTATAAAATGTATGTTCTATTGCCTGCAGTCAGTTCCAAAAGACAGTGGTTCATATTAATTATAAAGTGGCAATCTAAGTAATTTCTTTCTAAACTAACCAGACTGTCCACCTGGCAATTCCGTAACTACTTACTTAACATTGTCGCGGATAACGTTGTTACACTGCTGATCAATTAGGGAACATGCTTGTTTAAAGTTGTGCAATGCTCCCTTATAATGTTGTTTGGTGGCTGCCTGCTTTGTCCAACGCTTGCAGAAAGAGCAGCCTGATGGAGCTAACTAGTGGGGGCTTGGTAACAGTGTGGACTGGCAGCCCCTCATTAGTTCCCCTAAATTCCCTGTGCAGCCAGCAAGCTATCAATTGCCAGGCAATTCAGCTGTGCCTTGCCATGTGCTGCTCCTGCCCTCTGCCTTGGAGCTGCTCCAAGGACCCTCCTGCTTGCTGTGCAGGGGTGGGCAGGGGGAAGAGTGGTACAAAGGTCTCCCCACTCCCGCAACATCTCCACCGGGCAGGTGGTGGGGGGAGCGGGAAGAGACTACATGACAGGGCTCAGGATGGAGGAAGCTTGCTGGCAGCAGCTGCTGTCTCAACTTTCTGATCTACCAAAAAAGTGTACTTAGACCGGGATCAGCTTACTTACAAGGGCAATGCGCATCTCTCTCTCTCACACACACACACGGTGTGTGTCTGTCTCTCTCTCTCTCACACACACACACACACACACACACACACACACGACGTGTGTGTCTGTCTCTCTCTGCCATGCTGTGTCTCCTCTCTCCATTAATGCTGCCTTGTAGAGTGTGAGGCTACATTAACAACGTGTTAATCCTTGAGGGCTCAGGCAAGTGGAAGCTCATCATTTAGCAGTAAGGCATTCCCTGGGAAATATCCTACCTTCTTCTACACTGACTCCTCCACCTCAACCAAGCTTTACAATCATCATCGTTGTGTACAGTATTCAATTGTTTCAAACTTATATTGTGTGTATACATATATAGTCTTATGACTGCCGAAAAAAATTCCCTGGAACTTAATTCCCCCATTTACGTTCACTCTTATGGAGAAATTGGATTCGCTTAACATCATTTCACTTAAAGCAGCATTTTTCATGAACATCACTAAAACGTTAAGCGAGGAGTTACTGTACAGGATTTCCCTTTACCACCCTTGTATTTTATATTAACTGGAGATTCTGAACACCCAACATTTTTGCAAAAAAACTTAAGGCGTCCATATATGGTTTTCAGAACCTAACTTGAGGTAACCCATTTCTCTTTAAAAATCTTAGTCCAATGTCTTTTCTCTATTTCAGCTCAAATTTAGAAAGATACTCTTCAAAACAGTGAACATCTTTCCCTGCAAAAAAGAAAATTAGGATTGAGATAAAAAGCAAACTGTGGAAGCTGTTTAGAAATTACATAAATATACTTTCCCTTTTTCTCCTTCATTCCATCCAATTTTTAAGAAGTCAATTTGAAACATTCTATCAATCAGTTTTTTGCATGTGGTGTCTCTCAGCAGCTCTATCATAATGCTTAGGTAAAATCATAACGTCAATCCTATAACCTACCTTGAGAAGTTCCACAAGTCTGCATAATGCTTTTACTGAGGTTTTGGTCATAGGTTTTTGCAATGACATGTAGAGATTCATTGTGGTTTTAATGATGGTGCTAAGGCTGTAAGCATAAAGAAAACCCTAGAAACAAATTGGGGAAAAAAAAGAATCTCCACAGTAATGTCAGACAAGTAAATATTCACTATTTTTTTTACCACCATACATATGGTTACCAGGAACATAAATTCCTGCCTTTTCACTAGTGCCTCCAGAGCATAAGCAGCTCTCTCAAGGACAGTCCATGCTTGTTTAGTCTCATGAAACTAGAAGTGAAGATCTGTCAATTAGTTTGTAATTATGAATCTACAAAGGAATCTGCAAATCATTAAGTCAGCTAACTATAGCTTTAGAAACAATCAATACAATTTAATCACAAGCCAACGAACCAAGCATTCAGACAGACTAATCACAGTTCAAGTTTATTGTAACCCAACTAGGGTCACCAGATGTCCTGATATTAGAGGTTTTGTCTTATGTATGCAACTATACCACCCTACCACCCCCCTCACCTCAAAAAAGTGTACTGATTTTTCACACTTGCTATCTGGTCACCCTAAACTCAACCAAGAGAGGCATCAAGATTAAGTAATTGGGCTAGAATAGCAAAAACAATTGCATAGTCGCCAAGAGATAAGTGAAATCAATAAGATATTAAATCATTGTAAACCTCTACAAATTCTTTAAAAATCCAGATTTCGTAATAAAAAACAAAGGAATGGAAAACTGAAAAAACCCAAAGAAAATCACTAACATAGACATTAAAATGTGCCAAACTCTTTAAATCAATTTAGGCTGCATCCAAAAAGTCCAAAACAGCATCCAAATATTCAAAACACAACGTTCAAACGGAATCCAGCAAAAACTTGGAGAAATATAGTAAGTTAACAGCGAAACTTTCAATTTGGTATAGAGAAAAATATCACATTATATTAAAAGTAGCTATTCAAAATGAGAAGAATAGATTTTCCCTTAAGGATCTTCAGATCCTTAATTTTTTCTTTATTCTCACTTTAAGAAGAGTTTAAATATAAAAAAAAATAAACTTTTCATGTATACACTGACTCAGAAGGAAAAAATTCAGTGGATACTGAAGCCTGGCACTAGCAGTGTCCATCAACAATGGCAGAAGTGAGGACCAAGCTGCTACAAATTAATGGGGAAGACACTAGTGTTGTGTGTCTATTGTATACTCTCTATTAAACTTGAACTTATTTTCAATCAAAGTTTTGTCAGGAAGCTGCACACAAAATGTGCAAGCAAGAAATAAATGCAGAAATCTAGTACACATAGCAACAAAACTATGCACTCTTACCAGAAAAAAAAATTAACTGCATCAGATATTAAAGAGATTATCCCAAATCACTGTTGTTGAGTGCATCAGAATTAGGGAATAACTGGAACTTGTTGCCAGAAATAAAAATATGATAAACACAACTAAATGAGACCCTCACCCCCACCCCAATGTAAGCATCTCAGCATTGACAGTATACTCAAGAAAGACTATTTGAATGGGAAATGAGAATTACCTTGGGAAATCACTGAAGCTTCACTGGAAAGATTCCAGCTTCAGCCCATGAAAATTCAGTCAGGTATATTATGACTTTTTTCACTTCACAGAAAGCCCCCATTTCTACACTATTAAGAACTATACTGGACAAAACATATGAGAGCATATTGCAGGGAAAAACCTTGCACTAGCAATGGAATGCCGATACGGCCACATATCATCTATGATTAGTTTTCAACACTCACTAGCTTCCTTCTGACCATCCAGTTCATGCAAAAAGCAGCACAAATACACTATATATAATTCAACTAGCAGCATAGTAAGAAATAACCCACCTGTATAAAGACATTACATCTGTTAGAAAGGGCTTCAGCAAACTTATCCATCCGCTGTTCCTTAGACAAGAGAGATTCCATTTTTGTCATCCATGAGCTCACGAAGACATAATATGACTGCATCTCTCTGGAGGAAGAACAAGTTACTCACTTCAGAGAGCAGCTGAATGCCCTTTCCCCTTTTCCATCACCAAGCATCGATGGCTAGTCTCTCCCAAGGAAAACGTATAGGAATATTCAGTCTCCAAATGCAATATTTTGCTCCCTTTGCAATGGGTACCAGTGTGCCTTAAATACAACCTTAAATGCTCCATAGGGTACGTATTAGCCTGCTTGTGACAAGTGGGGTAACTAAGAAACAGAAGTTAAGAGATTTGCACAAGCTCAAACGATGAAACCAAGTCAGAGTCAGAATTAAAACTTAGGTCTCCTGATACTTCAGTCCTCCACTTTTCTTAACAGAAGGCCATGTTGCATAAGATCTCATTGTTATATCTTGAATGAATAGCCCACTCAGATGCACTACTTTAATAAAAAAAATAAAGTAATGAATAAATCTGCACAAATAAAATGTGCAAAATAATTTAAATTATTTCAGGGTAAAAAGCTTTACCAAGTTTAAACCATAAAACAAAGAATCTATATCATCTGTTACCATAGTAATGCCTGACTCAGTATTGCACTATTTATTTTACATACTGTAGTTGTAGAGGATGCACATACTGATTATACTAGATATTATTAAAAATTCAGAACATAAAAATAGCTACACTGGGTCAGATCAATGATCTAACTGGCTTGGTATCCTGTCTTCCAACAATAGCCAGAGAATGAACAGAACAGGGCAATTATCAAATTACCCATCTCCTGTCATTCACTCTAAACTTTTGGAAGTCAGAAGATTAGGAACACTCAGAGCATGTGGTTGCATCTCTGACCATCTTGGTTAATAGTCATTGATGGACCTGTCTTCCATGATTTAGTTCTTTTTTGAACTCAATTACACTTTTGCCCTTCACAACATCCACCGGCAAAGAGTTCCTCGCATTGACTGTGCGTTGTAGGAAGTACAGTCTTCTGTTTGTTTTAAACCTGCTGCCTATTAATTTCACTGGGTGACAGTGGTTCTTGAATTATGTGAAGGATTAAGTAACACTTTCCGTATGTATCCCTATGTTGTAGGCATGTTGGTCCTGGTGTATTAGAGAAACAAGGTGGGTAAGATAATATTTTATTGGACCAACTTCTGTAGGTAAAAGAGACAAGCTTTTGAGCTTACACAGAGCTCTTCTTCAGGTCTGGGAAACGTACTCAGTATTCACTTAGTAGTGATGCACTGAGTACGTTTCCCAGACCTGAAGAAGAGCTCTGTGTAAGCTCAAAAGCTCATCTCTCTCACCAACAGTAGTGGGTCCAATAAAAAAATATTACTTTCACTATTCACTTTTTCCATGCCATTCATAACGCTATAGACCTCTATCATATTCCCCCCTTAATTGTGTCTTTTCTAAACTGAACAGTCCCAGTCTTTTTAATCATTCCTCCTCATATGGAAGCTGTTTCATAACCCTAATCATTTTTGTTGCCCTTCTCTGTACCATGCCCAATACTAAGATATCTTTTTTGAGATGGAGTGACCAGAACCAGTATTCAAGGTGTGAACGTACCATGGATTTATACAGTGGCATTATACTATTTTCTGTCTTATTATCTAATTCCTTTCCTAATAATTCCTAACACTCTGTTAATTTTTTTTTTTTGGACCGGTGCTGACAACTGAACAGATATTTTCAGAGAAATATCCATAGTGATTCCAAGATCTTTCTTGCATGGTAACAAGTAATTTGGAAACTATCTTTTTGTATGTATCATTGAGAATAATTTTTCCCAAGTGCATTACATTTTGCATTTATCAACACTGAATTTCATCAGCCATTTTGTTGCCCAGTCACCCAGTTTTGTGAGATGCTTTTGTAACTCTTCACAGTCAGCTTTGGACTTCACTATCTTGAGTCATTTTGTATTGTCTGAAAACTTTGCCACTTCACTGTATACCCCCTTTTCCAGCTCTTTTAGGAATATGTTGTATAGCATTGGTACCAGTACAGATACCTGGGGGACCCTGCTATTTCACCTCTCTCCACTGGGAAAATTGACTGTTTACTCCTATACTTTGTTTCCTGTCTTTTACCCAGTTACGGCTCCATGAGAGGACCTTCCCTCCTATCCCATGACTGCTTACTTTGCTTAAGGGTCTTTGGTATGAGATCTTGTAAAAGGCTTTCTGAAAGTCCAAGTATACTATTATCAAGTGGATCTCCTTGCCCACATGCTTGCTGAAACCCTCAAAGAATTCTAACAGATTGAGGCATGATTTCCCTTTGCAAAAGCCGTGTTGATTTTCCTCAATATATCATGTTCATCTATGTTCTTCTAAGTTTGTTAATGAAGTTCACATCCAGAATGGCCATCTGCTTACTTCACTTAACTATAGTCCAATCTGATACTGCTGCAATAATATAAAACTACATTTGTACAAATGTATCCCTGGTGCAACTACTTTTAGTGCTATGGAGTTATACTAAATATGTACAGTATTTGGCATATTGCAGCTACACCATGCTATTTATAAGCTATTTTTTTAAAGCGTATAGCCCTGTTTACCACGGGCAAGTGAAAAACTTCTGCAAAGGCAAAAAACCCAATAATTTACAGAACAGAAAAGAATCTGGATTTAATTATCTTAGAATATCTAGGAGCATCAATATCTTTTTTTTTTTTCCCAACTTCCCATGCAATCTAACAGCCATAGGACAAGACTTTGATTTTACGCAGGGCCAGAAGTAATGGAGCAGTGCACCACCTTGACAGCAAACCTAGGGAAGGACTGAAATTCAGTCAGAGTTCCTCTTGCTTGAAGGCTTGATCTATATCCTAAAACTTAAGTCAACCTAGTCACACCATTCAGAACTATGAAAAATGTTGTGCCCTGTGTGATGTAGTTTGGTTAACCTACCCCCATCTGTAGATGCAGACAAATTATTTCGACTTTGCTACCACATCTTGAGGGGATGGATTTACTGCAGTGATGGAAAAAACCCTTCTGTAGCTGTAGTAAGTATCTACTCTGCAGCGCTACATCTACATAACAGAGGAGTAAGATATGGGAGAATGCAGGAATAATTTACTAGAGGCTTATACCAGCAGCAGATTACTTCCTGCTCTGTGCCACATCAGTTCTGTTAACTGGCATGTTGGGTGGGGAGGAGGCAGCCAAAGGAAACCCATCAGAGTGAGCAGGACTGTCAGTGCCACAGAGCCTGCTCTCCCCTCTATGCTCTAACAAGTGACTCTATGCTCCATTCCTCCCCCTACAGTGCAGTAGTCTTCTCAAATAACTTTTAAACCTGACAAATAACCCTGGGTATTTTTTAAAATAAATTATTGAAAGGAAAGAGTTTAGAGAAAGCCTGACATGCAAGTTGGGATGGGATCGGATCCGAGTTACTACAGAGAATTCTTATCTGCGTGTCTGGTTGGTGAGTCTTGACCACATGCTCAGGGTTCAGCTAATTGTCATACTTGGGGTCAGGAAGGAATTTTGCTCCAGGGCAGATTGGCAGAGGCCCTGGAGGTTTTTCGCCTTCTTCTGCAGCACGGGGCATGGGTCACTTGCTCGAGGATTCTCTGCACCTTGAAGTCTTTCAACCATGATTGGAGGACTTCAATAGCTCAGATATAGGTGAGAGGTTTATTGCAGGAGTGGGTGGATAAGATTCTGTGGCCTGAGCTGTGTAGGAGGTCAGACTACACGATCATAATGGTCCCTACTGACCTTCAAGTCTATGAGTCTAAGTTCTTTCTAAAAAAATAAAAATCTCTCCAAGTCCAGGCAAAAGTGAATCAGTAAACAGAGGAAAGAAAATGATATACATTCACTTCTGTGAGTATGTATCATCACCAAGAAACCCCAGGCAACCTATTCAGCCTGATGTGGACTTCTCTATTTAAAAAAAACAGAAACCAGAGGATTCTAATTGAAGCAGCAGCAGCAATTCATGAAAGTAATAGTTGCCAATATAAAGCTAAAAACTAGCTGAAAGTCTGAGGCAAGTTGTTAGAACTGCCAGCAGCTTTGCAAACTTACAGAATCAAGAAGAGTGTTTTTTTCTGAAAGTGTCATATTAAAAATTTTCAACTTTTTAATGTATACCATTTCAGTAGCATTGAGATGCAACTACTTCTGGGGAGAAACACAGCAATTGTTTAACAGTGCAGAGCAATAATAAGTAACATTTTAGAGCAGTCAGTGAAAAATACCAGATTCGATTAGCAATATTTTTGTTGCATACAAAAATAAACAGTGTCTCAAAAGGTGCAGTCCTTTATAAAACCTACTTGGTAAGTGACTGAGTCTTCTGTTGTAGAAAACTCTCCCTTTGAGTTTTAATTGCATGATGGCTTCTCCTATCCAGAAGTTTGGCAGCAGCTGGCATTTTCTGGATCAGAAAGTTATCAGCAAACCAAATAATATTAGCAGTTAATGTGATGGCTGGCACCTGGAGTACCAACAGAGGAGGAAAACAAATGGGTAGCAATTCCTAATAATTATGATTAACATGAAATTAATTTCAGTTAAAAAAGTCTAAAAATCAACAATTTTACCACTCCCTGCAAGCTCAGAACCTTTTTACTTGAATTATTTGTTATACATCAGGAAGAATACAAAACTAACAGTATTAATCAACTATTCCTTGCATTATCTATGTAGCACAAGTGCTATGTTTAAATAAATAAAAAAGGTTCTTGCCCTGAAAAGCATACATTATACATCAATATGTAGAATTATTATTGTAAATGTTTCTCAGGTGTGTTAAGCCACACATTGCTCATATGTTCATATATTTTGAACGAGCTACAATAAATTCTACTGTAGTCAAGATTTTCCATTTTCCACTAATGCCAGGAAATGGTAACATCTTACAGCCAAAGCATTAAGGTCAAAGTCTTTCCTCAATCCCCTAACATACTAGAAAAAAATATACATATCAAAACCACAATAAAAACATATTTTTTCTCCTCAAGAACATTAACTATCTTTAATAAAATCAAAACATTTCACTTTAGTAACTTAGCCAAGCTTGTAAAACCATCTAAAACCATCAAGAGAGTAAATAAGTTAACTTAACCAAAAATAAGCTTTTAAAAAAATCAGAATATTAAAGTTGATACATCAAATACTGATCGCAAAGAAATGGAGATGAGGCAAATACAACATCCTTCTGTACTCAGAATAATTGTGTTTTACTTTTGAAAAACCTAACCAT
Source organism: Dermatemys mawii (assembly GCA_007922305.1). Lineage (NCBI taxonomy): Eukaryota > Metazoa > Chordata > Testudines > Dermatemydidae > Dermatemys > Dermatemys mawii. The sequence goes on from ML677350.1 coordinate 7,893,435, forward strand.
TTTGCTTTTAGCATATTTTTAAAATTAAAGGAAACCACAAAATCTTCACCTTTTTGCCAATGTCCAGTAATGATTTGTAAAATTTCTTGTCTACTGTCCGAAAAATCTGAAAATGCAGTACAAAGAGACCACAAATTCCTACGTACTTATCTCTCTGGTCAATTTCTGAGGGTTCACCTTGTAAAAATATATACAGAAGAAAGTATTTTTGAAATATGTTTCTAGACAAACAATATAAAAACTTTTACAAACAATGAAGTCCGCATGAAAAAAAGTGGATCTTGAATTACCAAGTTTAGCTTCAACATTTGCAAAAATTGTGCGAATACTATGTGCAAACTCTTCAGCAAAAGTACTATTCTTCGAGACTGTCACTCCTCCATTAAGAGAATCAAACTGCTGTTCTATACAGGCCTGAAAGAAAACAAGATTGATTTACAATGCTAATTCTATGAAGTCTGGGCATCCAATGAACATTGCTGTTACAAATAGGTGGTATCTCAGCATGAATCTGGAAAGTCACAATTTCGAACACAGCAGAAGTCAATATTCAAATGTGTTTTGTCGGGCTTATTACACTGAACGAATTTTCGTATTAGGGGATGAGGATTTTCTTTTTAGCAAGAATCTGGGCTTTAATGTTTTGTCATTGATTGGTTTTGCTTATGAAGGCACTCTCAGACAACTCAGTTATGGGAGACTATATGCATTTCCAGAATAAAATATATTACTAAAAAGCTCTTGACTGATTAAGGGTATTGCCTCATTTGTTTTTAGGATGTGAATCATGATGATATAGTATGGTAACTTTAGTAAGGAAAGAGGAAAAGTATGCTGGTGGCTATATTGGAAAATATGGAATAGATTTATAACTTTGTTTTAATATTTTCTTCATGTTCTTTGTTCTGGTGAAGGAGGAAAAAAGCGGTTTTGCTTGCATACCAGACAAATTCCCATTGAGCCATCCAACTTAAACATACAATAAAGTCTTTGTGTAAATGTGACATAGGAGAGAATTAAAATGGAAAATTCTTCTTAGATAGCTGACAATCCGATTCCATAAAGTAAGAAGCATTTCTTGCTGAATAAACTGTTTGGCAATAAAGTGTACTTACAAGTGGCATTTAGGAGGTTATTCGTAGGAGGAGGGGATTGACATTAATTAGGATACAACAATATGAAAATACCTAAGGGTAACATAACATGAAATGCCAATCTCGTTTTAATGCATGTTTAACATACCTCCCAAAAAAAGTGTACAATTTCAAATTTAAGTATTAAGGGTCAGATCCTCAGCTGCTGTATTCCACTGAGACAATGCACCTACCTTGGATTCTTGCCATCTGAGCCCCTTTTATTTCCATATTTAAAGTTTAAGAAAGTTTTTACTTAAAACAAAGATCACCACACAGTTCTAAGTCAAGATATCCCAGACTGTTAAGTTGCAAAAGAATAACATGGAATTTTTGGCTTGAAAGACTATTCATACCTGTGGAACCCAATTTATTTCTTACATAATTTGCCATTGCAACATGCCAGTGGGTACAGTCTCAGCAGCAAGGAAGGGAGACACTGACAAAGGGACTAGGTAGCTCCTCCCCTGCGAACCTTAGGCACCCAATGGCCAGCGGGAGAAGAGGTATGCTGATTGGTCAGCAAACCCCAGCTCCCAGGATTTAGCCCAATGCAGGGGCCACATGGAACCTGTTTCAGCTCTGTTCCAGCAGCCCACCCTACCCACCCAAAAGAGAAATAGGAACTCAGCCCGATAGATGCTGCAGGTCTAGCCAATTGCCTGTTTAGAGGATAAGGAAGGAACTTTTCTCCCATGAGCCAGCTGGAGGAGGACCAGAGAGTTTTGTGCCTGGCTCACAGCATCTGCAAGCCACGGTGGGTTAAGTAGGAACACACATGGTACCTAACTCAGGTGCTGGGTGGTGTTGTTTACTTGTTGCAACTTGCAGCTAGTTTCCAGTACAGCTGAGATAATGCAATGAATAGCTCCCAGAGGTAACAGACCTGGGATTTTGGTGATGGACCTTAGCTAATGTGATAAGTGGAGACTTTGTGATCTTCATGGTCCCCATCCTGCTGCACCTGAAAGAGGGAGGGTGCTTGAACTCAGAGAGCAGAATCCTGTGGGGTAGACTGAAGAATGCTACCCACCGTTATAGGTTATAATATATGGTAAGAAGCCCTGTGACCCTGGCAGCAGTTACGATTTATATGGTAAGCAACCCTGTAACCCCTGCACTGGAACCAATTAAATGCCTGGTATAGGAGAGCGTGGGTAATGGGCAGGTAGCACCCCTCACTTGTGTTAACAATTATTAAAAGTTGAGGCCTGCCGCTTAATTCCATGCGTGTGTCTGTCTTCATTTTTCCCACTGTGTCCACATCAATGAAATTCTTGTGACAAACCTAATTACAGTATGGCATTTCTTACTCAGAAAAAACGCCCAGTGACTACAACAGAAGTCTGGGATCATTATTGACTTGTGACTTCATAATTTACTACTCAGTGCGCCAACTAGCTTGATCAATACACAATTTTCCCTATGCTCTGTCGATACCATAAATCTGCCTAAAACTTCAGTGTCATAAATGCAGTCACTTTTCAACAAGATGGCTCCTGGCAGGCTTATAAACAATATGTATTTAAACTGTATCTTCAAACATGTTTCTGGTTTTTTTCTCATAGCAAGAAATAGTAGCTATGAACTTGCACATTTCTGGGCTGAACAAGAAAGATGCAATTATCTTGTAGCCACAAATGATTTTGTCATATGCACAAGTATGATGATGATTAAAGGGCATGATGAGAAGCAGTGATTAAAATTCAGGTTTTAACAAATACTTTCAAAATCAGAAATATTGTAGCTTCAAGGAAAATATCTAAATTTAAATCATATCCAGTTTAAAGAAAATCAAAGCACTTTCAGAAGATCAATATCCTATTAAGAAACATTTTAGAAATTAAGTCCCAAGGATACAGCTTCCCCACAGTACTGTAGAATGTGTGTTAATCTACATTTATTTACCTGGAATATCATTCCATCGAGTAACTGGCCTTCCAGTTTTAACAACAACTTCTCAAATGGCTTCAGTTTATCTTCCTGAATCCCAAACTTCGAAGGGTTGTGATGGACAGATTTTAGTAGCCTTGAGAAAGAACATACATAATCCAATTAAAACAAAAAAACAGAGTTTGTATTGCATCTTATATTTGTTTCAAGGAGTCCTCCATTCTAAGGGTATGTCTATACTGCAGCAGGGAGAGTGCTTCCCAGCACAGGTAGGCAGACATGAGCTAGCTCTTTTCAAACTAGTGTGCTACAAATTGCAGAGTAGCCCAGGGTAGCTTGGTCTAGCCAACTGAGTTCACACCTGCCTGGACTCCCTGAGTATACATTTGGGCAACTAGCCCAAGCCACCACCCATGCTACCTCTTGCTGTACAGCTGTTGTTAGCTCCATTAAAGTTAGTGTGCAAGTATGTCTGTCTACTTGCATTGGGAAACACACTCGCAGCTACAGTGTAGATGTATCCTAAGAGTTTAGAGTCCCTAACACAGGCTGCAAACTGTGGGATGTGACCCCATATGGGGTTGTGCCATCAGCAGATGGGGTTCTGGATCCAACAGGCCAGATTCAGCCTGTGAGATGATGCTGTCTGCCCCTAAACGTGTCCAGATCTTCTCCACAAATGCTGCACCAGGAAGCCGCCCTTTTGATCTACAAAATGGCACTGTCTGTCTGACCTACTGGGTCAGACCAAAGGTCCATCTAGCCCAGTATCCTGTCTTCTGACAGTGGCCAGGGACAGGTGCCCCCAGAGGAAATGAACAGAACAGGTAATCATCAAGTGATCCATTCCAGGTCGACCATTCCCAGCTTCTGGCAAACACAGGCTAGGAATACTATTCCCTTTCATCCTGGTTCATAGCTACTGATGGACCTATCCTCCATTAATTTATCTAGTTCTTTTTTGAACCCTGTTATGATCTTGGCCTTCACAACATCCTCTGGCAAGAAGTTCCACAGGTTGACTGTGCGTTGTGTGAAGAAATACTTATTTTTATTTGTTTTAAACCTGCTGCCTATTAATTTCATTTGGTGATCCCTAGTACATGTGTTATGAGAAGTAGTAAATAACACTTCCTTAACTACTTCCTCTACACCAGTCATGATTTTATACCCCTCAAGCATATCTCCCCTTAGCCGTTTCTTTTTCAAGTTGAAAAGTCCCAGTCTTATTAATCTCGCCTCATACAGAAGCCATTCCATACCCCTAATCATTTTTGTTGCCCTTTTCTGAACCTTTTCCAATACTCTAATATATCTTTTTTGAGATGGGGCAACCACATCTGCACATAGTATTCAAAATGTTGGCATACATGGATTTATATAGAGGCAACATGATATTTTCTGTCCTATTAGCTATCCCTTTCTTAATTATTCCCAGCATTCTGATTGCTTTTTGACTGCTGCTGCACACTGAGTGAATGTTTTCAGAGAACTAGCCACAATGACTCCAAGATCTCTTTTGTGAGTGGTAACACCTAATTTAGACCCCATAATTTTATAAGTATAGTTGGGATTATGCTTTCCAATGTGCATTACCTTGCATTTATCAATATTAAATTTCATCTGCCATTTTGTTGCCCAGTCACCCAATTCTGAGAGATCCTTTTGCAGCTCTTCGAAGTAAGCCTGGATCTTAACTATCTTTAGTAATATTGTATTTGCAAATTTTGCCACCTGTTTATCCCTTTCTCCAGATCATTTATGAATATGTTGAATAGGACTGATCCCAGAACAGACCCCTGGGGTGCGGGTACATCAATATTTACCTCTCTCCATTCTGAAAACTGATCATTTATATCTACCCTTTGTTTCCTGTCTTTTAACCAATCCATGAGAGCACCTTTCCTCTTACCCCATGGCAGCTTACTTTGCTGATCTCACATGTACAGCCTGTGCTGAGGGTGCAGCATGTACAGTGGTGCAGAGGGCATACAACATGTGCAGAGGGCGTACAACATGTGCAGAGGGTGCAGCGTGTACAGTGACGACCTCACAGGTACAAATGTGCAGAGGGTGCAGCATGTGCAGCAGTGACCTCACATGTACAGCGTGTGAAGGGGATGCCATTCTGTAGATCAAAACGACTGCCTTCTGGCGCAGCATTTGTGGACAGGTTGGTTGGCTGTGTGGAGATGGCTGTGCAAACACCAATTTGGCCATTTGCACCATCTGGCTATGTAAGCACCCAGCTGAGGGACTTGACCGTAGAAGATCCTTATCAACAGCCTCATCAACAGAGCATCCTCTCTGCTCGAGCTGATAGGAGCCTCTGATAGCCTTTTCTGAGATGAGAATCTGCAGTGGCTTGTAAGCTCCTTAAGGCAGGGCCCATATCTTCTTTTATGCCATCCCGAGTATCCTGTTGGCACTCAAAGATAAAGAGTCATAGTAAAGTCACTGTCTCTGTGCTGCCCTAGTATCAGCTCACAGGGCTTTCCTAAGTTGTGGCCTCATTCACTTAACAGTGAATTCCTCTTTTTGGTTTGTGATAAGAGTCACAAACCAGAACTCACTTTTACACAGAGTATCTGCTTCAACCTCCAGCAGTGAGTCTAGTAATGCAGTTATGAATGGAAAACAAGAGTCTGAGAAACATGACTGGAAATATAATGAGGCTTTCTTTGATTATGGCTTCACCAGTGTTCTAGTCAAGAATGAAGAAAGGTCTTAATGCCTGCTATGTCACACACTGTTATCTAGTAGCAAGCATTCAAAAACATACTTAATATGTAAATTTCTTGGACACTATGTTCCCCTGTTGCTGTCTGGAGTCACAGGAAACGATAAGTCTCAAAATAGTGTCATGTAGGCCCCCAGCACTAACACACCCCTAACAGAATCTGTGTCTGCCTTCACAAGGTAATAATTTAAAGATCACTGTTTCAGCATAGGTAAATTGCAGAAGAACAATCCACCCTTATTGGAAGATTTCTATGAAATCTCAACTGATTTTGCACTACAGGAATTTCGCATAGCACTTGATCCTGCAACCCTTATTCTAGCAAATATTTCTATTCAAGTCCACAGGGCTACTCTTAAGCAAGGGTGACAGGATACCATACAGTTTTAGCCACAGTTCACACTTCCCTTTAAGATAAGATTTCTTATCAAATACATTCTCTCTCAAACATCAGCAGCTTTTACCCTTCTACTCAAGGTTGTATCAGCAGTCCAAGTAACAGGCTGAGTTTGTAGCGGTTTCAGTCTGGCACTCTACATTTTTACTTGCACCAGTAAGATGACACAGTGAAGACCCAACTTCGCTCCCAATGAAGTCAGTGGCAATTCTCTGACATAGGCTCAAGCCCTGGAAGTTTAGCAAATACCAAGGCTTTCAAATTCATTTTCTTTAGATTAAAATTTACTCACCAGTTTTTAATATTTACACTCTGGGAATGGGTCTACAGCTCCAATTGCATACCTTTTATACATGGTCCAGTGGTCTTTCAGAGTGGCATGATTGTCAACTATTTCATCCAGCGTGAGTAAGACTGTTAGCAGCTCCCCTAGATGTTCGTACATAGTCTGTTAAAGAAGTTCCAGTAGTTACTCAATGATTTCATGCAATACAAACAAAAAAATGTTTTACCCCATTTTAGTGTTCTGTCACTACAGAGAAGGAATGTTACAGTTAGCATGGAGGTACCACTCATAAATTAGCTGACTTGTCCTGACAATGAAAATAGGAGTCACAAACAGTATCTGCGACACAGAAGCGCAAATCCTATCCATTTTTGATTTAAGAACGTTAGCATTTGCCATATCTGGATGTAATGACCATATCCATATAATAATCAGAAACAGCGACAGACAACTCGGTCCTGAGAGCGGGATTCTAACACACATTGAAAGCGATGCTTTAATTCATTTTTCTATTAAAATCCTCAAAACCAGCCTGTCCCTGGTATCAAAAAGGTTGAGAAACATTGCTCTAAATCATCTCACCTGAAAGTGAACTCCTGATGTCGCTATAATTTTAGGTGCATTCCTGCAATAGATAAGCAAACAAAACAATATATTACTTTTCCACTATTAGCTAGAACTTATTTATTTTGTACATTTTAATTGTTGTTAGAGGTATCAGTCCCTTAAAGGGGTTTTTTTTTGTATATTTTACTTCAATAAATTCATTGTGGTAATTATCATCAGTAATGAAAAATATATTCCAACACATAATAAAAATACATATTAAAAATTGGTTTTGACAACCAATGTAGCAATATCAGGTTGATAACATTTTCAAAATGATAATGAACCACTGGTTTGCTAAATTGTAGGTCTAGGCTGTTTCTTTTGCATGTATATTAACAAGTCCCAATGATGTTAATAATTAGCATTTTTATAGTGTCTTTCATCTCAAAGGTCCCAAAACACTTTATAAACTTAACCAACTGATACACAAGCTAGACACCAGCTTTACTTCATTCACCAATGAAGCAGTAAAGCTGCATAGAGATGCAAAATACTGTTAAACAGCAGCCTTGGGCAGAAGAATATCATATAATCAGTTAAAACAGCAGAGGAAACTTAGGCAGAGAGAATTAACCTATTTAGAATATGCCTAAAGCTCTAGCATTCACATCCCTAACTCTAAGACATCATGAGGTCTTTCAGAGACCATAAGTGGTCCCAGTCTTTTCTTTTATATCTGATTTGTCAGTAGTACAAATCCATCCAGTAGTACAGTGGCCCCTACAACAGTAACTTTGCATTGATTTAGTACTGGCTCATTTATGAGAATACAGTAGAAGTTATGCACATATGAAGGGTGCATGTCCCCTTCAACAACATGTGTTGTATGCATACTTTTTACAGCTATTTTATAAACTGTATGATTTTTTAAAATTTTATAAACTGCAAAAACTCTATCTAAACATGCTTCCCATGTGACTTTAGTGAAAGACTGTTGTTAATACATTGAGACCAGATATACAAATTGGATTGAGTTTCAGAGGTGTCAAGCACCCACAACTCCCACCCACTTCAACTGGAGTTTCATGTCTGAAAATCATGCCCTTAGGCTCTGCAAGTGATATACACTAAAATTCACAATACAAAAATGAATAACTAAGACTAATTAGCAATAATAGCATCTCCACCTGAACACATAAGCTCTAAATCCTACAGATGAAACTAAAAACAAAGTACACCGGGACCCTCGTGTCACTATAGCGCGGATTTGCGTATAGTGGGGTCGCAGCCATGGATCCCAAATTTAATTACCTTAACTAGGATCCACGGTACCGCGGTACCACGCATGGATACTGAACCCCGCATTCTAGCGAGGGTCTGGTATAAATGCCCAAGATCCTCTGACGCAAGACACTGCCTCCCATATACCAAGACATCACTACTGTCAAATTGGCATATGAAGCCATGAAGCCATACTCAAGACAATATCTACGATACTAATGTTTAAATAAAAACTGATTAAGTTTGCTCAACTAGATATTATGATCACATATTTATAATATTAAAATTAAACAAGTTGACCTAATTTTTTTAAGCTTCTGAAACAATATGATTTTACCGTTTCTTCAAAATGTTAGACTGGCATCTCCACAGCATCTCTCAGCTAATATAAGGCATCCATTCCTCCTGCCAGTAGGACAGGGACTAAGTCCAATAATTAGAGACATAAGGATATAAAGGTCAGCCATATTAGCATCAAGATTTGTTCCTTCTGAAGAGACACAGCTCTCCTGAAATATGCCTTTTGGTTTAAAAGACATTCTTGCATCTCATCACAAAAAAGCACTTAAAGCAGATTATGATTCTTTTAATAATTAAAATCCTTTTAAAAAGTATCTTATGTGGACACATAAGACTGCATTAAAAACTACACTCTATATTTTCTGACCAGAATATTACAATGTTTACCATGCTCTAGGGAGATCATAACATCTTGCACTCTGTTTAATAATAAAAAGGGAATATAGCATTTCTGCCAGTAATTACTTGTTGCTGGTATAGAGAACAGCCAGCTGATGAATTACATTCATCACCACTTCATAGCACCGTGTAACAAAACAAGACAGCTCCTGAAATGACAAATTTTGCATACATTGGTATTATTTCCAAGACAGTGAACAATCATGCAACCAGAACCCCAAATTCAACTTCCTAATTCCAGTCTGAAGCTTCTCACAACTACAGTCTGGACAGGAAGTCAGACACATTTCCTGAAGCATCTTCCTTCAGGATTTAGGGCTAATGAAGCTACACAGAGACAGAAGAGGGAGTAAGGATCCTTTCCTTACTGAGTAGCCATCACCAGGGTTAGCTAGATCCACAGTCCTGAGGCACAGGGGAACTTCACTAAGATGCTTCCTCCCAGAATAAATGCGTAGACAGTGGGCAAGGCTTTTCCACACCTCACCCATGTAATGGTCAAGAGGTGGTGGTTGCTTGGGGGAGTATAGTATACCTTTAAAATGAATGTAATATGTTATACCCCACTCCAAACAAAGAGCCCTAGAAGACATTATGCTTCTGAGGCACAAGGCCTCCTACAACTCTCCCTCAGGCAGTGTGTGTAAGCACCACCACTTTCTACGAACTCCATGACAAAAGCATGCTCTAGCTCAGTGATTTTCAAACTGTGTTACACATATGCCTAAAGGTATGTGAGCTCTTGTCAAGGGGTACGCGAGAAAAATCCTATAATAGCAGACAACACAGTTTATTTAGTATAGAGGTGCATGCCGCTTAGGAGGCCTCATGTCAGTGATGCTGTGTGGGGCTCGGGGAGGGAGTGCCATCTCCAGCCCCTGACTCACCACAGCAGGGTGACCAAGCCTATCTGGATTGGGGTGGCAGGAGGGACCAAAGATTGTAACTTAGTTCTGAGGCGGCCCTTTGAGTCACAATTTTCAGTTTTAACAGGCTAGGTGGCCCACTGAGGTGAGTGAGAGGGTGGAAGCAGTGCTCCCTACATAAGCCCCACCACTGGGGGCCGGCCCGAGCCACCTAGCATCGTCGATTGCTCCCTCGAACATTCCTCCATGCCCACACTTAGGGAGGTGCACTTCGCAATTTGAAAATTTCTAGAAACTGTTTTTAAATGGAAAACAGAAATCTAGGGGGGATATGACTCTGAATGTCCCTCTATGCATCACCTCTGTCTATCTCAGACGGGGATACAAGGTAACTACATTATTTGGAAAGGGATACACAACCTAAAAAGTTTGAAAACCACTGCTCTAGCCCACACAACCATTGTTCTCTTTGAAGCCATGCCAAACATAAGCCAAAAATCAGACCGATAAATAGCTACACTTACAGACAGAAAAAAATATTATTGTCGTGAGTTACTGACATGCTGGATTTAAAACAAAGGTGGAGAGGACAGAGAATTCAGCAAGGAACACAAGAACAGGAGTGAAAATTTAAAATGCAACTATAAATTGGATAGAATTATGAAGTCATCTGGCAAATCTCCACTAGTGATGATACACACTAAAATCAATGGTGGAGTGGTAAACGAGGACAGAGCAATTATACAGAGTGATCTGGATCATTTGGTAAGCTGGCTCCATCCAAACAGAATTCATTTCAATACAGCCACAAGTAAATTAATCGAGGTACAAGGAATACTGGCCATATCTATAAAATGGGAAATGTATCCTAGAAAACAATGACTTTGAAAAGGATATGCGGTCATAGTAGACAAGCAAACAAACAGTGTGATACTGTGGCAAAAAGAAATCATGTGATCCTTGGATGCATATACAGGGGAGTTGGGAGTAGGATGTGATTGTTACCTTTTTAATACAGCATGGGTGAGACCAATACTGGAATACTGTGACCAGTCCAAATATCCACATTTTAAAAAGGACTCTGAAACACTGAAGGGGGGGAGGGGGCAGAAAAGAGCCACAAAAGTGACTCTAGGGCTGGAGAAAATGCTTTACAGTGAGACTTAAACAGCTTGATCTGTTTTGCTTGTCAAAAGATTGAGACGCGACCTGATTACAGTGCATGAGTACCTTCACATGGAGAAAATACCAGGTACTAAAACCCTCTTTAATCTAATGGAGACAGAAAACAGTATAACAAGAACCAATAGATGGAAGCTGAAGCCAGACAAATTCAAATTAGAAATGAGGAAAAAAATTCAAAATGCAGGTAATTAACAATTACCACAAATTACCATGGGAAGTGGTGGATAGTTTTCAACTCAAGACTAGATGCCATTTTGGAAAATGTGTTTGGCTAAAACACAAGTTACTGTGCTCAATACATGGATAACGGGGTGAAATGTAATTGCCTGTGGTATTCAGGTCAAACTAGCTGACGTATTGGTACTTTCCAGCTTTAAACTATATCAATCTACGGAAGAATTTAAAAACATCTAAACTGGCTTTTTGTCATATATGCAGTTGGTTTACATTTTGCACTTCACTCGTCTTGGACATGCAAACAGACTGGTCAGTTTCACTTTCTGCTTTTCATTTGCTTAAAAATGTTGTTTGGGTTTTAACTTCATTTAAACATTCATTCTGCATTTGGCTTTGAGGTTTCTAGGTTTTTAAAAACAGAACCTAAATTTCAGGCCTAGAACCAGTTAACATTGCCCCTTTAAGCCCTTAATGCAGAAAGTCCAATTTCATGGCACAAATCCAGCTGTCAGCAACAGACTATGCTGCCAACAACTGACAGATTTTGAAAATCTTCTAAGTATATTTAATATGTGGTTGAATCCTGCAGAGGGTAGTGAAGCACTGGCAGGTATTTCTAAATTAGCATGATAGTGTGTCTCTTTAATACCACCTCAGAAATATGTAGTGTGATGGAGTCAGTCCAGAAGGATATAGGAGAGTGCTGGAAGGCAGGCATATTAGTCTCACGATGTGCAGGTCCTTGTTCCTTGGATAGCCAAACAAAGGCTATTCCAGGCCAATCAAGACACCTGGGGCCAGTTAAGAACCTTCTAGAAAGGAGGAGAAACAGCTAGCCTGATTGGGACACCTGAAGCCAATCAGGGACTGGCTGAAACCAGATAAAAACCTCCCAGTTAGTCAGGTGGGTGTGGGTGTCAGGAGCTGTAGAAGGAGGTTGTGCTGTTGGTGAGACTGAGTGGTGGACAACATATCATACAGAAGGAAGGAGGCCCTGAGGTAAGGGTGAAGTGGAGTTTGAAGAAGCAGGGACCGCTGTGGGGAAGTAGCCCAGGGAATTGTATTGTGTTTTGTGGATAAAAGGTCAGCCATCTTAGCTGATACTATTAGGGTCCCTGGGCTGGAGCCCGGAGTAGAGGGCGGGCCTGGGCTCCCCCCTTTTCCATCTTCCATACTGGCCTGTGATGAAGGTAACTCACTAGGCGGTGACTCTTGCCAATTATACTGAGAAAGGGAGGTCACTCTGGGGTCTAGATGAGTTTCTGAGGCCCCTAAATCTGCCAGGAAACGCAGGACCCACAAGTACAAACTTGGAGCTTTGTCACAGTAGCTGTTACATCTGTTGAGAACAATCTCTGGATACCAAGAACTGTCAAATCCACAACAAATAGCCAAAATGTTTATGTAGCAGCTATATAAAAACAGCATTTTCTGATCCCTCTGCCAGCTCTCCACATCAACTATATCAGTGTTTCCCAGATGAGTAGACACTGCCACCAACCTATTCCTGTTGGGGAATAGAAAGTGGAGCACAGCAGTGGGAACAGGACAAGTTCAGTAAGAGAGAGTCTTCCTACAGATTCTTATATAGCAGGAATCGGATACAGTTATTTGAAAGCTCCCCAACCTTCCCTCTCTGGTCTTGGGGTGATATCTTACATACAGGAGCGTAAGCCAGTGGTCTCCAAAGTGGGGTGCGCGCACCCCGAGGGTGCGTGAGACCACCCCCATGGGTGCACAAGACCCCGGCGCCACCGCTGATCCCGCCGAACTCGGCAGTGGTCAATTTTTATACGGCTGAAATGCCGCCGCAGAAAGTGGAAGCTTTCTGTTCAGCAGCATTTCGGCAGACATACACCCCGGGGGTTGCGCCACAGAAAGGGGACATGGCCAAAAAACTTCGAGGACTGCTGGCGTAAGCAAACACCTGCTCAGCCACTCTCTCCTCCTAGCTCCCAGAACTCTCAGCTGAGCCAGTGGAGAAGATGTAGCATGGGCCCACAGAGCCATCAACAAATCTTTCCCCCTGAACAGATGAGTAGAGAAACTGGGACGTGAAAAGTGAAAGAGAAAGTTGATGGCTGGGTGGGAGAGAACAAAGATCAGGTGACAGAAAGTGGACAAGAAAAGTCAGAGATATTAGCAACTCCATGCAGGAGAGCTTAGCAAGTATTTTCCTCTGGTATTTGGCCTACAAAAGGGGATCATTAGGAACTCTAATACAGGGTTTCTCAAACTGGGGGTCGCGAGCTCTCAGCACCGCTTAAAAGCCGCTGAATGAATTATTTCCGCATTCGGCAGCTTTTCGGCAGACATGCCGAGCTATTTCGGGAGCGCTCAGCATGTCCGCCGAAAATAGCTGCCGAATGCGGAAGCAATTCATTTGGCGGCTTTTCGGCACACATACAAGGATCCGCAGAACTCTGTAAGAAAGGAAAAATGGGTCGCAGTTCTCCGAAGTTTGAGAACCGCTGCCCTAATACATGATATTTACAAGAGAGTAAATAAAGTCCTGTTTAATGAAAACTGAAATTACATTTTTTAGACAAAGTTTTACTTAAGCAGTATATATTTTTCATTTTTTACTACAAGTACATTTTGCATGACAACAGGATCCTGTTTGTGATTGGACAATCACTTGCTATGGAAATCATGCCAGAAATATAATAACTTCTAGTGTAGAATGAACACCAAGAACAAAGGAAATCCTCAGAAGAACAGATCCTGTTCTCATTCAAGTGTCCTTGGTAATAAGCACAATTGTTTCTAAAAGGCATGTTATCCCCCAGAAATTTTTTTGTACAGCATCAACAATTTTTTTAAGTCACTTGTTTTAATCTTATCTCTTGCTATGAGCTGAAGGAAGATGGGCAAATTATTTAATCCATACCAGCACTACCACTTTTAATATTATCCAATGGGAAACTAAAACCATCAGAAACATGCAACAGAATGCTAGACCTTTAACAGAAAATGACAAAGTCCCACTACATCTTTTCCTGTTGAAGTCTGTTATGATAAACTAGTTTATTTGGGAACTAAATCTGAAAATCTTATAACCTTTTCACACGGGGCTTACAGTGCTTGAAACAGCTTTAAGTGCAGAAATACAACAAAGAACAAACTGCACCTAACAGCTCTCTATCTAAAAGGATGAATGAAGGAGGTTGGCTGTGACAGCTGTATGGGCAAGAAATTGTAATGTGCATACAAAAGGGACTCCCAGTACCTTTGAATGGGATGTAAATAGGATACTGTAACTGATGAGTCCATTTGACAAGTAGAAAAAACAGCAACTGCTCCAAAGCTAAGATACGCTCTTTACCTGTAAAAATGAAATAAATCTTCCCATCTGTATTTGGGAATCACCTTCCACCATGCTGGAATCTGTGGCTTGAAAAATAAACAAAAGCTTCACTGACTTTAGGAATATCAGACAAACCTATTCATTACACTGAAGTCTGGATGACAAACCAATTTTGTTTTACATTTAATTAAAGCACACTGCTATAAGGCAAAGTATTTCCAGTGAATCCTTAACAAAGACTTGACTATGCTTTGCTAAACAGAGAACATCTTGTTCTGTATTTCTACAGGACCTCGTACGATGGGTCCTGGTCCATGATTGGGGCTCCAGAGCATGGCCCTCAGCATAAATAATAGGATGTTACAAAGTACCAAATTTCCCGGAGCACCAGTTTAACATTGTGTCAGCATTTATGTTTGTAAATACATTATTCTGGCAATTATAATTGACCATAAAATCTTAGCTGACAAAATCTGGCATACAAAGTCTTAAAATGCATCTACCTGGGAGATATTAAAAACTTAATGTGTTAAGACTTCTATACAAGACTACTATGAATAACAATAGCTTTAATTTTAAAAATTAAATTGGGTAAAAAATTAATCCACAATAGGGATTAAGCACCTGTGGTATTGTGGATTTAATCTGAAAACTTACTATAGCATGCACAATAACTGCTTTTCTAATGGCAGGCTGGAGGGGGCTTGCGCAAGACTTTGTTAAAAGAGTTGACTTCAGGTCCAGTGAAAGAAAATCTCAGCCTTTTTAAGTTTCTACTCACTTAGTTTTCAGATAGCATTGAAAATATATGTCAATATAAACCCATCAATAGGGATGAACGGCACAATCAGCTAGGCTCTACTTGTCTGCAGTAGGAGGCTCTGAGACTCCTAAAGACTGCATCTTTCCCCAACACACACTTTTTATGTACAAATCACTGTTACATTTGATGTGTACCCCAAATAAACATCTTGCTGACACCACCCCTATGCCAGCCCTGTGCATAGTGATGTGAAAGTGAAGGATAAGATAGGAAATCTTATGACCTATCAGTTGGAAAAAAGCCAATGACCACATTTATATAAGCAGAGTTCTGTTATGTCAATATACATACAGGCATGAGACACTGTAATCCATCCCTCAGTACTTTAAAAACAAGTGTCTCTGTTAAAGTACTACAGTGTGGCTTACATGATCTTAAAGTCCAGAAATTCAGAATTAAGTATAGGCCTCCATCCTTCAGTATTATCACAGCCTTAAATTCATCGCCACCAGTAGTTTTCATACCAAGATAATGACTCAAGTGATTAACCAGCACTAATATGGCTATATTTTGAAAGCACAAGCAGTGTCAAATCCTGCTCGCTTTACTCATGAAGTAATGAAGCCATTATGGCTCTTCATGAGCAAAGGAAGCAGAATTTGGTCCATGATTTATATTGCCACATGTTGTCTGAAGACACCTTGCAAAAATCTATGCACTAGGGAGGAGGAGCTGGATAAGAGTTTTAGGATTAATTATTTCTATTCAGTATATAAACCTAGAAAAATAGCTGCAATAGTATGTGTGCTCACAAAGTACTTTTTTAAAATACAAGGCAGTGTGAACCTACATTAAATGTTTTAGTGCTAAAAGGGAAGATGAAATCTTTTTTTAAAAAAAGCCTCAAGATGCACTTTCTGAAAGAAATGGTCTCCCTGTCTTTGTATGCCTAGTGCCCTGCCTCATCTTCAAATCCTTCCTTAAAAGCCAAAAGTGTTCAAAAACTCTCGTCATCAGTCCCCATTTCCTGCCTCTCACTTAAGCAGTCAACACAAATGGAAAGCAAAGACAAAATATCTAAGAAGTTCCCACTACTATGCCAGTGCTTCACTGCAGATAATGGTTATTTCTAGCTAAAATCTTAATGATGTTTGATGTTAATTCAGTGTAATTACAAGATACTGATATGCAGGGTTCGTATTGTAACAGAGACCAGGAATTTCAGGTTTTCATCAATAGCCAAAATGTAGTAAAAGTACATTTCTAACGTCTAGAACATAAGTGTGTAATTATTTTAATAAGAGGCAGCAACAGCATAAGAAAACACTAACTGTCATTATAAAGGGAACTACTTACCTCCTTCGCCATAAAACAAGAGGCCATTATAAAATTTAGTTTCTGCCTACAAACAAAAGGAGAATTTTTTTTCCAAATTAAAGAGATATAAATACTCAATTAACAAAAATACATGGCTTATGTTTGCAGGATTAGAAGCTAAAAAAAGCCAAGATGTAAAATATCCAAACTGTAAACCTTTTTATAACAATAATAAAGACAGGCTGTAAGAATTACCTCATATTTTAACTTCTTGATTTCACAGCAAAGGGCAGCATACACAGTTATTACTTTGTTCAGAACCTAGACTCAACAAGAAAAAAAAACACAGAATTACACGTGTAGTATAAAAGTGTAATAAAAAAACATGTCTGGCACTTGTAGCATTTTTCATGTTCAAAGCACTCTACAGAATTTTTAAACAGATTTTACTATAGAGATCTTGTAATAAAAAAATTCTAAGTTTAAAGCTTTTTACCTTGTTTTCTGTATTTATGAGCTCCAACAGGGAAGACTGTTCATAGGGCAAAAGCTAAACATTAATTAAAAATAGAAATATTAGAAGACTCTTTAAAAAAGCGTATGTTTAATTACTAAAAGGAATTACCATTTATGTGATTATGTTAAGCAACTTAATTTTTTCAACCTAGTTCCAAATGCACTCAGTACCAAAAAGACACTAAGTGTATGCTATTGGCATGCTAACATGGAGGAAATATCCAGTGCTCATATTACATGGACTCATCACATCATGTTTCATGAAGGTATATAACGGTAAAGACAAATGAACTATGTGAAATTTAAAACAATTACAGAAATTTTAAAGCAAATAACTGCTATAAGACAAATCTACTGGGCCCAATTTTTAAATGGCTTCTAATTTTGTAATCATAAAAATGTGTGCATACTTATTTGTGCAGGTAGGACATGTATTTGCATACATAAACACTTATTTGGATTTGTAAGTCAGCCAAGAGCTTTTCTACCCCATTTATGCACACTAACACTGAGACTGGATGCACAAGCTCAAAATTTAGCCTTCTAAGACTCCTGGGCAGGCATGTTCCAGAAGGGGATAAAAGTTAAATTCTGTTTTTAAATAATGCCTGTAAATTCAACGTAGAAAAAGAACTAGCATTTTGTACTTCATGAAGGACAGGAAGTTTGTGACCGGAAATTACTAGCTTTAAAGGGAAGAGGACTCTGGGGGGGGGGGGGGGGGGGTGTTTGTGCCCTCCTTTAAAATGCAATCATTGAGACTAGTGAGACAAAATGTAATTTGTATTTTAGTTGCAAGTGTATCTATGCATGGCTCAGTTTACACCACTGCGCTCATATAGTCTGTTTTTCTGTACAGAACAAGAATTGTATGCAAGAATTTGGTTCCTTGAACTACTCAAAATGTACGATTCTTTTAATTTTCACTAAGCTCCAAAGGACAGAGGAAAAAATAATAATGTGAAATTATATTTTCCTACAATCAACAATGATTTGTTATTTTATGGTTAAAATGGGCTGGGGAATTTTTTTTGGCACTATTAAAAAAACGAATAAATATAAGGGCACAGTTGCATGGACCTTTTCCCTTCCAGAATACAGGGAAATTATATACACACGCAAGCTTAGGTCAAAAATATTTTTGCTTTAGTTTTTAAAAAATATCTTAATACTAATATACTTTTAAATATTTTACCTGAAGGTAACTTTACTAGAAAGATATTTGAAACAGTTCTCTGTAACTTGTAAATTTCAAAAAAGTTTATAGTTTTATTTGGGTCTATCAACAGAAGCATTACTTAAAATAAATCACAATTAAAAAAGGCTTCAGGTCCACTCCAGACAAAAGGCACAATGGCTACTTGCCCATGAAAGTGCCAAGAACATCCTAAGCTCTACAGTCAGTGGTTACCAATGCCTCTAAAGGGTTTCAACAGGGTATAAGACAGACATGGTGTACACTTTTTCCAGCACTTTTTACAGAATGCCAAATTAGACACACCGCAAGCACCCTTTTCCCAAGAGTTTGTGTCTGACCAACACAATCACTATCTAGGCTCCAAGCCATCAATGATGGAGGGACATGACTCACTTAGCACCCCAATATCCTAACATTATCAGAAAACAACCTGCCCTAGGTCATTTGGGAAAGAACATTCTAAAGCCTGAAATATGCAGGCAAAGCTTGGCTGACAACAGCATTCCACTGATCAGATAGGGAGATCAATAGGCCAAGACCATATCCTCAGGTTGACTCTACTCTCTCATAAATGCAGCTCACAAATCTCACTACTAGGGTTCAATGGCAGAGACCTTGCAATACCTTCAAACTCTCTTCCAACTATACAACTTATTTGCAAGTGAGAGATGTTTTGACTTTCAGATTGGCACACCATGATGCCAACAGCTTCAGCCTTCTGGTTTTCATGCAGCGCAGGAAAGAATAAGTATTGTATTCTGAAATGAGGGTTTCATCTCTAAAAGCTTTTCATAGATGCTTGCTAACAGAACTATAAGCTATTGAACAATCAAATTTATCCATTTAATTTGACTGTTTTGTATTGACTGAATATGAAAATGTTTATCCAATAAATCTGATCATTCCAGATATTCATTAGTGAAAACAACTGAATTCTTCTGAAATGAATTATTTGAATTTGTAGAAGAGACAGATAATTCCAATATGCATTACATATATACAGACCTTTAATGCTATAGGATCAAGATTGAAGTCCCAAACATCGCCAGCTGAGTCATCCAATGCATCTTCTATTCTCCTCAGCTGAGAAGTATACTCCTCAAGAAATTTCCCATAATTCTTCAACTGTACTTCAGCATGAATTTCTAAGAGTAAATAGTAATATTTATATAGTATCATAAAGTTAAAGTATTCTACAGGATACTCACTGAACTGCAATATCCTGCAGATTATTTAAAGTAAAATCTAGTTTAATATGTTATTTAATTTACAGCATTGTCTCCCTACATCACTTTCAGTTAACAGGGTTGACACCAAGAAGATGCAAGTTTCTCCCTTGGCTTATAAAGATTTTAAACTCAAATGTACCAGTTTAAAGGGAAGTTATGTTATTTGCCAGGAGCAGTAAAACAGTTGTGTCATTCTTTTAGTTTGTGTGTATTTTCAAGACTGACCTTAAACAAGCTAAATTACCAGAGCTGTCAATTTTACAACATGAAGATACTAAGTAGACAGCATATATAGACAACACAGATTATGACATCTATTAATATTGCATGTTAGTTGAAAGAGAGATCCCTACTCAAACATCTATGGTAATACTATACCTTTGAGGCAATGAATGTTATCACTTCTTAGAACTCGCTGATACCTGCATTAAAAATAGCTGTTCCCACCCCTACCTCCTACTTTGATTGCAGGATTAGGTTGTCTTAAGTCACCACCCAGAATTGTAACCATCTTCAAGCTAACTCTCCCTCTGTCAGAGCATTCTGCTCTACCACCACTCAGAAATTAGATGGCAAAATGAAGGGTGGCAGCCCACTCGTAGCCAAACGTGGTGATATATTCAAGCAACAGTCCATTGGGCAAATATCAAGAATATTTGTGTTAATTGGTAAATTAAGTATACCGGTCACTTATCTTTATAAATTCCACTTATTTTTACCAGGACACAGTATTTAAAAATCAAAAATCTGGAGTATCATATTTCTGATTTACCCGAATTCATCAAAATATACAAAAAGTTATACCTGTTACTACAGAGTCACTGATTACTGCTCCATAGTTAAGGCTGAGTTGAGTTTTGCATATAAATCAAGGATTCAGCCTCCACTGTGTGTTAAGACTACTGTATCCTCCCCAATCGTAGAATAAAGCAACAGTACTTATACCAGGACATTAGAATATTTTAGTATTTGTTAAAATAAAGCTACCTAAAAATGATAATTATAAAAAGTCAACCTAGGCAAATCAAGCAATAAAACTTTACATTAACACAATATCCACTATACTGAAGGGTTCTTTATTTTTTATATGGTATTAGATGAGCTCACGGCACTTTGCGATACAGTAGAACAGAGGTGGGCAAACTGCAACCTGCAGGTCACATGCGGCCCGCTGACCATTTTTATCCGGGGGTGCAGAGCCAGTGGTCCCATGCTCCCGGCCAAGCGCTGGGTGCCACGGGGCCCCAAGCTCCCAGGCTGGGCCGAACGCCGCAAGCTATGGAACCCTGCACTCCCGGGCCGGGCAAGCGCAGGGAGCTGCAGAGCCCCACGCTCCTGGGCTGGAGCACCGGGCACGCAGAGCATGGTGAAACGCGGGGACCCACCGGGCCATGCTCAATCTGGAGTGCCCGGCTGAACACAGCAAGTAGAGGGGGGAGTGGTTAGGGTGGGAGGGTCCCAGGAGGGATTAGTCAGGGAACAAAGAGCAGGCGAGCCTAGATAGGGGTGGGTTCCTGGGCGGGCAGTTAGAGTTGGAGTGTCTTGAGGGGGGCAATCAAGGGACAAGGAGCGGTGGAGGGAGGGGTTTAGATGGGTCAGGAGTTCTGAGAGGGGCAGTCAGGAGGCGGAAAGTGAGTGGGATTCAGATAAGGGGCGGGCCAGGCCAGGCTGTTTGGGGAGGCACAGCCTTCCCTACACGGCCCTCCACACGATTTTGAACCTCAATGTGGCCCTTGGGCCAAAAAGTTTGCCCACCCCTGCAACAGAACCTAAGACAAACACCTCTGGAACTGAGCTTGTTCGTAACTCTGAAATGTTCATAACTCTGAACAAAACATTATGGTGGTTCTTTCAACAATTTACAACTGAACATTGACTTAATACATCTTTGAAAATTTACTAGGCAGAAGAAAAATATTGCTTTCCTTTTTTTTTTTAGTAGTTTACATTTAACAATGTACTGTACTGTATTTGCTCTTTTTTTGGTCTCTGCTGTTGCCTGATTGCGTACTTCTGGCTCCAAATAAAGCGCATGGTTGACTGCTCAGTTCATAACTCTAAGGTTCTACTGTAGTTAAAATGCCCAAAGAAATTGAATGCTTGCCCTAAAGACTTTACAACCTAGAACAGTGGTTCTCAAACTTATTTGACTGTACCCACCTTTTTTGTGTCAGCAGTAGTTTATGACCCGACTCCCACCACACAAATACACATACCAGTAAAAAAAGAAAAAAAAAATCAACAATCTACTCTCACTAACTATTAAAAACAGTAAGGCATCGATTCAACCAGAGCCAATGATCCATTGTAATAAGAGCAAAAGCAAAACTGCAATTGTGGTCGATGCTTAAAATTAAATGTGCACATCGCATCATAGCAAACGGATTAACTTACAGATGGCAACAACTTTGTATAATACTATGTGAGCTTAACAGAAATCCATCAAAATGCACAGTGCCATCTAGAGTCAAGTGCATAGTACCATAGGAGGGCCTGATATGTCTGAAGAAAACAGTTTTTCTAGTTATTTACTCCTGTGGATAAAATGTGTGCAGTAAGTTTTTTTCCCTTGGGAGTCAGTGCAGACAAAATACTTTATAAATGGTATTAACACCAATTACACTATTCTACCACTGATGTGCAGCCTCCTGTAGAATAGAAAAATAGCTGTTATTTCTTGTCCCCATAAAAAACAATTAAGTGGACAAAAATACACCTCTACCCTGATATAACGCGGTCCTCAGGAGCCAAAAAATCTTACCGTGTTATAAGTGAAACCATGTTATATCGGGGTAGGAAAAGGTTGCGCCTCCCCAACAGCCTGGCCCTGCTCCCATCCAACCCCTACCAACTTCCCGCCCTCTGACTGATCCCTCAGAACTCCCATCCATCCGAGGAGGGGCGGGGGCGCAGAGGAACCGCTCTCCGTCCCAGGTCACTGCCACTCCACCTCCCTCTCTGAGCGCACCGCCACTGTTCTGCTTCTCCCCCCATCCCTCCCTCCCAGGCTAGCCGCTCCAAACAGCTGATTGGCCCAGGAAGCCTGGGAGGGAGGGGGAAGAAGAAGAGCTGTGGCGCGCTCATGGGAGGAGGCAGAGTGGAGGTGACCTGGGGCAGGAAGCAGTTCCTCTGCGACCCCCTGCCCGGTTACTTGCTGTGTCCCTCCCTGCCCCCTCAGCTCATCTCCGCTCCACCTCCTCCCACAAGCACGCTGCATCTCTGCTTCTCCCGCCTCCTTCCCTCCCAGGCTTGCCGCGTCAAATCAGCTGTTTCGCGCGGCAAGCCTGGGAATGAGTGAGGGAGGAGAAGCAGAGCAGTGGCATGTTCAGGGGAGGAAGTGGAGTGGAGAGGTGAGCTGAGGTGGGTGGGGGCCCCGGGGAGGGCCACAGCAATTAATGGAGGGAGGTGAGGCACAGAGGAACCAGCTTGCAAGTAACATGAATCCGAATACAATGTGGTAAAGCAGCCCCGCTCCCCAGAGCAGTGCGTTACCACATTATATCTGATTTCGTGTTATATTGGACTGCGTTATATCGGGGTAGAGGTGTATAAGCTTTGATGCAGCAAACACACACATGAAAACATTAAGCATACAAGCAGTCACACTGATTTCGATGGGACTACTCATGAGAATAAATTTAAGCATATACATAGATGTTTTCAGAATCAGGACCCCCATATTTGGGGTCAGGAAGGAATTTTCCTCCAGGGCCGATTGGTAGAGGCCCTGGAGGTTTTTCGCCTTCCTCTGCTGCAGGGGGCATGGGTCACTTGCTGGAGGATTCTCTGTACCTTGAAGTCCTAAAACTAAGATTTGAGGACTTCAATAGTTCGGATATAGGTGAGAGGTATATTGCAGGAATGGGTGGGTAGAATTCTGTGGCCTGCATTGTGCAGGAGGTCAGACTAGATGATCATAATGGTCCCTTCTGACCTTAAAGTCTATGAGGACTGGAATAGTTTCAACTGCATACAGAAATAATACTGTAGCTACCTCAGTATCTGAAAAAATTCATTCACAAGAGGCAAGTAGGAAGCTTGTCACTTCCTGGTAATGGGGCAGATACCCATTGGTTTCTATAGGATGTAAGCTTTAACTGAATATAAACATTTCTAGTTCTTATGATTGTGAAGGTAACCATCCAAAGGGCAAAAGTTAAAATGCCAGGCTAGGTGCTTAGCCCCGAAGCAGTTGATGTGTTACAATGTTATCTACTAATCATCTCTCAATCACACCAACATCAAGGCTAGAACAATTTAGAAGTACCTGTCATTGGCTGCCAAATTTAGAGAAATGTTCAAGCACTGAACTGGTGGAAGCTGTTGGCCAACCAGTTATAGAAAGAGTTTGAAGTAATACGGCAGTTTTTGTTTGTAGCCTCTCATGAGGGTGCAAAGATAATATTTTCTTCACTTGGACAAGTTCACTCCTTTGAGAAATTAATTGGAAGTACAGCAGAGAACAGAGACAATCTTATTTTGTCATTTCCACGCAATGAACAAAAATCCTATTTCAGAAGATACAGATATTATACAGAAGGACAGGAAGCCAGTGCAAAGACAATACTTTATAAACAGTACTCTATTTGAGTGATTCAATTTCCTCTCAGTCATTACAAATGAAGCCACCAAGATTTGGAGAATGGAAAACCTTACTCAATAGTGAAGATTATAAAATTTCTCTGACTGTATTTATATTCTTTAATAAAACAGGTATTTCTATACTGTGTATACATCATCCCATGAGGATTCATGAATAACTGCACTGTTATATATAAGCATGGAAAGATGATATTTTTATTAGTAATATGTTGATAAACATGAATTTCACTATACACACACAAACCAACCAAAAATATTTCCACTGATAATCAAAATTCACAGATAGGCCAAGTAAAAAGAATGCTTCTTGAGAACTTTTTAGCATTTGATAAGAATATTTATTTTGACATGTGATGTTGACAATTTCTGTTTTAATGGTTATTCAGCCTTAACCTTTTGAATCTCAACATCTACAGTCATTAAATATTGTCTAACCCTCCCACAGTGTCCTGCAACAGTGAAAATGTAAATAAAAACATAAAAATGCTTAAAAATAAACACCAATATTATCTGTCAAAATTATAAGAAAATAAAAGCTAAATTCTGCCAAACCTAGTTATATACATGACATTAATGCAACATTAAGAGCGGGTTAGACAAACACCTGTCAAGCATTATCTAGATAATGTTTAGTCCTGCCTTCAGTGCAGATGATTGGATTAGAAGAATTCTCAAGGTCCCTTCCAGTCCTACACTTCTATGACTCTATGATTTTACACCAGATTGATCTGGTCCGCTCTTTCCTCTGCTTAAGCAATTATAATACTTAATAGTTAGATATAAGGTTTAGTTTTAAAGTTAAATGAGACTAATTTTTAAAAAAGTCTTTCATATCGTAGATTTTTATCCAGCTTGCTTGGAATACACGAAACTTCCTTTTAAAAAACAGGCATACCCATTTTGTTTTCCTATTGCTTTGCTCATTGACAAGTAAGATGCTCTAGTCAAGCTGGTGTGAAAGTAGTACCTCATATCAAAGGTTCTCAGCTCCATACACCTGCTAATGTCTGGGAAACAATGATTAGGCACCATTTTATGAAAAGCTATACTTTAAACTTTCCTTTTTCAGTGCATACAATTGTTAGAAATCATAAATAAAACCTCATCAGTTTTCACTGAAAGTAAATAAAATAAATATGCCATGAACAGACAACCCCTTGGGAAACTGATACTGTATACGTGAAACAGCAGTTTATGACAAATAAAACGAGGAAGACTTTGTAGCACCTTAGAGACTAATCAGTTTATTTCATCGGATGAAGTGAGCTATAGCCCACAAAAGCTTATGCTGAAATAAACTGGTTAGTCTCTATGGTGCTACAAAGTCTTCCTCATCTTATTTACGGATACAGACTAACACAGCTGCTAATCTTAAACCAGTTTATGACACACGTATTTGCTAGTAGTAACTGGTGTACTTAATTCAGCATGACTATTTACAACACATGCACTCTCTGTTTAGAAAGTAAGTTGTTTACAAGGACAGAGAAAGAACGGATTTTTGACAGGCACACAAGCAGGCTGACAAAGAGTTAAGCATCATTTTAAAAAAAGTTGAAGTGAAATTGCAAGCGAATGCCCTACTTAGTTCCCTTCAAGCCACAGAAAACACACATTACAGAACTAACTTATTCCAGCATGATTTATGCAGCTATTCAAGCGAGGAACTGCAACAAAAGATGCTTCACTGTTTCAGCAGGAAAAATCCCCAATTCATGCTAATACACCAGACAAAAAATCAGCATCTTCCCCATGTTAGATTCCCATCTCGGTGTTTGGGATATTTGCTAAAGCCTCTCAAATAGATGTAGGGCAGGGTGAGCAAACTTTTTGGCCATATCAGGGTTGCAGAATTGTACAGAGGGCCACGCAGGGAAGGCTGTGCCTCCCCAAACAGCCTAGGCCTGCCCCGTATCTACCCCCTCCCACTTCCCGCATCCTTACTGTCCCCCTCAGAACTCCAGCCACATCTAAGCCCCGCCCACACTCCTTGTCCCCTGACCACCTTCTCAAGACCACCCCCCAACTCTAATCTCCCCCCCAGAACCCTACTCCTTGTCCAAACCCCCCACACACACTCTGTCCCGACTGTCCTGACCCCATCCACACCCCCACCTCCTGGAAAGGCCCCCTGGGACTCCCATGCCTATCCAACACCCCCTGTTCCCTGACTGCTCCCCGCCCCATCCAACCGACCCTTGCTCCCTGTCCCCTGACTGCACCCTAGGACTCCCTGCCCCTTATCCAACCCCCCAGCCCCCTTACCATGCCACTCAGAGCAGCATGTCTGGCAGCCACACAGCCCAGCCTAAGCCAGACACACTGCTGCTCTGCCCCGCAGGAGCATGCAGCCCCGCTACCCAGAGCGCTGCCCATGCGGCACCCAGCCAGGAACTTGGGGGCCACGCAGGACAGTCCTGGGGGCCAGATCTGGCCCATGGGATGTAGTTTGCCCACCTCTGATCTAGGGGATGTGGAGGAAGGAGAAATAAAAGTAAGATGAACCATTGACTCACAAATTGAATATGAGTCAGCAATGTGATGCAATTGGGAAAATTCTGCAGGGGTATTATCAGGAGTGTTGTATGTAACACAAAGGCGCTATTTGTCTTGCTTTACTCAGGACTGGTGAGGCCTCAGCTGGAGGACTGTGTCTAATTCTGATGCCAGTTTAAGAAAGATGTAGATCAGTAGTGTCCACTATGTTCACCACTAGCTACATGTGGCTAATAGGCTATTGAATATGGCTATTGCATGTGACTTTTTTGTAATGTGGCTAATAAGACACATTCAAAACCACAAGTGTGGCTAGCATCGAATTTCTGTTAGACACGGCTGAGAGCGTCCAGACCAGAGCAGCAAAAATGATAAAAGGATTAAAACTCCTGACCTATGAGGAAAGGTCCTGTTTAGTCTTGAAAAAAAGACCACTGCGGGGGAGGGAGGCTGATGATAATCTTAAAATACGTGAAGGGCTGTTGTACGGAGGAAGTTGATCAATTGCGCTCCATAGCCACTGAAGCCAGGACAAGGGGGAAATTACCTTGCGCTGCAGCAAGGGAGATTCAGGCTAGAGACTAGGGGAAACTTTCCGACAGTACCGCTCTGGGAACAGATTTTCGAGGGGCGGGGGGGCAGGCGGCGGCGGCATCCCCAGCCCGGGCGGCTCAGCCAGGGAGGGGCTAGGACCGGTGACCTGCGCAGGGGGCAGGAGGTGGTGACCGCTCCAGGCCGGACACTGCTACGATCGCAACCCCCGCCCTCGGGACAGGGACAGAGACACTGACCGACCCACCCCCACCCGGCTCTGGGCAGGGCGGCGCCAGGGACGCGCTGCCCCACAGGAGAGAGCCCCGGGCAGGACGGGGGGTTGGGGGGGCGGGTTACGCGCGTGCCAGGGAGGCGCTGGGGGACCGGGTGCCAACCGTCCCCCTCCCCCCACCACGCGCTGGCCCGTCGGCGCCTGCCCGCGCCCCGCTGCTGACGGGAGGGGCCCGGCTCCTCATT
Organism: Dermatemys mawii; assembly: GCA_007922305.1. Lineage (NCBI taxonomy): Eukaryota > Metazoa > Chordata > Testudines > Dermatemydidae > Dermatemys > Dermatemys mawii. Next base: position 7,921,080 of record ML677350.1, read on the forward strand.
CCCCTCCCCCGCGCTTACTCTGGGAGCCGTCGTCGAAGCGGTCGAAGTCCCAGTCCGGGGAGAGGGTCTCCAGCGCCATGGCAGCCGCAGCGCCCGACCTCCGACACGGGACTTCCGGCAGCGCGCGCGGGCGCACTGCACGCCGGGAAATGGAGTGCGGCGCGCGGCGGCGGCGGGGCTGGAGCCGTCAGAGGAGCCCGGGAACGGCCCGGATCGGCCGCCGCAGCAGCAGCGCCCCCTCCTGGGGAAGCCGCGGGAACTGCAGCAGCCGCGGGCGCCACAGCTCGGCCGGAGACCGCGGTGCCAGGGTAGGTCCCGCAATAGCCCCGCGCCACACAGGTAGCCGGGGTCGGTTCGCCTGGAGGGTCAGGGGCCCCCTCTGGATGTTATTCCCGTGTCTGCCACTGAGCTCCTGGGTGACCGTGGGCAGGTGACGTCGTCCCCCGTGCCTCAGTTTCCCCACCCGGTGTCTCTTTTGTCTACTTACATTGTAAGTTCTTCAAGCGCAGGGAGTTTGTGGAATATACACTGGGACCCCGACTTTCGGTAGAAAGAAATCAGCCCCAAAGGGGACAGCAGCAGCAATACCATCTGCAAAGTGAACATTGAAAAGCGTCAGCAGCTCCAGCCGGTATAGACAGAGCAGCAGATTTGCCCCATGGTGCACTTATCTGGGTGAAGACAGGACAGCAAATCCACTATTTGGCATTTATTCAATTTTAAGCTGTTTCTGAGGAAGACACATTTTGCTGTGTGCTTCATTAAGACCTTTGAAATCTCCCTGATCAGTTTTCTTCTCATTTAAATGGATGTGAAAAGAACAGACTTGAAACAATGGCATTGAAATTAATTTCTTGTCAAATTACAGAAATAAGAAACCAATCTTTATTTCAAAGATAATTTCAAAGAAGAGAGATGATGCTATATGTACGTTTGGTCTGTGTTATCAAATAGTTACACAGCACCACCAGTGTCTCCCCTCGATTCCCTGTGCAAATATCTGTGTAAATATCTACTCTAGTTTCTTTTAAAATGTCACAAAAAGTTTAAGCACCTGATTGTGCAACATGCTGAGCATCAGCAAAGGGCTGGGTTATCTCACTTTCCATTTAAATCAATAGGACTCTTGGGTGCACAGTATCTTTCAGTAGGTATTAGGAACTGGGCTCTGTTTTAGACTAGACATTCAGGGCCATATTCTATGTATATGCAGCTTTCATTGAACTCAGTGGAGCCCCCAAATATATTCAAAGCTAGGATATGTATTCCAATTTTTTAAAATAAAATAATATTTGAACTGAATATGTACGGAATAAAATGTTCCAAGGTGTATGCAGTTTTGATTAAGTCTGCGAAACCAGAGGACAAAGTGAGCTAACCCTGGTGTGCACAACGGCCACACTGTTATGATGTGCATAAAATAGAGATGTCCATGTGAGCACAAAGTGGAAGACAGAAATGGGAATTCTTTTGAATGAAAATGTTATAGTGAAAGAAGACATCTGGAGAAAAAGTTTTAAGTGAGTTAATCTTAAGTAACAATTAGATTTTTTTAAAAGCATAAAGTTGCATGTTGCTCTTTTTCAGGGCCGGCACTAGTGCTCCAAGGCTGTCTTCGGCAGCTTTTCTGCGGGAGGTCCGCAGCTGCCGCGGATTTGGCAGCATTTCAGCAGCAGGGACGACGAGGCCGCAGGACCTGTGGACCTCCCGCAGGCATGCTGTGAAACTTCCGCGCTTGTGGCGGCAAAAACCTTAAAGCCACCCCTGCTCTTTTATGACCCAGTTTTTTAAATGATGAGTAATGCTTTTCAGTGTATTCACTGGGTGGCACTCTTTGTTCAGTTACATTGGTCTTGTATCAGCCGTGTTATGTATGCCATGTTAGTTTGTATCTGCAGAAAGAACGAGCAGTACTTGTGGCATCTTAGAGACTAAGAAATTTTTTTGGGCATAAGCTTTCTCGTGGGCTAAAACCCACTTCATCAGATGCATAGAGTGGAACATACAGTAGGAAGATATATATAGCTATATAGATATACACACAGAGAAAACATGAAAAGATGCGGGTTGCTATACCGACTCTAAGACACTAATTAATTAAGGTGAGCTATTATCAGCAGGAGAAAATAATCTTTTTGTAGTGATAATCAGGATGGCCCATTTCAAACAGTTGACAAGAAGGTCTGAGTAACAGTAGGGGAAAATAGATTTCAGTATGTGTAATGACCCAGCCACTCCCAGTCTTTATTCAAGCCTAATTTAATGGTATTCAGTTTTCAAATTAATTCAACTTCAGCAGTTTCTCATTGTAGTCTGTTTTTGGAGTTTTTTTGTTGAAGAATTGCCACTTTTAGGTCAGTTACTGAGAGGCCAGAGAGATTGAAGTGTTCTGCTACTGGTTTTTGAATGTTATGATTCCTGATGTCAGATTTGTGTCCGTTTATTCTTTTGCAAGGAGACTGTCTGGTTTGGCCAATGTTTGGTCTTGTAGTTCAGTTGTAAGTGCTGCTGGATTTTTTCTGACATTGACTCAGACTTGCTAGTGAAAATTATTAGGTTTCTAATGACAGCCAGTCAAGACTAGCTTTGATTGATAAGGGTATTGTGCTGACTAAGCTGTGGTTTGTATGCAATTTGCTCAGCTGAGCTTCTTTGGAGATTTTGAGCATTATTTCTGAAAATTAGTTAACTCCTATGGAATTTTGTTTGTATTAGAAAGTTTTTATTTCCTACAGTTTGACCCATTGCTGTTAGCATCTACAGATAGAGCCCATCTGAGGCCTGGAGCCTGGACACCTTACATCACTGAGGGCACCAGGTATGATTAGAGTAGGAGGGAGTTAGGTAACTTGATTGGTTTGGTAGAATAGAAGGGATCACTTACACCTGCAGGGAGCATGATGAGGTAATGAGCTCATCTGTTGGAGAACCAAGGGAAGAAAGCAAGCTGACTCAGGAAGAAGGAAGGGGTCTTTATTCATCTGCTACTATATTGTGTTGTATGTGGAGTTCAAGAAAGAAGCAATAATAAGCATACTTGGAGAAATATTGTGTCAGGTATAATCTACCAGGAGGACTTATCTACCCAGGTTTGTGTAAGTTGAAGGTGGAGTCTGTTCACATACATATTTATGGGGAAGTCTGTGGGAGTGCTGGAATGCCCCCCCCCCCCCGGCAAAAAATCCATTGTTAATTTTTAAAAATGCTGCAACTGACTTGTACTTTTACAATAATTTCTTTCTTGATCAATGCAATATTACCAAACAGGGATGCAATGGGGAAAGTAGTTATTGTTCTGGTCATTTCATTGTTTGTGAGTGTATGATTTATGCTGGACCATTGTTTGTCACATTCTGTGTAAAGTTCAACAGGTAACTTAAGCCACAGAATACTAGAAAGTGATAAGGACTTTCCATATATGAGGTTATATGAGCTCTTGGGGATAGGAACTGTCTTCGTATTCTGTGTTTGTACAGCATTTAGCACAATGGGGTCTTGGCCTGTGAGTAGGATTTCTAGGTATTATTTTATTTCAAATAATATGTAGAAGTCTTAATTGAGTGTTATGGTTATCTATTTTCTTGAGGAATTTGAAAAATACTTTGGGGCCAGATAACTATGGATTTGTAAATCACTAGAAGCCCTCTCTTATAAGATGCTGAACACATCCTTATCCTAATTCCTACTGAACTTAGTGGAAGTTTGAAATACTGAAAATCTTGCAGCATTGGGCCTTAAATTTGTTTGGTACTTGTCAGTAGTAGCTTAGGACATCTAAAAGAGGGTAGGCAAAACTGCTAAACAACATTATGCTTGGAGCTAGTTTATAAACTGCTGGAGAAGGGCATCCAGAGAAAATTCATTACTAATGTAAATGGGCAAAACTCCTCTGGAGTCAATGGAGCTGCACTCACAGAGGGGTGAATTCTTGGCTGGTGTATCTGCATCAGCATAGGTTATACAGTGACTCTCTGCAGAACATTTACAGCCTACCTGGTAGCTTTTTTTTTTTTTTTTTTTAAAGGATTGTAGGCCAGCATTTTATCTTGTGGATCAGTTTCCAAAAAAGAAGTCTCAGGAATTGCTTTTGGAAACTCTCTGTAAAACTGAGAGTAAAGTGTGACTTTTAACAGCTGAATGGGTGGCATACAATTCTGTCATCAGGTAATTAGTTTTCCCCCGCCCCCATCAATCATGGAAGTAAAGCCATCTAGGCTGAAATGAAATCCAGTAAAAACCAGATGAAAGAAATAAAAATAAATATGGTGAGAGCATCTTAAAAATGATAAAACAAGAAATACTAAGGAAAGTTTTCATGAGAAGCTTGTAAGTGGGGGGAAAAGCTGCCACAGTGTATTGTTTGAGATTAAACTGTTGTGCAATTAGCATAGTCTTTGTTCTGTTTCTTCTTTAACTAAGTCACTTATAACACAAAATTGCCCAAGTATTTGTCAGTCTTGAAGGGATGTGTGAGAGAGAAAATATACAGGAGAAATTCAATTTGAATTATGACTAAAAGTCCTGTCAAGATAGGCTTCCTGAACCCCTGCAGCTCCCATTAACCTTCAGAGTTGCAAATATTCACTTATTCTCAGAATGTAGTCTTCAGGTCTGATCTTGAAAAGTGCTGAACTCACCTTGGGGGATACTGAACAGCTCCATTGACTTTAGTGGAAGTTGGGAATTGATAGTGCTCAGTGCTTCAACAATATTTGGCCCTACATCTGTTGCTGTGCATTTGTGTACATGCAAATCCATGTTACTTTCAGTCTATGCTGCTGGACATGTATGTATAGTCTCTTGTTAGTTTGTGTACTTGTAAGTATAGACTGATTCTGGCCATGTATATGAATAGATCACCAGTTGCTGCATATACATCTCTGATAGAATGTGGGTAGAGTTGATGATGAAAATTAGGGACTGAAACCAGTTGGATTAGAAGGAAAGCCATCCTGGGAAGATGTTCATGCCCAGTTTTGAATTTTTTTGAAAATTGTGTGTGTATATAATAAGAACTCTACTAAACTAGAAAATGAACAAAATATTTAATCTGCAACTGAGAAAATACCTGCATTTGACAAAGGAAGAGAACTCCAGGTCTGAAATCCTGCCCAACTAGACCATTGACTTATGTGACGCCAACATTTCATCTCAAATTACTAAACCTGGGGGACATCTTTTCACATAGATCCAGGGGTAGTGGTGAAAGACTTGTAATACAGTAGTACTATTCCAAAAGCACAAAAGACGTTCATTGTGATCATACACTCTGCGGCTGTGAAATGCTGCTGTGTCACAAGAGGACTTATTGCTCATTTTCAAATGAATAGATCACTTTAACCATTACAGCCTAGATCCACAAAGCAGTGCAATGCTGAGGGTGTCTACACTGTGATGTAATCCCAAGGGTTTGAATTCAGGCTCAAGCCTGATTACCCCTTCTTTCCATGTACAAATTAGGCTAACTCAGGGCTTGGTCCCAGGAGTCTGAGGGTCCAAGCCTGAGTCAAGCTGGGATCCAGAGTTCAAGCCCTATTTCTTTATAGTATAGATGCAGCTTCACTGGACTTGTGCTCTGAGACTCTGCCAAAAGTATCCTACAATCCCATGGGCCTACTTTGCTTGTCCTCTGGACAGTCAAATTTTCCCACACTGCACCATGAACAAAAGGCTAGGGCGACCACATTTCAGAAGGGTGCTAGGAAGTCTGGGATATGGGTGGTTGGACTTAAGCCCTTAATGCTGTGTAGACACTGGAACCCCAGATTTGACCTAAGGTTCAACAATTCCTACCCTGGGGTTACAAATAAGCGTAAACCCTAGGTTAGCACACCCAGGGTCTGCTAACTCAAGTTCTCCTAACCCTGGACTTATGTAAGCAGAGCCAGGATGATCTCTGCCCTGATATCTGGTGGTGAATTGTGGTGAGTTGTGGAAAACAACTTCAGGGGTTGCTCTTATTTGCATGGACACACCCACCTTGCCTAGCATGAGCCCGCAGCAGCCCAAATGGTCACTTTGGCTGCTGTGGGATCCCCAGTTTCTCTGTTATTGGGGCAGGAAGAATAAAGTATTGTTACCCTGATTATGTGAATCAAGGACAGTGGAACTGTACTTGGCCTTTATTATGATGGAGGGACTTGCCATCATCCTGGTAGCACTCGCTGGGCAAGGGACAGGTGTTCCAAAACCCAGTGAATGGAGAGTGTCTGGGGACATGCATTTGTAACTTGTGGTATGGGTCCCTTCTGAGGGCCCTAAATGCCAACTGTACCTTCTCTTCCCTCCACTGTGGAATATCAGAGCAAATTTTAATTTTACTAGGAGACTAGTTACAGGTTGCTGAGCTGAATGGGACATCTGCACTGAGGATCTCCTACTACAAGCTGAAATCACTACAGAGTTAAAAATGCTAAGAGTTGAAATCACTGAGTGCTGTGTTTAGTGGGGGACCCTGAAGATGTATTGTTGAGCGGAGGAGTTTGTGGGATGGCTGGAGCGGCTGATGGGACAACTGGCAGAGTGGAGCAGAGAGCTGGCTGGAGTGGCCCACGCGACGGCTGGCGGAGCGGAGCGGCTTGCAGGATGGCTTCTGGAGAGGAGCAGCTGGCGGACAGGTGCGGCTTGCAGTGAAGGCTGTAGCAGAACCCCATGCAGAGGCGGGGCCATCAGAGCATGTAAGGTGCCCCTTCATGCCCCCCCCCATTTCCACACAGGCCGTGTGTGTGTGTAAACCTTTGCAGATGAATGTTTGAACTCAGGGGCTGCACTGACCAGGAACAGAGACCTTTGGGTTTGGGTGACTTTTGGGTTGCTGGACTCAAGGACCAAAGGGAAGGGACACAGCCCAGTTTGCTGGGGGCAGGGGTTTTGCTCATCATTTGTGTTATGAAGCTTGTTTGTGGTGTTTCCCCAACATAATGCTGCAGTGTTTCTCTCTGTTATTAAAAGGCTTTTGCTAAACTCAAACTATGTGCTTGCGAGAGGGGAAGTATTGCCTCTTAGAGGTACTCGGGGTGGGGCAGGTGGTATATATTTGTCCCAGATCACTGGGTGGGGTCTCAAGACAGTTTTGCATTGTGTTATTGGAACAGAACCCCTAGATACTGAACCCGGCCCTTGTTGCTGCTGACTCTGACGGGCAGAAGGGTTACACTTATATTGCAGTGTAGACATACCCAAAGTGCCTTATATGCACCTTGAAAATCAGTGGATCCCGGAAACCCTGGGTTAGTTGCTTGTGTTCCCTATGTAATGCATGCAAAGAAATAAATGCCGAGAATGAAATACACACTAGGGTGGGTAGCTGCTTACATTAGCCAATGGAAGCCCTTGATGAGAGAGGTGTGCCTTAAGCCCTGCCCCCTCAGAATTAGGCACCTATCTCATCTGTAGCTGGCAACCATCTTCTAGAGTCAGACACCTTAGTTGCCTGAGCTTTTTCTTGCAAGAACAGTAGCAGTGGAGTGAACTTCATGCAAAGTGGGTGGGGAAGGAAGAGAAGGAGGTTTCTGTTTAGCACGGGGGTTAGGGCACTCACCCAGGATTTGGGAAACTTGTGTTCATCTGTCCCCTGGCCCTGCCTGATGTGGAGAAGGGATTTGAACTTGTCTCCCACACCGCAGAAGAGTGCTCTAAATATGGGCTGGTCTGATGTGGGTCTCTCTCAAGCTCTCTTGGTGAAGCTTTTCCACTTGCATATTTAATTTTTTTATACACACGCCAGAGAGAGTGTGTGAGAATGACTCCATTGTCCCGTGTGTAGGGCACTTATTTGAGAAGTGGGAGACCCCTATTCAGATCCCTTTGTCTCATCAGACAGAAGGATAGGCCTGGGACTTAACTCACCCCCATACTAAACTAGTCTTGAGTAGCCATGGGTGAAACTCAGGGACTTCACCACTAAAATTAAGAAAAATGCTCTGCTGCTACAAAGGAACCCCTACCTCAGGAATGCCCCTAGCAAGAGTTATAACACCCAGGGTTGTAAAGTAGAGACACCCAAACACTGGGAAGTTTAGGGAGGTACAAAAAGGCCCCAACAAATGGTAAAATAGATGAGAAGGTCTGACCAGCAAATTTATGCTGACCATCTGCACAAATAAAGGTCATAAATAAGTTACAATTCAGGCATGAAAGATAAAAATGTAAAAAAACATTTGAGCAGGTATGAGGAAACATGAGTGCCAGTGCACAATTAGTTACATTTCTTACCTGGGGATATCAAATAATGTAATAGTTTAGTGAAGTTAAAGTATGTAGCTTGTTTTACATATTTGGGAATCATCTCTTGGCTGCAGTTCAACATCAAGCTGCTAGATCTCTGATCCCTTTGCATGACCATGATGTGCAGAGGCATCATCTGCATCTACAGACAAGTGAATCCTGACTGGCCACTGGGTGAAGTTTGTCTGTATATTGGGAATGGCGAATGTAGAGATTTACTTGGCATATATGTTCTCTGTGTGTATTGCTAATAAATAATGTTTAGCATAAGGCTCTTTCACTGGGAAAAGATCCCATAGAGCCCTATGTCCTGTGGGAAAGGGCAGATAGATACTTAAATTTTCCTCCTTTACATTAGTCCTTTATTTTCCCTTTCTTAATTTCACTCCATTATTCCTAGGTATTTCCCTTTGTACCATCCTGTTCTATAAGTTTTTATACCTAAACTTTATCCTAAATAATTTCTTCCCTTCCTTAGGGACTTAAACCACAGCTCTTGGTGGAGTGCAATGGAAGTATCTACACTATGAAATTAGGTTAAATTTATTTAAGTTGACATTTAGCCTCCAATTTTACAAAGTCGATGCTGCATGTCCCCACTATGCACATTCCATCAACGGAACGCATTCTCATGACCATGGTTAGCATCCACTCACAGAGCAATGCGCTGTGAGCAGCTATCCCACAGTTCCTGCTGCCGATTGGAATTCTGGGTTAGGCTCTCAATGCCTCATGAGACAAAAACATTTTCGTGAGTTGTCAGCCTCCCATGATGTACTTGCCTCTTACCTCTACCATTTTTGTGCCTAAGCCTGGGTTACTCGTGCAGACACCATAGCACAGGAAGCATGGAATCCACTCAGCTATCCACTGTTGTGAGCGTCGCGAACACCTCGCGCATCGTCCTCTGGTAGTTGCAGAGCCTAGCCAGGAGCTGCCACGCTGAAGAATGTGATGCCATGCAAATAGCCGTGTTGCAAGCCATGGAGAAATTAGCACATGCTGGCAGTGGCAACTGGGCTTGTTGACACAGTGGAATGCCGCTTCTGGGCCCAGGAAACAAGCACAGGGTGGTGGGACTGCATAGTTGTGCAGGTCTGGAATGAGGAGCAGTGGCTGCATAACTTTTGAGTGCATAAGGCCGCTTACATGGAGCTTTGTGAATTGCTTTCCACAGCGCCTGAAATGCAGGAATACCCAAATGAGACCTGCTATGACACTGAGAAGTGAGTGGCAATAGCCCTGTGGAAGCTCGCAACACCAGATTGCTACCAGTCAGTTGGGGATCAGTTTGGAGTGGGTAAATCTACCACGCGGGGGCTGATGTGATCCAAGTAGCCAGAGCAAACAATTCGCTTCTGCTAAGGAGGGTAGTGACTCTGGGAAACAAGATGGTTTTGCCATGATGGGGTTCCCTAACTGTGATGGAGAGATTGATGGAATGCACATCCCTATCTTGGCACCAGACCACCTTGCCAAAGAGTACATAAACCACAAGGAATACTTCTCAATGGTGGTGCAAGTGCTAGTGGATCACTAGGGCCGTTTCACCGACATCCACGTGGGATGGTTGGGAAAGGTATATGACACACATCTTTAGGAACGCTGGTCTTTCAGAAAGCTGCACGAAGGAACTTTCTTCCCAGATCCGAAAAATTACCATTGGCGACGTTGAAATGCCAGTAGTTAACCGCTTGTTCCTGTGGCTCATGAAGCCATTATTCAGGCAGCCTGGACAGCAGTAAGGAGCAGTTCAACCATAGGCTGAGCAGGTGCAGAATGGTGATAGAATGTGCCTTTGGACATTTAAAAGGCCGCTGGCGCAGTTTACACAGTTAGATCTCAGTTAAAGCAATATTCCCGTTCTTACTGTGTGCTTTATAATAACTGCAAAAGTAAGGGGGGAAAGTTTGTGGGGTGGTCAGGAGGTTGAGGCAGATGGCCTTGCAGCCTATTTTGAGCAGCCAGACATCAGCACAATAAGAAGAGCACATTGAGGCATACGGTATCTCCCAGAGGCTTTGAAAACAAGTTTCATGAATGATCCAACACTGATGTGACAGTTCTGTGTGTTGTTCCTTACCCCTTTTTTGCATGTACTGCCCTGTAAACTAAACCCCCACCAACCAGAGTGTGCACTGTGAATAAAGAGCCTCTTGTCCTCAATTCTGTTCATTGTTAGCATAATAAAAATGCACAAGACAGCAATGAACAGCAAAGATAACTCAGGTCTAACGGCCTGATAACATGCGGGGGAGGGGCAAGGGCATGTAGCTTACTACAGTTGCACTGTCTAGTGATCAAAGCTGTAGCAATGAGAGCCTTCTGCTCCATGAACCATCCCCTGGAGTTGAGTTCAAGGGATAATGGAGCTTTGCCTTCCATCCTCCTCCTCCTCCTCCCATTCCAGGAAGTCTGGGAGAGGACAATATGGAACTTGGTGAGGAGAGCAGCTGGTTCTTCACTGGGTGCAGTGGGACTCTACAGTCTAGCTGCCTTTCCTGCACCTCAACCACATGTCTCAACATGTCTGTTTGCTCCCCTTTAAGCGGCAATCTCTCCTCTTGAATGTCATGCTCTTGATCCCTTCATGCTTTTCTGCCCTCTTGGTCGGTGCGCATGCTCTCCAACAGTGGAAGTCTCCCTGCATTCAGCTGGGCTCTGTCAGTCTCAGAGGAATGCATCAAATCACAGAACATGTCTTCTGTTGTCTGCTTTTTTCGGCAGCAGTTCTTGTTTTGTAGGGAGGCATAGTAAGCACACAGGAAAGAGTAGGTGGTGTCAGGGCACACTTGAGGACATTTTTTGGTGGGGAAACTCTTGGCATGTAAACAGGCTTTTCCAGGGAGCATCCTTTTGTGTAGCTCAGGGGTAGGCAACCTATGGCACAGGTGCCGAAAGTGGCACGCGAGCTGATTTTCAGAGGCACTCGCACTGCCCAGGTCCTAGCCATAGTTCTGGGGGGCTCTGCATTTTAATTTAATTTTAAGTGAAGCTTCTTAGACACTTTAAAAACCTTCTGTACTTTACATACAACAATAGTTTAGTTATGCATTATAGACTCAGAAAGAGACCTTCTAAAAACATTAAAATGTATTACTAACACACACAACCTTAAATTCGAGTGAATAAATGAAGACTCAGCACACCACTTCTGACAGGTTGCCAACCCCTGGTGTAGCTGGACTGAATCCCAGTTATTTACCTCCAATTAACCACAATTGTAATCACATTACAGGGGCTAAATGCAAGTGCACACTTGCCAGAGGTGCCTTCCTCATCATCACAGTCCTGCAACAGTAGGTCCCAGGAGGGGATTGGCTCCAAAGTTAGGAAAAGGTCCTGGCTGTCAGGGAGAATGGATTCTCCGCTTGCCTACTGCGCATTTTCCTCCTCATCAATGTCCTCCTCGTTGTTGCCTGGGTCCCTTGGGAGGTATTCACAGAAAGTGTTTGGGTACTAGTGGGGTCCCCACCTAGAATTGCATGCTGCTGCTCATAGACGCGGCATGTTTGTGGCTCAGCACCAGAGCAACTATTCACCTCCCTTATCTTCTGGTACGCTTGCCTGAGCGTCTTTACTTTCACACAGCAGCGCTGTTTGTCCCTGGTGTAGCTTTTTCCCGCCATTCTCTGTACAATTTTAGCATAGATGTCAGCATTTCTTCTGTGCAGCTCTTCCTGCACAGACTCTTCTCCCCACACAGCACTCAAATCCAGTCTCTCATGTATGCTCCACGCTGGAGCGCATTTGCAGCCCTGAGCAGGCATGGTCAGCTGTGGTGGGGAGCTCTCTGTGCTGATCAAACAGGAAATGAAATTCAAAAGTTCCTGGGACTTTTCCTGTGAAGCTGACTGAAGTGCAATGGACTTCAAAGCACTGGCCAGAGCGGTCATAGTGGAGCACTCTGGGGCACCTCCCAGAAGCCAACCCATCCAATTACACAGTGTTGTGTCTACACTATCCCTAATTTGACCCTGGAAGGTTGACTCTAGCGCTACTCCTCTCGCTGAAGTGGAGTACAGGCATCGATTTTTACAAGCCCTGGAGGTCTGTGGAAAGGGCACAGTAGTGTAGACATGCACATTATAAATTTGACCTAACATGGCACATGTCAATCTAATGCCATAGTGTAGACCAGGCCTTACTAGAAGTTCCCAAGAAGCAAAGCATGCTGCAAGCACAATGGGAGAACAGTGGGATTGCTGCCATTTGATAAGGTGCGACATGCACTCCCTTCTCCATGGAGATGGATCTACTGAGTGGTGCAGAGAAGAAAGGACCAAAGCCTCACCCTTGCCTCTCCACACTTCATCTTAGAGGCTAGCACCATTGTAGCATTAGCCTGAATGGAGCATTTTTTGTGCTACCTGAGCAGAACGGCGACTGTGTTAGAACCTTGCCCAGCAGTGGTACAAGAAATTGCAGGGAGAGGAGTGCTCCTTATGCCTTTTCCTTTCCTCATACCCACGGGGGGCAGGCACAATCTGATTCTCATTCAAATACCTACAGACATCCCCTACTTGGGTGTCTCTAGGGTATGTCTGCAGTAGAGCTAGGAAATTCCCAGCTTGAGGAGACATGCTCATGCTAGCTCTGACTGCACTAGTACATTCAAAATAGAAGTGTTATCCTTGCAACACAAGAAGTAGGAGGAGCTAGCAGCCCTGGCTACGATCCCATCTGAGCCTCCAAGCATGTACTACAGGAGCTAGGTCCTTGAATTTTTATTGCTAGCTCTTTGAAGCTAGACATCTATTTTTGTTGTTGTTTCTTAGCTTTCCTTTATAAATCAGTCCCTCCAGCCACCTAGTCACTCTTGAGGTTTTCCCTTGCATTCTCTCCTCTTTGTCCTGTTGTTTTAATCAGCATTCAAGTGAATATAACCCCTCTGCCCATCAGAGTTGGCAGCAACAAGGGCCGGATTCAGTATCCAGGGGTTCCATTCCAATAACACAATACAAAATTGGCCCGAGCCCCAACCCAGTGACCTGGGACAACCATATACCACCCCTCTGGGCGCCTCTAAGAGACAATACTTCCCCTCTTGCAAGCACAGAGTCTGAGTGTACCAAAAGCCTTTTAATGACAGAGAGAAACAATATGGCATTATATTGGGGAAACACCACAAACAGGATTCATAAAACAAACCATGAACCATAAGCCTGCCCCTCAGCAAATTGGGCTGTGTCCTTCCCTTTGGCTATTGAGTCCCACAACCCCAAAAGTCTCTGCAAAGTTCAAAAGTTCATCTGTACAGTTTTACCTCCCAGCCTGGGTGGAAATGGGGGGCCAGGTTAAGGAGTACCTTACGTGATCCAAGGCCGACTGCCCCGCCTCTCCGGGGGGTTCTGCTGCTGCCCTCACCATAAGCCACTCCACCAGCTGTCCCACAAACTGCTTGGCTCCATCAGCTGCTCTGCTCCACTCTGCCAGCCGCCTGAACTGTGCTCAGAAACTGCTCAGCTCAGTCAGCTGCTCTGCTCTGCCAGCCGCACGAACTGTTGGCTACACCAACTGCTCAGCAATATACCTTCGGGCCTTCCTCCTTAACACAGTGTTCAGTGATTTCAGCTCTTAAGTGATTGCAGCTATTAGTAGGAGGGCCTTAGTGTAGGTACACTACTGGACCTAAAGTGAATTCAGTTCAGCAGGCTGAAATTAGACTTCTAGTAGAATCAAAAATTAGCTCTAATATGCTACAGTAGAGAGAGGTAAGGTACAATAGGCCTGTAGGGCCCTTAGACAAGACCCTCACCAAAAACTATAAAAACCCATCCATGACCTTTCTCAATCCAATGGTTTTGGAACCCCTGTCCCTTGCCCAGTGAGTGCTACCTAGATGATGACGAGTCCCTCCATCATAACAAGGGCGAAGTACATGTCCACAGTCCTTCATTACATAATCAGGGTAACAACACTTCATCATTCCTGCCCCAATAACAGAGAAACTGAGGATCCCACAGCTGCCAAAGTGACCATTTGGGCTGCTGTGAGCTCAGGCTAGGCATGGTGGGTGTGCCTATGCAAATAAGATCAGCCCCTAAAGTTCTTTTCCACAACTCACTGCAATTCCCACAATTCATCACCAGATGTCAGGGTAGAGCTCATCCTGACACTGCTTACATCCTCCCCCCATCCGAGAATTTGTCGTCCACACGAATCACACTCCCTATATACCAACTCACTGGTTCCCTCCAAAGGGCCTCAGAAAGCCCACTTCAGCTCTCACAAGCCTGTGTGCTAAGTGTACTGGCTCCTCACTAATCACCCCAGGTGCATCATAGGTCTTATTACTCTGTCCTGTCTAATAATAGTCTGTCCTGTCTATAATAGTCCTGTCTATTACTGCTTACATGAACAAACATGCAAAAACTGTAACTAAATAACATGTACCTTCTGGAAATCAGAAGACCAGACCTTCTGGAAGTCTTATTACTCTGTCCAGTCTATTAATAGTCTGTCCTGTCTATAATAGTCCTGTCTATTACTGCTTACATGAACAAACATGCAAAAACTGTAACTAAATAACATGTACCTTCTGGAAATCAGCTGTCACAATCTGCAATTACAGGCAAATTCACTTTCCTGTCTTTTCCTGCCTACAGTACTTCTGGAATGCAGAATTTTAGCTCACACAAGCATATGGAAAGAGAAAATGGATTTTCCCAGAAATATTAGAAATGTATACAATTGCTGATCCACTATTTTTCACAGAATCTGGATCCTCTTCAAAGTGTCTATTGTCAGGGCCTGTCTGATAATACTGGGGGGTCTGAATGTAAAGTTTCTATGCCCTTTCATCACTTTCTTGACTTTGCCTTCTTTCAGTAAATTCTTTTCCCACATTGTCCTTAAATCTTTCCAGTTTCTCTCAATCTTCCCCTCTATCACTTTTCCCATGTTCTTTTTGTCTCTCTGCATTTTCCCTTAATCCTTCTTACTTTCAATGGTGTTCACTCAATCCAGGCACCCAAAACCATTTAAAGAAATTCTAAGAATGTGGGGGGGGGGGGGGAACACACCCTTCGTATTTTAACTGTCCAAAGAGGAAACCACTACTAGGTAAGAATTGGCCAAGGGCACACTTTTCTGGATTTTTCAATTTACTACCAAAAAATAAAATAAAATCCAGATGATCCTTTTAATTAGAAATGTTTTATAATGTCTGTAGACTCATTCACAATCTAGATTGTAGTGGAATTATAGTGAGGTTTGAATAAGGGGGAGTGCATGGCTGTGATACCCAGAACTAACCACAGAGCAAATTAGGAGACAGTCACAATTCAGTACTTGTCATCCCTTTACTCTAGGGGGAAATAAACTGTATCAGATAAAGGGCTGGCATGACTTATTTCCCACTCTGTGCTAGCTCTGTTGTGCTCCCCACCCCTGCAAATCCATTCCCTGGGCCCCTGCGTTGGATGGGGAGTAGCAGCCCTGCAATAATAGCTCTCTCCTTTGCACACAGATGGGCAATATGGGTAACCATGGGAGAAAGGGGGCTTACAATTAAGCCCCAGGGATTTTTGCCATGAACACTAAGGAGAAGACCATTGACTCCCTCTTATCTGGTAAGGAGTAGGTAGGTGCATCTACTTTACCGGTGCCTTGCCAACCATCCTTTGCACTCCAATTATTCTTTTGTGGTTACAAGCTTATTGAGGAAGCTTGTCTTGATTTCCTTGAAATAATTCATAAGTATGAGTGCAAGTTATGATGGGATAGCCAACTTTTCCATTTCTTCCCTCTCTCTTCTCCTGTGTGTTTGACCTTCTCAGGACAGTATTAGAGATTGGAGCAGGATGTGCCTCTGTCTTCCCCATCTCCTTCTAGGGATGGGCCTCTTGTGTCTATAGTGCAATTAAAAACCTGGGGCTAGCTACTGCCAGCTGACTAGAGCTCTGGTGAAAGGGCTATTTAACTGTGGGGTAGAAGTTTGGGCTCAGGCTGTAGCCTGGGCTCTAGGACTCTAAAAGGTGGCCTAATCCTGATACAATGTTGAAACAGTGGTCAGATTACCAATGTCCTGCCTGACCCCTGAGACGCTCCCCCTCACATCTTCTCCCCACAGAACACTAAAACAGCCACCTCCTTAAAGAAGGAAATCCAGGGGGTAGAGAAAACTGAGGGGATCCAGGATGGAGGATGGCTCAAATGAATTAGATGTTTCAGGGAGAGAGGAAGGGGAGAGTTTTCAGCACAGTATCACTGCTGGGGGGGAGCTGTGCTTCTCTTTGCCTTGCTAAATTTTTCTCCACCCCACCATGCTTTTGTTATTAGGAAATGAAGATGGAAGAGCAGCAGAGAAGAGAAATAGAGAGAGGAGATATAACACAGAGACTGCTTGTGGTGGGGTAGTTTTATTTCAGGTAGGTTTTAATAAGGGTGCCTGTCTTTACCTGTGTAATTAAATAAAAGGGTGTATGAAGCCCCTCCCCTCTAGACAGGTTTCCATCTGCATTGCAACTACTACACCCAACACCTCAAATAAAAACAAAAGGGATCTGGAATAAGAAAGGTTCATGACAGAGGTGTTTAGATAAAGTTTGCCCTCAAAATGTGAAAATTTGTTTCTGGCTTTCATCAAATTGTCATTTTTGACAAAAGTTTCCAACAATAGCTGCTTGTTAACATTTTTCCATTCTTGCACTACATGGTGGTCAAGAATAAAACTCCTGCCAACAGTACTACCAACCCTGGCCATTCATAAATCAGGGGCCAGGCCCTGAAATCATGAGACAGGTGTTTAAAAATAACTAATGTAGGGGTATTTTTATTTTCGGGGGGGGGGGGGTTTGAGCCTGGAAGATTCATATGTTCAAGCTCTTCTCCAGCGCTCTGAGGACTATACACTTACCTTTTAAAACTAAAGCTGAAATGTTCATGTAATCACAAAACTGCTGGTGCTTTGAAAAGAAAAACCAACCCCAACAAAACAAAGACCCCATTATTACCAGACTCCCAGTAAAATCACAGGCAGTGGGCAAGGTGGATTTTTCAGGAAGCTGCACCACTGGCACCAGTATCCATCCTTCTGACAAGATTTAAAACAAATGAGTGTTGTCAGCAACCTCACTGGCTTGGTAGACAAGATGAGGACTGTGAGTGGACCCTCAAGGCTGGGGATTGAAGTATGGGAACTGCATTTGGTTACCGACTGCAGCAGCGTGGCCTCAGCAGCATGGGTTACTGGGAGTGCATAACAGCTGTCTCCTTCGCTCAGGTCATTGGCTCCACAAACGACATCCCATCAAATTCACTCCTCTGCGCCCTCATCTTCAGGGTTCTGGGGGATCCGAACAGGGAACCTTAAAAGCTCATTTCATGCCCCAGGATCGGTCTACCCCAGTGCTGGGCACGGCGTTGGACCTCGACTAGGGCATCGGGACCAGCCCTGCCCTCTCCCTGGGGCAGGGAGCAGGCACGCTGCTGCTGGAGCAGACCTGCGGTACCTGCTGTGAGGCGCAGCAGCAGTTTCCCACGGGGCTATTCTCCTTTTATGCAAGCGAAGCATCCAAACGGCACCCACCCCGCTTCCAATCTCCTGCAAGCTCTGCAATGCCTGAGCCGCTCCTGTCTGCTGCACTGGCAACCGCTAGGGAGAAGTTACCCCCACGGAAATAGCTCCCTCCTCCGCGCCTGATCTCCCCAGGGGGCAACTGGGGACTTTGCTCTTGCTTGACCTCCCCGCTCAGTTCGGCCCTTGCCACCCGGGGCGGCTTTGTAGTCCCGGATCAAAGGAGGAAACAACCCGCTCTCCCGCGCACGGAGGGGCAGGTGCAGCAGGAGAGGAGCGGAGGCGTCCCGCGCTCCCAGGCTGCTGGTAGCGAGCCAGGCGGGAGCCCGGGCGGGCGGAGTGGGCGAGCGCGCGCGCGAGGGCGGGGGCGCGCTGGCCTGTGCGCGCGCCTGCCTGGCTCGCAGCCACGGGCGCCCAGCTTGGGTTTCATCAGACGAACCTGCCAACTCGGGCCGCCCCGCTCCGCCCCTCATCCCCGCCTCCGCTGCGTCCCCGGGAGCGGGGCACACAGGTGTTCCTCTCGCCGCCGCGCTGCTGCAGCTGCTCCCGGCAAAGCCTCGGACCTGTGAGCCGCGGGCACCGAAGACCCTGCAAAAATGCTGTGGAGAGCCCACCAGCTGTTGAGGAAATTCTCCACCACGGCCACAGTGAGTGTGCGAGGGGGGTTCCCCTAAGGAAGGAGCTTTGCAGGGGGCCGTAGCTCCGGAATGAGCGGGGAACAGGGCTGGCTCAGTGGGGCTTGGCAAATATGTTGCTTTTGCTTGCAAGACACAGCCTATTTGTTTCCCGTATTTGTCTGAGAAGCCGCAATAGCCCAGGAATGGGAGGCGGGAGGGAGCGGGGGGACAAGTCACTGGTGCTTGGATAATACCGCTGCAAAGAGAGGATAAAAATAGGCCGAGATTTTCTCTCCTGGATTTTGGCACTGGGCGGCCAGCGGTCCCTTCGGGGGATGTTTGACTCGTTTACAAAAATTGGAGCATCTGGCTTTGCCTGACTGTGGTGGATCTCGGAATATTCTCGGATACCCTGCTGGGTATTGCAGGAGACCAGGAGCCGCAACGAGGAAAATCGCTGATGCTTTGGTAACATCTCGCTTTGCAAGAACATGACCCGGCGATCATGTTCTCCCGGGAGTCTGGGCAGGGGAGGTCAGCGGGGCTCTGAGACTGTCGTTGCCGCGAAGGAAGCCAAAGATCTACTTCGCCAAGGGAAATAGCCAGGCCTGTTCCCACTACTGGAATCAAACTGGGAACAGGCCTGGCTATTTCCTCTTGAGAATTCAACCTTCGGCTCCTGTTCCGAACGCTGGCCTTGGGGGGCGTGTCGATTTGGGAACATCAGTCTTTACACTCTGGCTGTGGACTTGAGAATTAATGCAAGACGGATATTTGTTTGTCTGGTGTTTAGATTAAACTGTATAGCTCTGATAGGGGACTGTGATAACGGTCCACGCCGTTCTTTGTGGCCGGTTAAACACGTGCTCCTTAAAATTTGGTGTAAAGTAGACGAGATGCTTCGGGCACCCTGGTTAAGATTCATGAAAGCGGCTGAATGCAGTTTGGAGATGGTTTTTCTCCCCCCGAAGACTTCTCTGTGTTTCATATTTGACAGCATGGCCAAGGGTGAGGACAGCTGTTTGCCTGGGGAATCTGCTTGGAAGGGTTTTTACTGTATGAGACTTAGCCTAGCTCTTTGGAATTTCATCAGCAATGTGAATGGATGACTGACACGTTGCATACAGAGATATGGACGGGGAGAGGCTTTATCGGTTTTCATTCAGAGGAGCAAGGCTTTAGTGCATCAGTCCTGACGCTATGTAGAATTAAAGTTACTATGTTAATGTCTCCTTTGAAAAGCTTTTTACATCGTTTTTAAAGAGTTGTAGCATTAACAAATATTTCCCTTGTCACCAGTAACAGTGTTTCTAAATTCTTGCAGATAATAAATCTTATATTGTAACCAGAATGGGAGCTATTGAAAATTAATCTGCAGGGAAATTGAACTGACAGCATCACCAGTGAAACATGTTAGAGATGCACACACCATAGGCAATTCCAGAAATATGTTGTTTATAACAATGAAATGAATGCCCTTTGCAATGCTAACTTCTCTTCACAAGGAGAAACTATAGCATGAACACATTTTCCCTTTTTAGTGATTTGCTTTTGATATGAGACTTGTACGACTATTAAGACATGCAGTGCCTGGGTATTATTTTACGTTGCAGGAGGTGCATGGAAGAAGAATAAGAATCAGAATGGAGTAAATGTTGAAATGCTGTGTGTCATGTAAACAGACATGAAAATAAACTCTGGTAATTGTATTTTATTTAAGGTAAATTAATACCATAAAATCAATGGATATCGTGGCCAGTATTTTCAAAGTATGCACCTAAAAAATTAGGCAGCTACAGCTATATTTAGCCATCTAATGAAAGAGGACTAATTTTCAGAAATGTTAAACATCCACAACTTCCTCTGAAGTCAATGGAATCTGTGGATGCTCAACATCTCTTAAAAGAAGTCCACTTTTATTTAGATGTTCAGCTGTGGATTTGGGTGCCTATCTTTGTACATCATCCGTACAAGCTAGTTTTCAGGTTGTATGTCGTACACCAATCTTGTTCTCTGCATCTGGCTAGGGAGCATCATACTCAAGTAAAATGAGAGAGAATTTTGAGATCTTCCCATGAGTATTTTTATCCTTGTTTATAACACAAGCAAAATAATACCATAAGGAAGAAAAAAGAAAGCAAAACCAAGTTCAACAAATGAGAATTAAATGGGAATGTTCAGCCACTTTCCAAATCCCTGATCCTCTGCTCATGCAACTTTGTAAGACCAGGGATATTCTCCATGTTAACAAAATTCTTCTAGAAGTTCCCATGCAGGAAAAATAAAAGGACCTCTATACCTTATAAAATTGAGCCATCTTTCTGTCATCAGTTTGAGCTCCACTATTTTCCAGGGCTGTTGGGATAACTCCAAAAAAGAAGGGAAGAGGTCTCCACCAATAATGAATAATCACGAACATTCCCATGAGAAGAGGTGCATCTGATAACTTTGTGTGCTCATTGTCAGCAAGGCGATTACAAGGGAAGCTCAGCATTGCTTCCATAGTGTCAATACATATGTCCAAAGCAATCACAAGTCCATTATCAGTAATGTATATGAGGATTGCTCTTATTAATATATCACCATATGCCACCTGCATGATTTGGTGGCATTTAGTGAGCTCCTGTTTAGAAGCTAGACCAGAGTTTCCCAAACTGTGTTCCGCAGAACACTGGTGTTCCGCACAATGTGAATAGATGTTGGTGAAAGAATCATAATTTTAAAAAAGGGTCTGTTTTTTTTTTTTTTAATTTTAAATTTGTGTAACCCTCAAGGAGATTACATGGACTCCTGGGTCTCTGTCTGCTGGCAGACTCAGAATCTGCCCAGCAACCACTAAGGCAGGGGTGGGCAAACTTTTTGGCCCGAGGGCCACATCGGATTTGCGAAATTATATCGAGGGCGGGGTAGGGAAGGCCCCACCCCCAATCCAGCCTCCTCCCATTTCCCACCCACGAATGGCCCCTGAGAATCCCTGACCCATCCATCAACCCGCCCACCTTGTCCCCTGACTCCCCCTTCCACAGACCCCTAACGACCTCCCAGGACCCCACCCCCTACCCAATTCCCCTCCTCCCTTTCCCCTGACTGCCCCAACCCCTATCCATGTTCCAGCCCCGTAACCACCACCCCAGAACCCCCGCATCCAACCAGCCCTGCTCCCTGACTGCTCCCTCCAAAACCCCCCAACAACCACCACCCTGGAACCCCACCATCCCCCCTCTTACCATAGCAGCCCCAGCCCCCAGAGCTCTGCCTGCGCAGCGTGGCTCCGGGAGAGTGGCGACCGCATGGTGTGGCTCCGGGGGAGGGGCGATCGCACAGCCCCGGCCCCCGGGGCGTTTCTCGCACGTCGCTGCTCCGGGGGAGAGCTCAGCGCGCGGCTCCGGCCCCCAGAGCTCTCCCTGCACGGCTCCGGGGGGGGCGAGCGCACAGCCCTGGCCCCCGGGGCTCTCCCCGCGTGGCGCGGCTCCGGGGGAGGGGCCAGCATGCAGCCCCAGCTCCCAGGGTTCTCTCCGCATGGCGCAACCCTGGGCGCTCCCGGTGCGGCTCCGGGGGAAGGGCCAGCTAGCAGCCCCGGCCCCCAGAGCGCTCCCCGCGCGGCGCAGCTCTGGGGGAGGGGACACGCAGTCCCAGTCCCCAGAGCGGTCCCCATGCGGTGCAACCCTTACCCCAGAACGCTGCCCGCATGGCTCCAGGGGAGGGGAGGGCACGCAGCCCTGGCCCCGCAGCGGTGCCTGCGCTGCACGGCTCCGGGGGAAGGGCCAGGGGCAGTCTCCGCGGGCCAGATGGGATGGTCTCGCGGGCCTGATGTGGCCCGCGGGCGGTAGTTTGCCCACGCCTGCACTAGGGAGTGAGAGGCGCTCGCAAGGAGTGGAGGAAAGGGAAGAAGCCATTTAGAGTGAGTGGAGAGCCAGGCACGAAAAGGGCAGGGCTGGCTGTGTGGGAAGCTGGTGAGTCCTAGGCCTGCATTCAGGATTTCCCCTGAGAATTGGCCTCTAGGGACCTGACAGCAGATCCCTCAGCGGGGTTTTTCCTTCCGCACTGGTGATTCCCCATTTGTAGAGTTTGCTGGGAAACTTCCCTGGCTGGGCTGAGTTCACCCTCCAGCTCCTTAGGTGAGACCAGTCACCACATGTCCAGCTCTGCTCTGGCTGCTAGTCCAGGGAAGCAGCCTGCTGAGTGTGTGTCTGGACACAGGGCTGGGAGGCTACAGTTTGGATGTTAGTGTTTTCGTGTAACCTACTGTCACGTTACTAAAATTATCTGGGATCATATAGATCATTGGTGCAACTAAGGTCCTGTAGGGGCAGCAAATCTTAGATAAAGGGGGTCATATAAGGTGTCTACGATTAGGTTATGGTCTGCTGATTATGAGTATGCTATCTGTATGTGTGTATCATTTTTGT
Organism: Dermatemys mawii; assembly: GCA_007922305.1. Taxonomy (NCBI): domain Eukaryota; kingdom Metazoa; phylum Chordata; order Testudines; family Dermatemydidae; genus Dermatemys; species Dermatemys mawii. The sequence continues at coordinate 7,943,852 of ML677350.1, forward strand.
AATTGAAGTTATGAATATTGACTCTGTACTGCCTGTCTTTCCAAATATTGTGCTATGCTGTTGGCGACATTTCAGAGCCCTTGGTGTTAAGTGTTGCTTGCCATGCTTGATGGCCCATTAAGGATTATCAGCTATCCAATGGACCCATTAAGGGAAGGCAGACACATCCTGTGTCTTAGCAAGGGGGGCAGGAATGGCCCAACTGACTCAAACTCCATTTTGCCATAAGTTTCCACAGCTAAGGACAAAGAACATTCCTGCACCTGGGAAGGATATAAAAGGGTAGTATCCCATCCCCATTTCGTCTTTGATCTCCAGTCTCCAGCCTGGCTCCTACTTCTGGGTGGGACTTTGCTGCAAAGGGGCAGTCTGGCCAAAGGATTGATGACCCATTCCTCCTGGGAATGTATTCCAGAGACTCTGATTTGAACCTGCAGTTATTCTACAACTGATGCAAGCCATTACTGCATGTATTTGATTTCCTTTAACCATTTCTAACCCTCACCTATATCTTTTCCCTTGTATAATAAACCTTTAGATTTTAGATTCTAAAGGATTGGCAACAGCGTGATTTGTGGGTAAGATCCGATTTGTATATTGACCTGGGTCTGGGGCCTGATTCTTTGGAATTGGGAAGAACTGTTTTCTTTTATTGGGGTATTGGTTTTTACAACCATTAGTCCCCAGGACAGGTGGCTGCTGGTGGTGATACTGGGAAGCTGGAGTGTCTAAGGGAATTGCTTGTGTGACTTGTGGCTAGCCAGTGGGGTGAAACCAAAGTCTTTTCTGTGTGGCTGGTTTGGTAACTTTTTAGGGTGGGGAAACCCCAGCTTTGGGCTGTAATTGCCCCTTGTGAAGCAATTTGCCCTGATCTGACACTCTTAGTGGGTCACACCAGGAACAGCACCGTCACACCTACACCTTGAGCTCTGCACTCCTTTGTGGTGAGGGGAAATCCTGGAACTGACACTGCCTGATTCCTGCCTGAGGAGGGTTCCTGCCAGCAGAGAGCAGCCCCTCTGCAGAGACTGAGGAGTCCAGAGTCATCTCCGAACCTGAGGATCATTCATGGAGACTGTGAGTGTCCCACTGTTTAGTTAGTTAGTCAGGTAATTTGTTTTGGGGACCCCCTAATCCCTGACCTGTGTCCTCAAGTCAGGGAGTGGGATTTTGAGGATTTATAACCTGCTGCATACTACACCCATGGAGGAATTTACCACCTTCTCCCACTTGTGAATCCTTTGGGCTGTACTTAACCCCATCAGCCACATTGCAACACCATGGCAGAGAAGAATTTTGTGGTTATAGGTCACCAAGTGCCCCAGCACAATACGCGTACCAACGGGACACTAATTTTACATTTGATACATCATGTCACAGGTATTTTCAGGGCACCGGTTACCCTAAAAATAATGTTTTACCCTGTTAAGTTGTATTTGTCTCCTATTTAATAATTATGTTGAATATATTGTATGTGTTGGTGTTATTGCTTGGAAGTCTCCAACTAACTGGTCAGTAAGTGGAGATTACCTTGTAGTTAGAGCTTTCCTCCCAAGCTGCCCTGGTGATCCTGCCAGGAAGGAGTGGGGGGGGTCGAGGCATCCCCAAATAGTTTCCTAGGAAAAAAGAAAGAAGATACACTCTACTGAGTGGGTGGTGGGATCCAAAAGAACCCCGACCTGTCCATCAAAACCTGTAAGCGGACTGGCATTAAAGAAGGTAACCAGGTGGAGAGGAGGCACTTGACATGAGGATTCAACTTTCCAGTATTATTCCTAATATTAAGCAAATTTGTGATACAAAAATGCAGACACACCAATCCCATTCAATCCAAATTTGTATTTCTGTTTATAAAAATAGATCTTCCTAGTAAAAATCTAATTTGTTTGGTGTTTGTGTATATGTAAAAACAATGTTTTTTAAGTAGAACACTGTTTTTAATTTTGACTCTTGCACTTGATTTTTGTACTACTTTTGCATGTTTTCCAGTTAGAAATTATTAGTTCAGGTTATTTTAAATTTGTATTTTTGCTTTGTTTTATAAAATAAAATGTATTTGAGCATAAATAACATTTTTTTATTTGAAAACCAAACAACTACAAAATAATATTATAAGTGTTCCGTAAATATATACCAGGCTAAAAAGTGTTCCATGGGCAAAAAAGTTTGGGAAACACTGAGCTAGACTATGGAATCTTTTTAGTGGTCCATCCGGGAGGTGACATTTCAGTGAAGAAGTAACTACCAGACTGTCCTACACTCCCCCATAATTTTACAGAATTTGCACTTTTACGCAGTTCTACCATGTGTATCATTTTGTTGCAAGGAATTTCTCCTCTTAAAAGACTAGCAAGTTGTGTAAACAGTTTTGGAGGAAGATCTTCCAATTCCAGAATAAGACACAGATTTGCAGGAAGATCCTCAGCTGTCCCACTCAATTGGTACTTTTAAATAGGGCAAAAGGAAGCAGCCAGAAGTAAAGGAAGGGATTTGTGGCCTGATCTTGCAATCCCCTTCTTGTATGACGCTCCACTGAACCCAGAAGGAGTTCTGTGCATGGAGGACTTGTGATTTGGCTCTTACTTTCTACTAGTGACATTATATATTACAATACAATACAGGATTGCATTATCCATACTGAATGCTAATGGAAAGTATGCTTGTGTCAATTCAAGGGAGAAATTATTCAAGAATAGCTGGTCATAGAGAAGTTATATTTCCCTCATGCTGGGAAATCATTTTCAGTCGATCAGCTTGCTACATATGCAATATGATGTAGTTGGGTTGTTGTCAGATTAATCATCTTATTCAATAGAATGCAGAAACGTAACTGTTGGTGCTGTGTGTATGTATGCATGCATGTGTGAGCATTCTTTGTTCTTACTTTACTTACTCTCTGCTGCTTTAAAAAGCGCATTCTCTCTTTATCTGTAACCACTTCCTGGCTCAGAACTCTGCTAAACATAGAAAAATCTCTTCTCAGTAACAAGTTTCGGCCAGATCCTCAGCTGACATGAACTGACAGAATGTGGCTTCATTGACTTCAGTGGAGCTATACACTGATTTATGGCATCTCGTGATCTGGAATTGTAGTTTGCGTGCAGCTCCATGTAACATTAGAATCAGATTTATGTATATGTACATTTTTAGTGAATAGAGTTATAAGTTTATTATTATAGGATATATGTTATTAAAAACTCGACCTGTGGAACCAAAACTGCTCTTCTGGATTAATATTTTGAGATGGGTGCGCTATTTTAAAATATTTGTCAGGCCCCTTTTATTTAGACTTTGATCATACTTATGGACTTAAAATTGCTGGTGCAGTCTTTCTTCTGTGAGTTTCCAAGAATGCAAAACAATGTGAATTTCCAAGCATAAAGGGCAATCGTACAGGCAAATTGGCTAACTTCCAGACTTGCCTGCCCAGTTGCAGTTTGCTCTCTGAATCCAGAGTTTTTGTAGTCTCAGATTCCTAAATGCAGAAGCTTGCAAACAGAAAAATATATGCAGTTTTAGCTTCTGTTAAGGTCCCTTCAGAAATTTGGCCTTTCAAGTGTGCCTCTCATACGTCCCTAAAATCTTACTTTTTGTTCTCAGGAAAGGAAGAGTTTAACTCTTCTGATGATACTTAATTGGTTATGATTTGTGGATGGTAAATGATCTATGTGGACTTTTTGTTACCTTCATTTGCTGGTAGTCCTTATTTAGTCAGGAATAAACCGAAAAAGAAAAATACAAGTCTAAAAGACCACTACTTCAGTGTACTTGAGATGTTATTGAGTGACAGTTAACCAGAGAACAAATGTAGAACAAGTAACATGCATCAGGAAAACTTTCTCTAATATTTTTTCCATCACATCTACAGTGCTGCCATTGTCAATTAACATTCCATAGAAATCAGTGGATTTCATACTGTACCAGATATATTTAGTAGCACAGCAGGTGAACACTTCTTGAACTTGCCTGGAGTGTTCATAAACATTTAAATGGTTAGAAAAAAACAATCTCAGATTTTTATAACTTAGACTGTGTATTTGAAAAGCAGAAGCTGAGGTGATGAAGCACTGGTAGTAAGATTTATTTGTGTCCATGTTGCATTGCCAGGATATAAAAATTTCAAGGGATAATGTGTGCACATTTTAATTTAAAACAAGAAACTCTTGTCTACACTAGAAAAATATGTTGCCATATTATAGCTGTTAGCACCAGTAGTACAACTGTTCTGGAGGTAGCATCTGTGTACACGCCAATGTAGATAAGGCTCCAGCATTTTTACCACTCCCATCCACACTGGAAATTTAGCACTGCTACAGTTGCACCAGTGCTGTCTAATACTATAATACAGGAGAAAATTTTCTTTACTGTTTGCAACCTACGGGACAAATTTTACCCTTGGCCAAACTCATTTCCTGTTGGCTTCGCTGCAAGTTGCATGCACACATCCAAGAGAATATGATGGCCCAAAATAGTGCTACAGTAATTTTCCTAATTCATGAATATTTCCTACCAATTTTTAAAACCTCTTTCTGGGGCTAACTGTGTAGCTGAAATACGATTTAAAATGGATCATTTCATGTCACTTGCAAAAAGTAGTGCAACTGACTCTTCATCATATAAATGGTTTGTTATTTATTTCAGAGTATTATATCTTTCAGTATCTGAATGTATGCTAAGCCATACAGGATTTGAAAGACATTCATATGGGCAGTTCAAATCTTCTGGGACCCAAATGGTGGCCCTAGTGGTTGTGGTACCCTTGTGTCCAGCTTTCCTAATGAAGATGCAGCATCCCCTGCTAGAAGCTAGAACCTAGAGATGTTCCTTCAGGGAAAGAAGCAGGAGTTGCACATGACTTTCAAATGGCACGTATAAAGAGAATAGAGTTTTAAGAAGTCTCCTGCTGCAGCTTCTAGGACAAAACTGTTTCCCGTTCTCTGAAAGATTGCTACAAACATATGTACTTTTGTTTGCTTGTTTTTAGGGCTGTCAAGATTTTAAAAAATAGTCATGATTAATCACACTGTTAATAATAGAATGCCAATTTAAATTTATTATAAATATTTTGAATGTTTTTCTATATTTTCAGATATTAATTTCAATTACAACACAATACAAAGTGTACAGTGCTTGCTTCATATTATTTTTGATTACAAACATTTGCACTGTAAAACGTTTTTCAATTCACCTCATACAAGTACTGTAGTGCAATCTCTTTATCATGAAAGTGCCACTTATAAATGTAGAATTATTATTTTTTGCATAATTGCACTGAAAAACAAATCAATGTAAAACTTTAGAGTCTACAAGTCAAAGCATAAAGGAGCGTACCAATGGTTAGCATATCTGGCATGTAAATACTTTGCAGCACTGGCTGCAACAGTGTTATGCAAATGCCTGTTCTCACTTTCAGATCACATTGTAAATAAGAAGCAGGCAGACACCCGTAAATGTAAACAAACTTGTTTGGCTTATCGATTGAACAAAAAGTAGGAATTGAGTGGAGAGTACTACAAAAATCTCCTGTTATGTGAGGGAAAGGACTTTGGAACTGGGCTCAGCCACAGATGCCTTGAGTTCCTTGAACTAATGTGACACCGAACATTTTCCTGCAAGTATAGATGAAAAAATTAGAAGTTAGAGGTGATATTCCAAATTGTGGCAGGAATGGCTAGATTTTGCTAAGAGTCTGTTTCAAATATAAGATTTCATGGTTTGTTGATCGTAGATAGGAATAGTGACTGCAGATTTTGTTATGCCTTTTTGTAACAAGCAGTACATGTACACACAGAGACTTCTGCTTATGAAATAATAAAGGAGGCAGTAACAATACCAAATGACATTTGCATGCAAAGAAGTATGTTCTCACTAAATTGTAGATTATATGTACTTCTTAAGAACAAAGTGGAAGAATAGGTCATTTATTTTATTCCATTTTATTGTTGGGACAGAAAGACACTATTGGTTTACAAATCAAAACTACCATTGGCTAAGGGTATGGTTACACTTACAAGATTATAGCGCTATAGGTTATAGCGGTCCCCTTATACAGTAATATGTATAGCGCTATTGTATGTCCACACTCAGATGCTCCTGCGGTATAGCATGGCCACATTTGGGGCACTTAATGCGGCATTAAGAGCAGCGCATTAGGGCAGGTATCCCAGCATTCAGCTGGGTGCAACGTGCTTTTTAAACGAGGGGGGTGAGGGGGGACGCGTTGTGTGTATGCGGAGGGAGAGAGACAGTGGTTTGTCCGTTCTTCTGAAAGCCTGTCAGTGAGCCTCCGTTCACAGAAGGCTTTGTTTTCACACAGGCTCCCTCCTTAAACATTTGCATTGCTTATCTGCCGAGTTAAGAAAGAAACGCTAAAGAGGTACTTCCGCATTCCTCCAGCCGAGTTCAAAACAAAGGGAAGAGACGTCAATTGCCTTAAATGGCTCTAGGCATCTCCAGAGATTACTTGTAGCGCAGTGGGTGTCCACATTCTTGCTGTAGCGCTACAGCAGCTGCGCTACAGCCCTTATTCCCCATGAGGAGGTGGATTTATAATAGCGCTATAACTCAGCAGTTATAGCGCTATTAGTGCCTTGCCAGTGTGGACGGGGAGGAGGTTATAGCGCTCGTGGGGGCTTTATAGCGCTATAAAGTGCCAGTGTAACCATGGCCTAAGAAAGAGTAAGACAGAATTATATGTAGCAACACATCTCTTCTGCATCCTAAAATGTAGTTTGCTTTAACTCTTGTTGACAGGCTTATCAACGTAAGCTAAAGCTAGCCCTGATAGGTCAGAGTATTTTTGGACAAGAAGTCTATAGACATCTGCAGAAAGAGGGACATAGAATCGTGGGAGTGTTCACCATTCCAGACGTGAATGGGAAAGCTGACCCTTTGGGTAAGTATAATCAATCACAATGTAAGTATCATGATCGTGCAGAAGCACAGTTAACTTGCTTCTCCATGAGAAGGCATTGTCTTTATGGCAGTCATTTGTACGCATAGCCAGATATATAAATCTCTGCCATGTTTTTTGGCATAATAAAATAATTAACCTGGTATGCTTATTTCAGTGTTAAGTGAAATTCTATCTAGAGTTAATTGTCATGGGCTATATCACCACCTTACAATCTGCCCCATTTAAAGAGCCTCTCATAGTTGCATTGCCCCAGGAACAGCTTGAGAAACAGAGTGTGATTCAGAGCATCCTGCTCTGGGGAGGAAGTAAATTGCTGGGGCACCAGGCCTATATCCAGCCCAGTATGTCATCTGGTTTGCAGGCATAGCTGTGCTGTCTGGCACATTGAGAGGGCATGGAGCCAAGACTCTGCCTATTCTTGGCCCCTGGTCTCTGCTGACCTACCTGTATGGTCTGGAGATGAAATAGCAGCTCTATAAATCCTGCTTTCCATTGTGCACTGCAGCTTATGGTACAAGCAGACCATTCAAGAGAGTAAAGGGACAACACATCCCCCCTTACTCTATTGCATAGGCATATAGGTATGTTCTAATCCTTTAGAAATAGTAGTTGCTGACTGATCATATTTAGTAGTGTATTTGTGCAGTATAATTCTAGCACTTTGTCTGGAGTAACAAAGGAGTTAATTTAAAATGACTGTCTTAATTAAAACTTTATTTTTCTCAGTGGTGCCACAGCAGCTAGTTAATAAGATTAACAACTACAACCACCAAAACAGGATTAATCTTGGTGGTTGTAGGTTTTTTTAAAAAATTACATTTAATAAACTGTTTCCAGTCACTCAGTATTTCCTGACATGTTGTTACAGAACCTTTATTAAAGAAAATATTTCTTATTCAGGCAGCAACCATTACCAAACTTATGTATTCCTTTCAAGTTTATTAAATTCAACAGTCTGTCTCATTTAAAATAAAACTACAAAGCTTTTCACAGTTGGGAAGAATTAGGTGAGCTCTACTAGCTTAATAACAGATAATTCAGGTAGCTATGGGAAGGTACTATAGAGAGATGGTGCAATACTATGTAAGCTAAGCAGTACTCACTTGGGCAAAACTTTCATTGATTTCAATCAATTATTTATTTTAGCTTGGCCATAAAATTAGTTTATTGCACACTAGGTGACAAAAAATTGGTTTGGGCTGATAGATTGCTGCATTTTATACTCAAGATGATTCAAAAATAGTTTCAGTTTAAAGTGGAATTTGATGATGATATTGTATGGTCAGTCAGCTGAAATTTTATTCTAAAAGCAGAGGCAATACATGTGCAAGGACTATAGTTCAAAGAATTTTGTAGGGATTTACATCACACATGCATACTCCCAATATGCAGTGTGAAATACATGCCTAAATAAATACCTTCTGAAGGCTACTTTAATACCATCAAGATTTATTGGGTAAAACTCCACTTTTTATTTATAAAATGAACAGATTTATAGACCTAAATTAAATGAAATGAATTCTCTGGTCCACTACTGCCATGTTGTGCTTCATCTCCTGTCCCACAGGATTTTTTGGATGCAAATATGTCAAGGTGTAGTATGGGCTCAGAAGGGTTCTTCTCGCAAGCCTTAGTTGGCCTGTACACTCTGTTACAAAAGATTTTACAACATAATAGGCCATGTGTCCTACCCTAATTGGTGGGGTATTGGGACAGTCGTGCAATGGGATTTATCTACTGTATAATAAATTCTGCTGCCCACATTTAATGTACTTATTTCTTCTCTCCTTTACAGTTATTCATGAATGTGGTTTTCTTCATTTGTAACTATAGAGATGGAAGATTACACGGTGGGCCTCAGAAAATATATTTTAGGGGAGATGTCTGTGATCATTTGAACCGGATAGCAAGATACCACTGACTGCAATGAATCTTAGGTAGTTGTATTGGAAGTCATGTACAGAACTGCTGAAGTGGAAAATTAAGTTCTGTGAAACCAAACTTATTTGAGATAGATAAGATCATTAGACAAGATATGAAATGTCACGGTTAGACAGTTACAGTAATAACATTCATCATTCCATTCTGTTTTTATGGGTGCTTAATACATAGACCATAAAAATGAATTTAATGATGGATGCATTGCTGAGAGATCAGAACAAAGTTTCTTGTTTGTTCTTTGTCCTTACAACATTTCTGTTCTTGACTGTATATACACACAGATGTGATACTGTCCTCAGTTAACTGCATTCACATATCTTCAGAAGAACTCTCACCCTTATTTCCAGAGAGACTTGCTGCCACTTGAGTCAAAGAGGAAACTCTGTTAGTTGTTTGCTATTGTAGCAATAGTGCATATAGCATTTTTTCAGGCCAGCCATTAGTGGGCAAAACAGCGATGAATCAATGAACAGGTTGGTAGATCTAATTCTGTGCAAAGCAGGACAGCAGTGTGCAAACACAAGCACGCATGTGCCCATGGTGGAGAAACAGAGCACACTGTAACGCCGAAAGGATTGGGTTTTTTTCCCCAGGTCTATGAGGCATGTCTAAAAATTGAGGGAGGGATGGTGAATACCATTCTGCTCCCTATATAAAAGATTTCCTTTTCCCTTCTCTGTGTCTTTAGGACTGTCATCATCTCATTAGTCATAAGGCCATAGTGATATTTTTCCTTTGGAGTTCTATAAGAATTATCTACCCTCACAGGACCACCTTATCATGCACATAAAATTCACCTGCACTGAGATTTCCTTGCTAGAGGAAAAGACTAGGATATACAGAATCATGCACCCTATGGCCCCCCGCACATACACACTATGCTAAAAGAACACTATGCAAGCTTAATAGTCATTTACTCAAAAGTTAGGAAATGCAGAATGAAGATGGCCTGTGCTATCTTAATTTGTCCCCATTGTGCATATACATTATGGTACAGTCTTTAATTATATGATGCCATATTATTTTTTCCTGCTTCATTCAGTGTACAGACTGGACGGTGCTCATTTACTGAGCAGCTATTCAATACTTTATTTTCTCCTTGTTGTTCAATGGGTGGCTCCAAGCCTTATTTACCAAACATTATTCAAACTCTGTTATGAAGACAGAATTATTAATTTCCTCATGGGGTCTTCTATGACACACATCACTATAATATCTGAGTGCTTCACAAAGAGTACTGTCTTTTTCATAACACTCCTATCAGATGAGGAAGCATCATTATCCCCATTTTGCAGGTCGGGAACTAAGACACAGACAATTAAATCAAAAATATCCACTAATTTTGGCAAAAAGAACAAGAAGTATTTGTGGCACCTTAGAGACTAACAAATTTAGATGAGCATAAGCTTTTGTGGGCTACAGCCCACTTCATCAGATGCATAGAATGGAACATATAGTAGGAAGATATATATATACATACAGAGAACAGGCTGCTACTCTGAAACCTTCACTAATTTTGGGTATCCAATCTGACACACATAGGACCTGATTTTTCAGAGTACTTAGCATTATATAGTCCTTAATATGTTTGAAACACAGTTCCCATTTGGGAAACTGCTGATTTATTTTTATTGAAAAATTTTGACTTGGTTTCCTTTCTCACCCTGTATTGTTACCTGCTGCTGCAAAGGGTTTAATTTCTTTCTTAAAATTGGGAAAGCAATGCAGTAACAGAAGTAAATAAGCATGAATGAACTATCAGGAACTGTCAATCTGTGAAATGAGCTGTAGAAGCATGGAATATTCAAAGATCACTGTATCAGCTTTATAAATATCACATGTATCTTTATAGGCCAGTGATAGTGTTCTAGCCCAATGAGGGAGTTATAAGGAGTACCAGGGCACGCGGGTAGGTAACAAGTCTGAAGAAGTCTCATTCCTGGAGAAAATTGCATATTCTAGTTTGTCCTGGTTCCAGAGAGTGCCTGACAAAGAACTGAAAATGATATAAAATAACCAACTTGACATGGGAAGGGGCCTCTCTCATCCAATCCAAGAACTGGCATGAGTCTGTGACCAATGGAACCAGGTCCTGCGAGTGGACCTGGAGCTTTAAAACATGCCAGGTCTCCTTGTGAAAGAGAGGTAATGCCTAGTAAGCTGGACAGTCACACAAGCTATTAATTGTTTTTAAAGTCTGTTTTCTCTGCAATGCTTTTGTTCTGAATAAATAATACTTTCCTTTATGAAGGCTGGCTGGTCCTTGCTTAACTCTATCATTGCTTCTGAGAGAACAGGACTGAAGGTGCTGAACTAAAGTCAGACCTGATCAGATATTCACAGGGAATTGCAGCCTAAATCCCTGGTCTAGAGGGAGAAAGTTCTGGGCCTCTGCCCTAAGAGAGGTGATGGTTAGAGGCTTGAGATTTAAATGGGGTGCCCTCAAGGAGTCCATGAAGGAATCAGGGCCCAGGGTGCTGTTACCTTGGGAACTGTGACACCACTACCTATAGTTACAGCTGTGAATGCTAGGCACTTCTGTAACTCAAACTGTTAAATCTTTTAATTTACTTATTAATACCATTGTTGTTTTTTTGTATTATTTTCTCTGGAGTCTGGACCTCGATTGTACTTTGACCAAGAAATTTGGACCTTGGCAAAGAATAATTGATTAACTCTGGTTTAACTATTATGCCAACTTTCTCCCTTTATGCCCTCCTATGTGATGATACTTGCTCCATTGTTTGTGAAACAGTTGTCCCTCTTACTGTGCTCTTTCTCCCTGACATTTTAGCCTTTTCACAAGACATTTCTCTTACTGGAGAATGAGAGAGACTATGTAAATACTAAAAGAAACTTGGCACCCTGGAGACTGTTTAGTTTATCACAGCCGAGGTCTCATAGCTCACCTTCCTTTCTGTATGTTACGTTGTGATTATTGTGTAGAAAGAAGCGGGGTTAGGCTTGTGCTTGAGTTCAAACCCTGGGTCTATATTGCAATATAGATGTACCTATTGAAACTTCCTCTTGACCCAGGTTCAGCTCCACCCCTTTCATTGGCATGACTGGGGGCACCTCTTCTGGCACAGTGGTGCTGAACCTACTTTAATCACTTGGGCCAGCCACCCTGTGACAAGTACCATAGAGGAGTAGTTTATTGTGCTATATGGTAAGAATAACATGCTCCCCACACTAATGGTATCTGAATTCTGTGGGCACAGGTTAGTATATACAGGGCAATAGAGTACAACGGCATTTTAGCACCAATACAAAAAAGTCATTTTTATTTAATTATCTGGTTGGCTTATACTATGTCATCCTTATTTGTTACATTTTAACTTTTAATGTGACATACACGTTCTTTAAATTACGTATTTTTCTTGTTTCTTAGCACTGGCAGCAGAGAAAGATGGCACCCCTGTTTTTAAGTTCCCCAGATGGAGAGTTAAGGGCAAGCCTATCCGGGAAGTAGTAGAAGCCTACAAATCAGTTGGAGCAGATTTAAATGTACTTCCATTCTGTACACAGTTCATCCCTATGGATGTTATTGACAGTCCTAAGCATGGATCAATTATTTACCATCCATCCATCCTTCCCCGCCACAGAGGAGCTTCAGCTATCAATTGGTGAGATGATTTTTTTATTTACCAAAAACCTCCAAACCTGTTTAGATTTCCCATATCTCTGACAGATACACAGGCCAGATCCTCAACTGGTTTAAATTGTCATCATTCTATTGACTTTAACTGAGCTACCTTACTGAAGGTTTGGCCCATGGTCTCTCCACCACTCCTAGGTTCCAATGTAATTTTTGTTGATTGATTGTTTTTACCAGTTTATTACTCAGTATTCTACTGAGATTGTTGCTATGAATCATGTTTCTACTCACATAACTCTATGCAATATATAAAAAGAAAGAGGTGAACACCTGATGAAGGAAATTTAAACAGGTTTAGATATGTGCCTTACATATCTGTGTAAGGTTTCACATATCTGTAAACTTTTATTATATCTGTAAACAAGTCCTGCTTGTCCTTCCTTATGTCAAGCCTTCTTTCAGTTCAAACACATAGGGGTACACTTTTACTGCTGTATGTGGAGGTTTAGTAACACATCTGCCACTCCTAATAGTAGATATGTAGTTAAATTTACCAGAATTAGAATTGACTGAAGACTTATACCCTCTATTATAGCACATATCTGCTAGGCAGCTCTTCTCTTCTGTTGGATGTTCTGTTTCAGGTTGCAAGAGCCAGTAATATGACAAGCGTAGGTATTTTTGGTAGTATTTCCAGAGACTGAGAATCTCATTTCTGCAGAGCAATCACCTTTGTCCACATAATAGTCTTCCAGAACCACCAACTTACAATTGTTACAGCTTTTGCTGCTGTTCTATGATGTTTCAAAAACGAAGTGGGGAGACTGCCAAGGAACATTTAGATCATGCCGAAAATAATGTTAGTGATTTGTATATAGCCAAATGTTAAGAAGTGTTCATTAATTTTGTGTGTCAGTTTTGAGCCACACAACTAGAGACAATTGTGCCTAATTTCCAGCAGTTTGGAGGGCCTGCAGCTCCAAAGGGGAATTGGGACCTGTGTGGTTAAAATTCTTTCCAAATTCAGGACCAGATTCTGAGATGATGTAAATTACCATAGTTCCATTGAAGACAATAACTGGATATGATGTTCCTGTTCACTTAATGGGAATAGGACTGTTGTGTGGTATTGCTGTGCTTTGTTAAACAGTTGTCATGTTCCACCCCTGGAAATACATTTTAGTTGTGAGCCACTTCTGTTTCTCTTACCTACCTCTCAGATATATTGTGAGGCTTATTTAATTAATTTTAAGTAACTGACTTGGCGATGTTCTTGAAAAAGACTGTGTAGAAGCACAGACATTAGTACTATTTTGTTTTGTTAGTACTATATAGTTCCAACTTGCAAATGGTATCACAGCCCACTGCAGAACTTCTGTGCCATTTGTTGTACCATTCATAATTAATTTAAAATAATTTAGCACAATAAACTATGAAACAAAAATGATGGGACTGCAAAGCACAACACATAAGACATTGGCCACAGTCTTGCTTATGTCATTGTGTATATACATCAGTAGGGTCAAGCCTGTAGCTCCTTGAATAATAGCAGTGAAGCAGCTATACTAAGAAAGCTGATTAGACTCCACACACACCGATCTCCATATTGTGCCTGAATCAGGCATATGAACAATCAAATGATATATGTGACTAAGGTCATTCCCTCTATATTTATTCTAAAATATTCTATTGGCAGGACTTTAATTCAAGGAGATAAAAAAGCAGGGTTTACTGTTTTCTGGGCTGATGATGGTCTGGACACTGGACCAATTCTTCTGCAACGGGAATGTGATGTAGGACAGAACGATACCGTGGATGACTTGTATAATAGTTTTCTTTTCCCAGAAGGCATAAAAGCTATGGTAAGTGTGCCAGATTTTTCCTTTTAAAATGTCTGTATTCAGCACAGGCAGATCTAATCCTCTTGGAATTTGAACATAAATGAAATATAATTAGATACTAAAGAAGTTGGAATATACTGCAGATCTTAGCTGAAGTAATTCCATTGAATTCAGTGGCTCATCCATACCACTGAAGGTGCACAATATGTTGAGTAGGGGATAAAGCCTGCTCCCTCTGAAGTCAATGAGCCAAATTCATCTCTGATGTAACTCCTTTGACTTCAGTGGAGTTACACCTACATTGAAATTGCCCTGTTGTTTTAAATTGGACTAATCAGCAGTAAATAGTTTATAGCATGATAGAAAACAGGGACTTGGAGCTTTCAAATTTAAAAAAATGAAAATTTGAGACAACATTTCTGTTAGAGCTTCCTTTGTTTTGTTAGTTAAAAAAAGGTGACTGTTTCCATGTGTCACAGAAAGCACGAAGACAATTGCAGTTTGACAGTGTCCCTAGAGCAAATTAACTCTTCTGTGCCTTGCAACTATCTGAGCACCTGTAAATCTTTACTCACAGGATTAATCCCCTTGAAATCAATGAGATGAGGCAGGGGACTAAGGACTTGCAAGTTTGGGTTCTGTTGTTTATCAAAGTCTGGAACCTTATTTTACTTGTGGATTGGGAAGCCAAATTTAAACCTAAAAGTGTGGACTTTGGTGTGTGTGCTGGTGCATGACACACACTCACACAACATAACAGAAAACATCATTTGTTTTTAAAAAATGCTTTGTGCATGGAACCGTAGTGAAATCTCTATCTCCTTTCCTGTTAAATATTGGCAGAGATTTACACGGGAATCTGCCAAGTAATTGCTGTTTTTGCAAACTGTTAAAAACAGAGAGGATGAATGCAATATATAGGGCCATATTCTGCCCTCAGCTAGGCCTCAGTCCTGCAAAGATTATGCAAGTACTCTTGATGTGAATGAGCCTGCAGTGTATAAAGTTAGCAAATGCATATGTCTTTGTAGTATCGGTCCCTTATGCTTCAGCAACCCTGGATTAAAAAATAAATAAAGAGCCAAGTCCTGCACCCTATATAGGAAAAACTTCTACTGACTCTAATAAGTATGACTGAGGGCAGAGTAAACAAAGAGAAAATTTAGCCTATTGGAACAATAAAACTGCTTTTTTCCTTTTTAGGTAGAAGCTGTCCAGCTAATTGCTGATGGTAAAGCTCCTCAGATAGCTCAGCCAGAAGAAGGAGCAACATATGAAGGGATCCAGAAGAAAGAAAATGCAGAGGTACTGTAGTGTTAACAACACTGTGTTGCTAATAACAATGTAGTTAACGCTTTATGTTCAATGCGCCAAAAGATCTTTGGAGTATTGGTACTACTCAAGTGGAAGTCAATGAGAATTGTCCCTTTGACTTTAGCGTTTGCAGGACCAAGTCCTAATTAGCAAGAACAAGTCTGGCACAGGTAGAAAGTGCAGACATATTTTATCATTCCGACTTGTTCTCCATAAGGTCTAGTTGTTGAAATTATTGCTCTAAAAATAAATTAAGGGGCTAATCACACAAACTTATCTGAGTATAGTTAATGCCACACACAGTGTCTTTAAAGACAGTTAGGCAGTGAATTGTGGTACCAGATACTCTCTCTGGACTAATAATGTGTTAACCAGTTCAGATGTGAAGTCTGGAGCATACAACTCAGGAGCCGTGCGTAGGAGATATGCACGTAGTAAAACACCCATCCTGCCTGAGAGAGAGATGAGATCTAATGGGGTGTGTATATACAAGCAGGAGTGAGGATTGTCTGCATTCTAATCCCAACTGTGACTTCCACTCAGCCCTTGAGCAAGTTACAGAACCTCTCTGCCTCTTTTTATTATTTTTTATGAATAATAATAATAATATGCTCTGTACCTCCATATTCACTTGTGATCACATTGTAACAAAGTGCCTGGATCAGGGAGTCTCAAACTCTGGTCCAGGAACCTTTCATGGTCTGCAGAATACTTACTGGTGCTCCAGAGAGAGCTAGGAGATCACATAGTATTGGTGACGGCGGCTGCTGCTGCTGCTTCTTCTGCTTCTGCTTCTTTTCTCTCTCTCTCTCTCTCTCTCTCTCATAATGCTGTTCCTTAAAAGCAGCTCAAAATAACAAGGAGAAAGATTAGCTTTCTCTTCTAGGAGCTGCATAGGAGAAGGATTACAAGAGATAACAGGAGCAGGCCTTAAGGACAGGTGCCATCAGCAAGAGCTGCAGCCAGAGAAGAGGCAAGAGATGCCAGTGGGAAAGGAATTCCCAGAAGAGAGGGGGAGGAGGGAACTGAGCAGCATGGGCAAAGGAAAAGCAGACCAGTTGGTAGAGAAGCATTCACAGAGGAATAGGGGGAGAGAGAACAGAACTGATGGGAGGAGAAGATTAAATAAAAAGCAATAGTAGACTGTGATTCCCTTTTCTGAAAACAGTGTAAACCCAAGAGCTGCTTGGTTGGTTTCTGTTCTTTCCTATCCCAGGATATGGTTCTGCAAGTGCCAAGAGACCATATGGTCCCTCATGGCCATCACTCATGAAACTTAATCTTCTGTTGAGTCTTTGATGGAGTACTCTGCACAGTAAGGGCCTGCCCTTGCTCCCGTTTAAGTCATTTGGAGTTTGCCATTGACTTTAGATGGAGAACATTCAGACTCAGATTACGTGTTTTACAATGGATCTTGTATTTTACAACTAAATATTACAGCCACTTCTAATGATTAGTGTTCAGCTGGTATTTTAAAATGTGGTGTTATTCCTTAAGGATCTCATCCATAGCCTTCTGAGACTGATGGAAAGGATCCCATTGACTTAATGGCACTTTGAATCTGGCTTCTATGAATTTGAAAGCATATAAGGGACTTAAGAGCACAAGTCTTATTGAAAGCAAATGAGACCTGTGTTCCTAAGTCACTTAAATGAATCTGAATATCCCACCCTCCATTCTTTTCACTAATAAAAAGGGAGAGGCTTATTCCGTGATTCCTCCTCTGTATTCATGGGGTAG
The DNA here is from genome assembly GCA_007922305.1 of Dermatemys mawii. Taxonomy (NCBI): domain Eukaryota; kingdom Metazoa; phylum Chordata; order Testudines; family Dermatemydidae; genus Dermatemys; species Dermatemys mawii. Next base: position 7,961,202 of record ML677350.1, read on the forward strand.
AATGATACTTTTTGATATATTTAAGTTATTAATATCTTAAGATATTTAATCCCTGTGCTCCCAAATTTTTGGATGAATTCCATGGATATGTAATAGAGCCCTAGGCAAAGCTTATATGCTCTGGCTTCAGCCTTTTATATTTAGCAACATAATGTCCTATCTACGATCATCTATACAGCATCAATATGTGTAGAACAGCTGCTGTTTCTTAGTATTCTTAATACATCAGACTGCCTGTAAAAATGCAGTTGGCTTAGACCCTTTTTTCTTTTTTTGGCCAACAAATAGCACTGGACTCTCTGCCAGAAACAGATTGCATGCTGGGAAAATTTAATTCTTTGCCAAATAGATAGAGTTTTACATAAGTATTTTTTAAAAAAATTATCTGTATAAAGACTACAATGGGAACATATTTTATATGGTTTGTTCATGCTTGACCAATTGTATAATAAGCTTCCTTGCTGTTTCTATGTATTTAAGCATGGATCTTATCCAAGGCTGGGAAGTCATCGTAAATTATAGAGTGCTATCTGTGACTCCTCCATTACTTGTGCTACACCAGTGCAAACTATTGATAACAGAAGGGGTAAAAAAACCAGACTAGCAAAGCTTCAATTTGTAGCCTCTATAGAAAGTTTTCGTATAAAATGCTGCCTAGTGCCTTTTTCTACCTAAAGAGTTATTGACTGACATTCTTGAAGAGACAAATAGATCTATTAATGGATTTCCCCAAACAATCCCAGATCTAGAAAGATAAATGGTTTGGATCACATTCTGGTTGTCCCCATACACGGCTGGACATCATGGGTACACTAGAAAAACAGGTTAAGGAAGGATGGCTGAATTCTAGCTGTTCTGATAATCCCCCGGGGAAGATGCATATTAGACCTTTGCAACAGGTACACTGGAGAGTGCTGCTGAGGATGCCTCAAGGAAAATATTGTTTGACTTAAATGGTGCATGTAAAATTAAAATGAGTTATTAAGAAAGACTTAGAGCCTTTTAGTTTTCTGTATCTATTATTGTAGAGTTATGACACTTGTTAAATTTGTGTCTGTGGTCCCAACCCTGTTCCTCTCACTCAGACTCAGTTCATTGGGAGTTCTGCCTGAGTAAGGAGAGCTAGATGAAGCAATGTCTTTTTTTCTCTGTTGTAAAACCCTGTTGTCATCAGCTTATAACATAGCTGTAAAATGTTCTCTGAGCTTAAACTAAAGAGACCGTTGAATATCATGGGCTTTGTTCTGTAATAAATATATTTTTTTAAGTTCATATCATATCCCATAGCAGCAGAAGTGCTAACATCATGCATGCATTGTGTAGGATTACAAGAGTCATAGATGGGCTATGCAAAAGAATCCTTAACACAGCCTGACCCATGCATGTTCCTTGGATTAAACTGACTCATTCTTTGAATACCTTGTGTGAATACCAGACTATATTAATGTTTCACTTAATAAAGAGTTGATAAAGGGCTAATACATGATTAGTGTTTTAATAAATGATTAATCAATTGTTACAGAGTCCCACAGGTTGCTTATAACTATAAGTGACTCTTTTTACTGGAGTGATTGTATCCATCTTTAACACATACTAATTGTCTTTAACATGAATATAATCTGTCATTTATTAACTCTTTCTATGAAGATTCCATTTATAAAAAGTTTATAAAGTGGGATCCTTGCATCCTCCATGTGTGATCCTTATACTTATCATATGAATGAGAGACTTGAAAAAGAAAGCTTGTGCAGAAGCAGTTTTGAGTAAGATTCATAGTGTCCCAAGTTACAACTCTGATGACTAGCAATCTGGAGAATCTTTCCTTTCCTTTCCTTGATCCCTTCTAGGTTCTTAAATAAACAACTGAAAGAGAGAAACAACTTGTAGCTGTTATTATTGGAAAAAAATGCTATCTTTATTTATAGTCAGGAAAGAATCAGATCATGCATTTTGACTTCCTAGATTTCTTGGGACAAGCCTGCAGAAGCTTTGCATAACTGGATCCGAGGGCATGATAAAGTACCTGGAGCTTGGACAGTGATTGATGGCCAGGTATGATCTGTGAAATTTAAGTGTTTCCTTACTTTTCATACCATCTTTATTATTTGCTTTTGTAATAAAAGTTACATATGAGATGCAGCCTCCTTTTGGTGATCACATGTAATTCCCATTGATAACAATCAGAATATAGATAAAGTCACTTAATAAAATGTACCTGTGATGGGTTGCCCCCCCCCCCCCGCATGCCACTTGTAACTGGGGGACTACTTAGCCCCCAAGACCACCAGCCTAGGCTCCCTTTACACTGTATTGCTGAGGCAAGCCAGCCAAACCCTCCATCATGCTTCAGACTGCAGTTAACCAGCACACGTACAGGTAGGGACACACTCAACTGCAGCTTTACACACACATGTTAAGATCAGCTAAGGAACTGCCCAGTACACAAGTGCACACCCTCCTCTGGAGTGCAAACCCAAAATTATACCGTCTTGCACTGCACAGAGAATGGTGCAACGTAAGCTCATGAAAATCGTTCCCTCCCTCAATGTAGAGAAAGATAAGCCACAGCTTTTTCTCCCCAGTTATGAATTCCACACACCGGGTTTTGGACAAAACAAAAACAAGTTTATTAACTACAAAAGATAGATTTTAAGTGATAAGGGATAGCAAACAGAGCAAAGTAGATTACCCGGTAAATAAAGCAAACACACAAACTAAGCTTAATATACTAAAGAAACTGGTTATAAGAAGCAATTATTCACCCTAAATGTTGTTTTAGGCAGATTGTAGAGACTTGCTTGCAGCTTAAAACTCCAGATATTCCTTTCATGGGCCAGACACCCTTTAGCCTTGGTTCAGTCCTTTCTTTCCCAGTCTTAAGTGTTTACAGCAGTCATCTTAGGTGGGGAAGATAGTGAAGAACAAACCATGATGATGTCACTCCCCTGCTTTAAACAGCTTTTGCATATAGAGGGAACCCTTTGTTTCCATAGTTCCCATGCCAGTCAGTGGAAAAACACTGGTATTCCAAGATGGATTTCAGTACCAGGTGACTTGGTCACATGTCTCTGCAGCCATAACTCAGAGGCTGGTTGTAACATCCTCAGGAAGGCCTCTCTGTGAGTGATAAACATCTTTTAAGAGTTCTTGTTTTTTCTAATGGCCCATCCAGACTGATTGCATTCTGTCAAGTGGGCGTCCCTAGGTGTAAACCCACTTGTAATTGATATAGTCAATATTATCAACTTCAGATACAGAAATTATACATGCATACGAATAGGATAATCCTATTCAGTAAATCACAATCTTTCCAATAATATCTCACATGCCTTATCTTTCACAAAATACATCATAATTATTCCATACTCATAACAATATCTCTATGAACAATATGGAGGACATAGTGTCACAGTATCAGTCTCCAGAAAAATCACAGTTAAGTCCAAGACCTGATGTCCTTTATAGGGTCAGTTAGTTCAAAGGAAAAATAAAAAGCATGTGTCTGAAAGGGACTGAGCTCTAGTTCAAATCAATAAGCAGAGAGGCACAGCAGGTAGTGCCAGATATTGTAGAAAATAGCTAGATGTTACTGTTCATAATGAGATACTAATGTCCCACTGTAACACCAGAATATAATATTGTGAGCCACTGAAATACAAAATGAATTATTGTTAAAGGATTTTTGACCTTGAATGCTGGAACCATTTCCCAGAAAGAAAAGTAAATCACCCTTTATTACAAAGCTGTTCTTTTCAATTTGATAAAAGGAAATATGTCCTTGATCCAAATGTTCCTTGTTTAAAATGTTTTAAAGTCATAGAAACATAGGGACCTCAAGAGATCCTCTAGTCCAGCTTCCAGTACCGAGGCAGGAGTAAATATACGGAGACCAAATCAAAGCAACTTTCATGGCTGCGTGATAGTTGCTTTGCTACTAAACCAGCCTTTGGTAAGCTCTTCCTATGGGCTGGATTCTAATCCCACTGTCCAGCCCAAGTAAAAGGCAGCAGATAGCTGCACTGCTCTAGGAGCACGGCAGGAATCAGATTATGACTCTGATAGTCACAGCCTGGTCCTGGTTCCTCCTTGCTCAGGACTGAGGAAGTCATCTGCACCAGTCCATTTGCTAGCTCAGATTGCCTCCTTTTCTGTGCTAGCTTCCTTGTGCTCACTAGTACATTGGGACCAGAGCCAGAGCTGTGCCCACTACTTACCGACCAGGATGAGTTGGGAGTGGGAAGGGGGAGGAGTAGCAGCCCGCTGGTAGATGTTATCTCTCCTCTACTGATGGGTTCTGGTGATATAGGTAGCCTGTCAAGGAAAGTAAGGGAGGCTCCTTGTGCCCTCTTTGGCCTCTACACAGGTCCACAGCAGAGCTCACAGCTGAGTCCTAGAAAATAACATTAGGAGATTTTCCAAGCATACTCAATTTAGTCATTATAATTCTTATTTAATATTTATATTATCATGTTGCCTAAAGGCCCTAATCGGGATCTGCACCTCACCGTGGTAAGCACTGTGTGAACACTGAGATGGATACTGCCTCCCAAAGCTCTCAGTGTAAGAAGACATGAAACAAGGGCCTGGCCTGGCGTTATGTAGCTATCACTCACAGGATTTTCCTAGGCGTGCATTTGGGCAAAGAGTTGCATATGCTGGGTTGTGAAGCCCCACAGATAATATAGTGTCACAATTTTTGCAATTTACAAGTAAAGGGAGACAAAGGTCTATCCCCCATTAATGCCAGAAAAACAATGTCGCTGCATTTTCAGCATAGTGAGAGAGATTTCGAGCCTATGCATCTGTAATTGATTTTGTTTTGTAGATGGTTACTTTCTATGGGTCATCGTTACTTGATGGGCCAGTGCCTCCTGGACAACCGTTGGCAATAAAAGGCACCACAAAACCTGGGCTTATAACCAAAAATGGCTTAGTTCTCTTTGGTAATGATGGAAAGATGGTAAGTGTTCAACAAGATAAAAAGTGTAGCTAGGAGGCAGGGGACACGGGCAAGGAGATGAAAAACTGTTAGGAGAAAATGTAAACTGTATGGAAACTTCATGCCATTCACATCCAGACGTAATCTTTGCAATGTTAGTGATAGCAGCCAGTTAATCAGCCATGAACATGTCAGTCTTCTATTATTTCACGAAGAGTGCTAAATGCTATTCTGTTCTTTATCTTAGGTATTGTCAGGATCCTGGGTGAAGGTAGGCAGGACTAGTGGTGGGAGCTTGGGATCTCAGACCTGAAAGCAGGGGTCAGAGCCAGGATCAGAGTTAAGAATCAAGCTGAAGTTCAAGTCAGAGTAATGAGCTAAGCTTGGAGTCAGAGACAGAGTCAGGAATCTGGCTGATACTGGGTCCGTGTCAGAGTTCCAGGGGTCGATTGCAAGACAGAATCCAAGTCAGAGCTGAGATCAGAACCAGCTGTTCACTAACAGAGAAGCAGGACAGGCATGACAGGTAGCTAAGGATTCTCATTGTTGCTTGGGAACTTGCTGGTACGCCCCATGGACTTATACAGGAAAAGGTGCCAATGAGGGATTGCTAAAGCCAGTGTCAGTCAGATCACTCTGGGTGGAACTTCCCACAGACCTCAGCAGATTGTTTGCAGGGAGTAACTAGGTTCCAGATGCCACCAGGTGGCAGCATGGGGATGGTCGTTGTCTGGTAACCTAGCAGGTCTGTGTTCATGTCCCACTGATCCTTACAGGCATTTTCTTACCACCCATCATATGTTAATTTCTATGATATGTTGGAGATACCTTTATCACAGTTTTGAGATTTCCTGCCAGATATTTACTCATTTCATTATTCTTCAAATTAACACATTAATTTCTTGTTAGTATGTTTTACAGCCTTTCCATCATCTTAAATCATATCCTCACTTTTCAGTTGTTGGTGAGAAATCTACAATTCGAGGATGGAAAAATGATCCCTGCATCTAAATACTTTTCATCTGATGAGATGTCTGTCATAGAACTTACAGAAGAGGAAAAGAAGATGGCAGAAGAGATCAAGGTAATTCTGTAAACTGGTTCATCAGGATATTAGTTTACAGAAAAGCATTAAAGATGTCTAGGTACAGACATATCACTTTTATTTAAAGGTGCAAGTTATTTCTTAACAAAATGTATACAAAAGTACAAGAATGAATGTTAAGCGATTGAAATGAATTCAGATGTGTTTGGAGATCAGGTTAGGTGTTCACAAATGTATATATGGTCCTAGAAACTTTCTTTAGATATAAATAATATATATATAATATATAATCACAAAAAATATATAATCACAAAAAAGTTTTATTGATGACAAGTGGCGGTGTGAATAGCATTTTGTCGGCAGGAGTGCGCTCCTGCCAACAACACTAAGGCCATGGTTACACTGGCACTTTATAGTGCTATAAAGCCCCCACGAGCGCTATAACCTACTCCCCGTCCACACTGGCAAGGCACTAATAGCGCTATAACCGTGGAGTTATAGCGCTATTATAAATCCACCTCCTCATGGGGAATAAGGGCTGTAGCGCAGCTGCTGTAGCGCTACAGCAAGAATGTGGACACCCACTGCGCTACAAGTAATCTCTGGAGATGCCTAGAGCCATTTAAGGCAATTGACGTCTCTTCCCTTTGTTTTGAACTCGGCTGGAGGAATGCGGAAGTACCTCTTTAGCGTTTCTTTCTTAACTCGGCAGATAAGCAATGCAAATGTTTAAGGAGGGAGCCTGTGTGAAAACAAAGCCTTCTGTGAACGGAGGCTCACTGACAGGCTTTCAGAAAAATGGAAAAACCACTATCTCTCTCCCTCCGCATACACACAACGCGTCCCCCCTCACACCCCTCGTTTAAAAAGCACGTTGCACCCAGCTGAATGCTGGGATACCTGCCCTAATGCGCTGCTCTTAATGCCGCATTAAGTGCCCCAAATGTGGCCATGCTATACCGCAGGAGCATCTGAGTGTGGACATACAATAGCGCTATACATATTACTGTATAAGGGGACCGCTATAACCTATAGCGCTATAATCTTGTAAGTGTAACCATACCCTAACACTACTTGTTGGGGTTGGAAGTTTTTTGTCTCAACAAACATCAGCTACACTCCACGCCTTATAGCAGCACATCTATAGAAGCACAGCCATATCACTAAAAGCTGCATTGTGTAGACATAGCCTAAGAAACAATATTTCTTAGAGGTGTGAAGTGCCCTATTTGTTTCAGCGGAAACAACTTGAAACTGAATTATAACAATTTAAATGCGCACATTCTCAGCAATTTCACCCCCCATTTTAACAGAAATATTCATCTAGTGTATGTATTCTGTAGTACTACCTTTCAGCCCTCCCCCAGTGCCAAAAGTCCCTGCTGTACATATCCAACTACCAAATACTCCAGTCCTCAGCCCGTCCTCTTCACACCTCATGGGATCAGATTATAAACATCTAAAGTGGTGTTATTGTTTGGAAGACTAAGGTTATAATAAAGATAGGCAAGAAAACTATTGGTATTGCACTGAATTTTGCTGCATTGTTATACAACATAATATTAGGAAAAATAATTTTCATGCACAACAGGAATCCTTTTATAGTACCACTACTAATGGAATGTTATGTTGAAAGGTGCTAATGGCTGTCATCAATTGGGTCTTTGATTTTTGGACAACTGCAGATCTGGTTCAAGCTAATGGGTGTGACAAGCACCCTTCTTTCAGATTAAGGCAGGGGTGGGCAAACTATGGGCCCGCAGGCCAGATCTGGCCCACAACCCATTTTAAGATGGCCCATGAGCTCCCACTGGAGAGTAGGGTCAGGGGCTGCACTACGCGGCTCGGCCCCACTACAGCGCTCTTGCCAGGGTGTTGGGTCAGGGCCACAACAGCGGCTTGGGCCTGCTCCACTGGTCCAGCGGGGTTGCGGGCCACACCATGTGGCTTGGCCCTGCTGTGGTGCTCCAACCAGGGTGCAAGGTTGAGGGTCCCACCACACAGCTCCCAGAAGCCACAGCATGGCCCCACTCCGGCTCCTACGTGCTCCAGTGGCCCCCTCTGGCACCATTGGAGCTTTGGGAGCAGCACCTGTGGATGGGGCAGCATGCAGAGCCAGCTGGCTGCACCTCCACGTAGGAGCCAGAGAAGAGAGATGCCACTGCTTCCGGGAGCCGCTTGAGGTAAGTGCTGTTCGGAGCCTTCACCCCTGAGCCTCTCCCCATGCTCCAGCCCTGATCCCCCCTCTACTGCTCTCCAAACCCCTCGATCCCAGCCTGGAGCACCCTCCTGCATCCCTTATCTCTCATCCCCAGAGCCCACACCCCAACCAGAGCCCACACTCCAGCCAAATCCCTCACCTCTTCCCGCACCCTAACCCCAATTTTGTGAGCATTCATGGTAGCCGTACAATTTCTATTCCCTGATGTGACCCTTGGGTCAAAAAGGGGAAGGAGCAGTTAAGCCCATTTTATGTAACAATTGCTGGAAATTATGGGAGACTACGGCCCAAGATAACGGGCCACATGGCAAAACCTGAGCAATTCCCTGAGACTGATTGCAAATGCACAGCTTAAAAGGGATTGCTTGGCAAGCTGTGTGTGTGTGAAAACAAGAAAGCCACCAGGAAGCAAGAGAATGAAGCATGGTCCTAAGAGGGAGCGGAGGGAAAGAGCTCATAGGCCACAGGACTTTCTGCAGAGGCAGGCTTGGAAAATGTAAACCAAGAAACTGCCTGCTGCTGTTTGTTCCTACTGTGTTTGGGGAACCAGGACTTTGTGTACATGCTCTGTAAATGGACGGCGATTGGGGAGGACATGGGGGCAACACATGGGGGGAGTCATGTGCCCCCCAGATTTCTGCCTTCCATTTAGCACAGAGGTTTTCAGACTGTGGCACGCTGCCCTAGGGGGACGTGCCCCACAGTTTGAAAATCGTCACCACCTGCCAGGAACCAGCAGATCGGAAGCTGGTGGAAGCTGCCTGGCCCACGGTTGTGGAAGCTGGGGATACTGGCTGGCTCTCCAAGCAGCCTTCTCTTCCCTGCTCCCCGAGCCAGGCCACCTCTGCCGTGCTGGGTGCTCCTCATGCAGGGGGTGGGCAGGGTGAGCAGCAGAGCTCTGAGTTCCATTCCTGATGCGCTCTTGGCTTCTCCCACGAAGGAGCCTGGCCTGACCCCACATGCCGCCCCCCCCCTTGTGCCACTTCTGTCTGTATCCCCCAAATATAGTAGTCAGATGATGTCTATGTTTGTAAATAATCAGGATTGCAGCCAGGAGACTGGGGGCTGGAAGCTGGCTGTGAAGGGAAGGGTGGCAAAGAGAGGTGAAGGGAGCTACTGTGGCACGAAGCGGGGACAGCCTGTTCCAGGCTGGGAATGGGTGTTCCAGCAGTTTTCCAGCACCTGATGCCATATGTGTCAATGCTGCCCTGCCCCCAACCCAGTTACCTGTGCACTCACCCACAACCTGGCAGGTGGGGCACGATATTCCTCCCCGGACTGGATGTCTCTGCTGGGACCTGCAGTAGCTGGAAGTGCAGAGAGGAGAGCTGTCAGTTCCTGCTTGCTTTCTACCAGCCAGCCTGATCTCCAGCCTCTCCTCAGGGTTCCCCTCTCAACTCTTCCCCCAGGGCATGCGTGCCGGGGTGGAAACATAGCCAGGTTCCATTCTCACCTCCGTGAGATATTGTGGGAGAGGAAACATATCGGCACCTGCAATATTTCCATTGTTGGGGGCTGGCCCACAACCTCTTTCTGCTGCCTCTGATTGCAACAAAGAAATATCTCATACTCAGATGACTCATAACATCAGTTCCTCAAATCAAAACAAACCTGCAAAGCCCCGCATACAGACTAACTGCTCAGGCCAAAGAGTCAACAGTAATTTCACCTGCCATACTATAAATAAATAAATAATGCAAACTGTGTACATATAAATCATTAGCATGGTGGTTAGAGCAAAAATGCTCATTTGCTTTTCTGGCTTCGTCTTTCAGTATCTCTAGAGGTAATTGATTTTAAAGAAGCTGATATGTTTAAAAATATACACTCAGAGCTACATTAGTGTCAGTGAACTGATGTCTTATGCCATTAGAGGGGTTTGTTTGTATTAATGCCTCATGTATTTTCTATATTTTTTTAGTCCATTTGGAAGGGAATTTTGAGCAATGTTGCTGTAATTGAGGATTCTACAGACTTCTTCAAATCTGGAGCATCCTCCATGCATGTTGTCAGGTAACTTTTTTACATTTTAAATAGCCATGTTTTGAAGCAGTAAATGAAGGTTGTGATCTTGTTGCGGTTTGCACAAGATCTGTGAATTTTCCCTTTTACCCACTCTTCCCCAATCAGAAGTCACAAAACAGTAAAGAGAAAATTATTGTAATTGCAATTTTTTCGCCACATTAACCATTTCCAGAAATCTAATAAGGTGATCCCAGGGCCACATCAGATCCTTCACCTGCCAAAGTCTGTGCGAGACTGGGCCCTGGACATTGTCTTCAGTGGGAGTTTTGCCTAAATAACAAGGGCAGGATTAGTCCCAAAACTAAGGGAGTACTATGGTAGATATTTGGGAGTAAGTCTAATATAGATCTGACAGCTGTTCCAAATCCGGGAGCCCAATTCTCCAGCTGCATGCTGAGCACCCATTGAGGTCAGTGGGGATATACACAAAGAGAGATGAGCCCACTACTCCCAAATTGCTATTAATAATCCACCAAATGTAACATGATTCACAACTCCCGAGCTGTACTAAATAGCCTGAACAATACTTGCATGATGTAACAGTGCTGGGAGCTAGCCTGTCAGCCAGCACTCTGATCTCTCTGACACTAATTGGTTTCTGGAAGGAGGTCTGAGTGGGGAATGTAATCCGCTAATCAGGCTGGGTGAGTTAATGGATTAATTAACCCATCATCTGAGGAGTGATTAAAAAGGCAGAGGAAGAAGGTGCAAGGGGAGAGGAGCAGGGCTGAGTCCAAGTCCAAACTTATTTAGAGAGCTCTTAAGGAAGGGAGACCTCTTCTCCTCTCAGACCTGGGGACAGGGATGATGATGCAAGGGACATGAACTGTAAAGGGGTTGGGGCAGGAATCTGAACTACCTGCTGTGTGGATAACTAATTGGTGGAATCTGAGCTGTTTCTGTGAAACTAGAAGGCAGGAGCGGAGTGTACCCGGTTACACATGACACATGTTCATCATTTGCCATTTATTTCTAAAATGTTACCTCAGAGTACAGGAACTCCTCCCTTAATGCTGTAGTTATGTTCCTGAAAAATGTGACTTTAAGCAAAATGATGTTAAGTGAATCCAATTTCCCCACAAGAATTAATGTAAATGAGGGTGGGGTTTAGTTCCAGGGAATTTTTTTTCACCAGACAAAAGGCTCTATTATATATATATATATACGCGCACACAGTATAAGTTTTAAACAAACAAACAAACAAACGCAGTGATGACGATTGTGAAGCTTGGTTGAGGTGGAGGAGTCAGAAGGTGGGATATTTCCCAGGGAATGCCTTACTGCTAAATGATGAACTAGGAACTGGCTGGGCCCTCAAGGGTTACTCTGACACTCTACAAGGAGCAGGAAAGGAGGGAGGGCAGACAGAGACACACACTGTGTGTGTGTGTGTGTGTGTGTGTGAGAGAGAGAGATTCCCCTTTAAGTATGCCAACTCTTGTTAAGTACACTGCCTTGTTAATTAGATCAGCTCGCAAAGACCAGCTGCTGCCAGCCAGCCAGCTCCCTCCCTCTCTCGTGTGTCCCCCCTGCTCTATGGAAGATGGGGTAAGCGGGGTGCAGGAGCAGGGGAGAGGTGGACACCCTGACATTAGTCCCCCTCTTCCTCCTCTCTCCCTGCACAGCAAGCAGGAGTCTTGGGGAGCAGCTCCAAGGCAGAGTGCAGGAGCAGCACATGGCAGTGGGGGAGGGACAGCTGAACTGCCATCAATTGATAGCCTGCTGGGTGGCTGCTGCACAGGGAACTTAGGGGAGCAGGAAGCTGATGGGGGAGCTGACAGGGGACCTGACAGAGGGGCTGCCAGTCCACCCTGATTCCAGCCACTCACCAGCTAGCTGCAACAGGCTGCTCTTCCTGCAAGCAATGGACAAAGCAAGCGGCTGCCAAACGACATTAGAAGGGAGCTTGCACAACTTTAAGTGCCCATGTTCCCTAATAGATCAGCAACGAAACAACGTTAACCAGGATGACTTTAAGTGAGGAGTTACTGTATTTCAAAGCAATTAGACCAAATTCTGCCCTTAACACCTCCACAATTGCTGGGTATAACTGAGAACCCTGTGTAGCCCAAGGGCTAGTGGTAATACAGTACAGTTACAGAGTAATGGCATGCACACAAAAAAGCTCACACATTGTACAAAACCATCCAAAACCTTAGTCCACCTTCTAATAATTGACTATCTGACCAATACCTCTGTGTAAAGTTCAACCTACTATTTCTCTGCAATTTTCAGAATGATTGAAGAGATCAAACAAAAATGTGGTGGACTTCAGCTACAGAATGAAGATGTGTATATGGCCACTAAGTTTGCAGACTTTATTCAGATTGCCGTGAGGAGACTGAGAGGAGAGGACGAAAAAGAAGAGTTAGTCATAGATTATGTAAGTCTTTTTTGTTTTATTGACATTTTGCACACTTTCTTTGATGGAGTGCTGGTTTTGTTTCTGTAGTTTTCATTTATTTGTGACTGGGGATGGAGGTGAAATTTGGTGAATTCCATTGCTCAGGAAACTGGGAGATCAATAGCAGTGGATGGATTCATGCATATTGCACATGTAGATATTGTAAACTTCCTTCGAGTGCCTTGCTCATGTATCTAAGTCGTAATGCCCACAAAAAAAAAAATCTGCTTTTCTGAGGAAAACAGCAACAGACTCTTCTCCAAGGAACCCTAGCATGGTGTGCAGGGGGATATGATAGAGAGCTATAAAATCATGACTGGTGTGGAGAAAGTAAATAAGGAAGTGTGATTTACTCCTGTAATTCTTGTGTTAGGAGAAGGTCACCCAATGATATTAATAGGAAGCAGGTTTAAAACAGACAAAAGGAAGTATTTCTTCACACAATGCACAGTCTACCTGTGGAATTCTTTGCTAAAGGATGTTGTGATGGCGAAGCCCATAACAGGATTCAAAAAAGAACTAAATAAATTCATGTTAGCCAGGATGGGCAGGGATACAAAACCAAATCAAGCTACAGTTTTTGCCTAAGCAGCTTCCTCACTTACCATCAAGCTATGAGCATCCCCAGCCGCTCAGGCAGAAGGATTCACCACTTCCATAATCAGAGTGTTCTTATCCCTTTGTCCCCAAAGAGATGGATAATAAAGGAGTCCCCTTTGTTTTCTTTCATAATCCAGAAAATTTTTGAAATGTATTCTTTGAAAAGTAAACCAAGACAAAATTCCTCTCCTTTGCTGCTTGTTCTTTGGGCACCAAGCCCTTTCTTCATCCTCTTGTCGATTTGCTTTCTCAGTTGGCTCGTTCACTTTGTTTACCTTAGATGAAATATACTTTCATTGTCCTTTGCTTGTGATTAAGCCATGCTGTTTTCTCATAGCTAGAGCCTTGCAGACAGGTAAATCTACGTTCCTTTGTTTAGGCAGGCTTGTTTATTAGCTGCCTCCAAAACATATTATAAGAACTTATTTCCAGCACACATACATAAAAGTATTTATACACAGCCTGTACATATATCATGCAACAATATTTGTGACCAGCATGTTACCCGTTTTCATATGATACCTTACAGGTCCCTGCTTGGCTAAATATTCTGCCAACAGTGTGTTTGGTGAGCCCTTTGCCAATTGGCATAAAGGAGCTCTTAGAGTCACAGTAATTTTAAACATATAAGTAGGCCCATTGATTTCAGTTGGATTACAAACCTACTTAGTCACACACCTGTTTTAATACCTTGCTGTATTGAGGCCTGAATGATGATTTGATCCTGGATATCCACTAGTAAAACTGCACAAATTCATTAATCCATTTCATAATTGAGGCACTTCTTAGTGAAAGTACAATATCTGTTTAGTTTTGCCTTAGCGATGAATACTGACAGCCATATATGAATCCTGATACTTTGTTAGAAAACTGCTTTTGTATAGTACGTACCTATTACAACTTGTAACTTTAGTTTTATATGTTGCATGTACAGTATTGCCAATCCCAAATGTTCAAAAATCATGAGTCAGGCTCACCAAAAAATCATGAGATTGGCTTTAAAATCATGAGATTAAGTAAAAATATTAGATCTGCTGTTCTTTTTATTTGCCTTCTGCTTTTTGAGCCTTTAGGTGCACTGAGGTCACATTTTGAAGCTTTCTCCATAGCCACAAGAGCTAGAAATTTACCTTTTTAAAAAAAAAAAAAAAGAAAAAAAAAGAATGAAGGCTGAAATAATCACATGTCCTCTTGACTCCAGGATCTGGCGCTTTAAGGAAAACAATAATGGTCATGAGACTTATGACAAAATCATGAGAGCTGACAGCGATGTAAGACACATTGAAATGTTGGCTTTCTTTCAATGTTTAGGTTTCAAAAAATGTTAACAATATGACTGTGAAGATGCCTTACCAGTGTTTTATAAATGGACAGTTTATGAATGCTGAAGAGGGAAAAACATATAACACTATAAATCCAACAGATGGATCAGTGAGTAATTTCTGTATATGATAAATACTGGCTTATTTTGAATATTACATTTCTGGATAAATAATCTAAAACATTAAAAGGATATTGCCAAGTTGAAAATCACGCAATGCATTTTAAAAAATTCCTTTACTATTTTACAATCAAAAACTTTAAATTATTAACACATCAAGATGACTAAAAGTTTAAGAAACTTTTAAATCTAATTTACTCTTCGGTTTTTATGCTTTTTATTTACTTTTTGCATCTTAGGCCACATAGTGAAAATTGGCTGATTAATTTCACTTTGTTTATGATCTATTTTAAGTCAGTTTCACTAGCATGTTCTCATACTTTAGCTTAGTGTTGCAGTGTTTGGTTTTACAGACAGAATGGGGGGATGCTTATTTATTCTTTTAAAAAGTGTTTCCACTGGGATTTTTGTTAGTTTCTTGGGCACATTTCTGTTGGTCAGAAGTTTTGTAAAAGCTTATTTTTACTAATTCTACAGTTTAGGCCCTATTTGTCCAGAAAGTGTCTTTTTAAATCACTTTTAAAAATGATTTATAAAATCATTTATAAAAATAATTATTTTTTTCCAAAATGTACCAAATCTTGGCTGAGCAGCTGTTAACTGAAAAGTTATAAATAACAGCCCCGATTCTGATGTCATATATGCCACTGTAAATCAAGAGTAATTGAATTCCACTTAAGTCAGTGGAGTTAGTTGTACCACTACCACTAAGGCCAGAATCAAGTACAGACTTAGCAGTATGGTATCATCTCAAAGCATCTTAAATATAAGTGTTCATCTGTGGTGATACATGTAACAAATGTACCATTCCAGTGAGGCAATATCCAGATGGTATTCTAGAATTTTTAGGCATTCTACTGTTGTACCAGACACTAAGCTTTTCCACTTCTTCAGTGTCATGTCAGTGAGTTCATGTGATATTTGAAGAAATAAAATAAGACATGAGGGTGTGCCATGCTGTTAGCAGAGTTTGAGGAAAGAGGGATCCAGAATTCTGTCTGTTCACATAGTCCTCCGAATTCCACCACCATCAGTGGTGTCAGAGGTTTTCTGAACCTGACTGATCCAAGCATAATAGGTAACCATTAGAATATTAAATGTTTGTTTTCTTTCTCTATATTAAGTAAAAAAAAAAAAAAAAAAAAAAAAAAGAAGCATTATATGTAACACCACTTTAAATGTGAGTTAACACTTAGCTGTCTTGTGACAGATAATAGCAAAGGTGTCTTATGCTTCAGTGGCTGATGTTGACAAGGCAGTAGCAGCAGCAAAAGATGCATTTGAAAACGGTGAATGGGCAAGAATGAATGCAAGGGAAAGAGGGATATTAATGTACAGGTATGTAAGAGATATTGTTATGTTTGCTCATGTTTCTTAACTTTATTTTACTTCCTCTGAACAACGGTGGTGTGATGAGTTAGCTCTCAGAAAGCCTATTGGGACTGCCTCTGAGCCCATTTTCCATGGCATCTTGGGACTTCAGTAACCTTTCTTGTTGAGCCAGACACGCTAGACTGCTACAAACACAGATTCAGATATGAACCTCGTCCCCCACAAGCTGCAAACTTAACTGAAAACAGTTTAAGAAGTGCTCCTGTCTTTAGCACCCAGTTCCCAATGGAATCCAAACCCCAAATAAATCCGTTTTACTCTGTATAAAGCTTAGACAGGGTAAACTCATAAATTGTTTGCCCTCTATAACACTGATAGAGAGAGATTCACAGCTATTTGCTTCCCCAGGAATTAATTACTTACTCTGGATCAATTAATAAGAAAAAAGTGATTTTATTAAGTATAAAAACTAGGATTTAAGTGGTTCCAAGTAATAACAGACAGAACAAAGTAAATTACCAAGCAAAATAAAACAAAAATACATAAGTCTAAGCCTAATACAGTAGGAAACTAAATGCAGGTAAATCTCATCCTCAGAGATGTTCCAATAAGCTTCTTTCACAGACTGGACTCCTTTCCAGTCTGGGCCAAATCCTTTCCCCTCATACAGGCCTTTGTCTAGCTCAGGCGGTAGCTAGGGGATTTCTCATGACTGTAGCCTCCTTTGTTCTGTTCCACCCCCTTATATATCTTTGGAACAAGGCAAGAATCTTTTGTCTCTCTGGTTCCCACCCCTCCTTAAATGGAAAAACACCAGGTTAAAGATGGATTCCAGCACCATGTGACATGGTCACATGTCCTGTGAGACCCCAAGCCTTCATTCTTCCCAGCCTGACTCACAAGAAGGCTTGCAACTAAACAGAGCCATCTACACTCACTTGTCCTAGCTGATGGGAGCCATCAGGATTCTAAACTACCCTTAATGGCCCACACTGCGTAATTACAATCGCACCACAGAGTTGTATTTTATATTCCTAGTTTCAGGTACAAGAATGATATATTCATACAAGTAGGATGAACACACTCAGTATATTATAAGTTTTGTAATGATACCTTACAAGAGAGCTTTTGCATGAAGTATATTCCAGTTACATTATATTCACACTCATTAGCATATTTTCATAAAATCATAGAGTGCAATGTTTTACATGGTATACCCCATCTGAATCTGATAGACTTTCCTAGGCCACATTTCAGAAGGAGGCGGAGGGGAGAGGGAAGGGGCTCTGGGATATGGTTACTTTGACTTGGTCTCTGCATTGCAGTGTAGATGTCTGAGCCTTTTTAAGTCAGTGAAAAAACTCCTATTGACTTTATTGGGTGTTTGGCCCTTATTTATATTAACAAATAGCCAAAGGTCCCAATCCTGAAGTCAATGGAGATTTTGCCTGAGTTGCAGTATTTTGCAGTCCCACATCATGTCTGTAAGTTAGGTATAGTTGGAGATGTTGTTTCCCAGTGTTGTTGTTTTTGATTCTCATTTGTTGTGTTTTAATTAAGACTTGCTGACCTAATGGAAGAACACCAAGAAGAATTAGCAACAATTGAGGCCATTGACTCAGGAGCTATCTACACTTTAGCTTTGAAGACCCATGTAGGAATGTCCGTGCAAACATTCAGATACTTTGCTGGATGGTGTGACAAAATTCAGGCAAGCTAATATTTGTCAGCAGTTATGCAATGTCAGAAATGAATTGCAGTGCTTCTGTATACTTACTCTTTACTAGTACTGTCTTTTGCTTATACAGCCCAGAAGAATAACTTTAACACAGGGAAATGAGGCATTCAAAATTGCAGGTGACAGAATTAGAATTTTGCCTAGTAAGAGTCTTCCTGGAAACATGATAGGAGCACATTATACTTTCTCTTGGGATTCATGATGACAGATAAGCTGGCTGAGAATGTGGAGTGTTCTAAAGTATCCTATCCTTGGTAGTGGGTTATACAGCAGCAATATTCTAGCATCGTTCTGTCTCTGGCATCCTGCTAACAGAACAAATCTGGTTGTGAATTTTCCATGAATACAGTGATTTTTCTGAAACAAACATGGTTAAATAATTTGTGCATTTTAGTTTTCCTTTCTATATATATTTAAATCCATTGTCTTTCTTTTAGGGTTCTACAATCCCAATTAGCCAGGCACGCCCAAACCATAACCTAACATTCACCAAGAAGGAACCCATAGGGTAAGGCTATTGTCTTCTTCTTAATGACTGCAGGCCAGGTTTAACCTTGACAAATAGAAAATCTTTTCAAAATCTCTTATGAGAATGTAACTTTTTTCATATTTTTCCCCATCTAAGGGTCTGTGCAATTGTTATCCCCTGGAATTACCCACTGATGATGCTTGCATGGAAGAGCGCAGCATGCTTGGCTGCAGGCAACACATTAGTTCTCAAACCAGCACAGGTAAAATCATAAGGGAAAATGAAAATCATGGGTGTGATCCTCCAGTCCCTACTCATGCAAAGCTTCCATTGACTCCATTCATTGACTGCCCTGTTGCATGCTGTAAAACATGTAAACCAGTAGCTATTCCCACATCAATACAAGGCACTTACTGTCTTCACTAGAACTCCTGGCATCCTCAAATTAGAGAATACATTAAAACTTTCTGTTTGTCTATTGATGTCTTTGATGCATGGAGCTATGGTTAGGGGGAGGAGGTTGTCCAGTGAGATGCATGTGTACTCAGAATATAATTAATCCAGGATGTGAACAGAATGCACTCCTTTTCCAAAGTGAATGCCGCTTTGTAAAGAAGAATATGAACTAATGTAAGATTCATATTGTAACAAGCTAAAATGTATTGTACATTAAATACTTCACAGCATATTTCACTAAAATAGCAGACCTAATCTGACTATTGTGTACATGCTTAGGTCACTCCTTTGACTGCCTTAAAGTTTGCAGAGCTCTCAGCTAAAGCAGGATTTCCCAAAGGAGTTATAAATATTCTGCCTGGTTCAGGTAAAGTATTGACCTAATTATTTTTCTGTACAAAATATAGCTCGGTAGCAACTGTAATTGAGAACAGTTAAGTAAAGGACTGAGGTAAGATGAAGTTGTTGGTGATCTAGCTTTTCACCTCTGCAGACTTGTCAGGTGAAAACTCAGCAGTCTTCTCCTCCTCCTTAGTGGATCTTTGTCCACATTACAAAGCTGATACATTATTGCACATGTATTCTCTGAGCTAACTGGGGAATGACTATGGCACTAGCTGGGGATGTTTACCCCTCATCTACGTGTTCCCGATTCAAACAAAAAATACAAAAACCTTCAAAGAACCATTTTATGATACAGGGAAACATAATGCTATTGATTATAGGACTTCTCTTATTCTCCACGGCTTGTTGCCAGTAGGAAATATTATTTCAATAAGATTGTGAGAAATCTAGTTAGCTAAGTGTGACAGATCAGTCAGTGGAGACAATTTAACATTATGTCAGCTAATTCACCTCCTCACAATCATGTTTAAACATAAGATTTCCTAATGAAGACAAGCCCCAAGATAACTGTGCGGTTGGTTCAGTGAAACAGTACATATGTCAGCTGATCCAAGTTTAAAATATAAACTGGGTTATTCTACCAGCTGTCCAAATATCAGAGATGAAGTTCTCAACTCCATTGGTAAAGGGAGGGATTTGTGCCATTGTGGTTCTAGTTTTATTAATCTGAGGTATTAATAGTAACCTAAGTAAGGATACTTCTTTTTTAAATGAGATGCTGTTTAACCTGACAAGCCTACTGGACTATTAGAATGTTAAGAATTGCATGTACATTTTCCAATTAGTTGTTTCCCATATCCCCTGATAATACAGGTGGTTTAGTGGGACAGCGCTTGTCTGAACACCCAGATATTCGCAAACTTGGATTTACTGGTTCAACTCTTATTGGCAAACAGATCATGAAGAGGTATTGTATTCATTATATTCAGAAGATGTTTTAGATCTTTTTTTGTACTGTAGATTAATCAGTGTTTGTTTACAAAATTGATGTACAAACTATATCTTACACATAACATTATAATGACATGCAGACTGTGGACAGGAATATATTTAATCATTTGTCTGTATTAAATAGTGGAAATATAATTTGCTATTAAGTCCAACTGTCCAAAACCAAAAATAGATATATGCTATACATTTTCATCAGTTGATCTTGAAGAAAATAATTTCATTACTAAAAAATGTCTGAATGTTAATTTTACATAATTATTTACAATTTTCCATAGCTGTGCAGTCAGTAATCTGAAGAAAGTCTCCCTTGAACTTGGTGGTAAATCCCCACTAATCATTTTTGAGGACTGTGAGCTTGACAAAGCTGTGAGAATGGTAAGGTTACTTCAAAGTAAAACGCCTTATTAGTGCGTCTTATTAAGAAGCAGTGTTGTAATTCCCTCCCTCTTTCTCACATGTACCCCTTCTCAGGGCTTGCTAAAACATGCAGGAGAATAGTTACACTTTAAGCCTTATGGAATATGTTGAAGCAAGGCTCCCCTTCTGTAGGCTGTATGCCAACACAGTTTAAACTTTTGGGGCTTTTTCAAAAAGACAGGGGATGTTCTCCAAGAAAATTAATTGAAAAGGGGTAAAAGTGGAAAGCGTGCTTCCATGGAGTCATGTTAACACGGCAAAAAATTAATTTTACAAAAAACGGACACTTAGAACCCCTCCAAATGCTAACAAAAACATCTGGAAATGAAGTTGAGATTCAGTCAGTTCCCCACTGCCATGTAATTCTTAATGACTTGCTCTCACTCAGATACCTGACCTATACTTCCCATCCAACCTTAACTTCTCTCTTCTAAAATTTGGAAAACTATATGTAGAGAGGAAAATTAGTAAATTATAATTTCCTATTGAAGGGATCTATTTCCAATACAACACTAGTATATACTACATCACTCCTTACAAAAAGTCTTAGTTGCTACATGATGTACTTAGTTTAGGCTTTAATCCTGCAGTTACATCTGCTATTGTGAACCCCCTGTACCTAGATAGAGCCCCATTGAACCTAAACAACTTTCTGCTATTTCATGAAATACAAAACAGTGAAGCTAACTCTCCAATCCATTTTTCTGGTCCAGGAAGAGTGAAATGGGGAAGAAAATCCAGCAGCATGCACTGTGAAAAGCAAATTGAATTGTGAAAATCTCTTTATGGTTTGATTGTCATGGAAGTATTTTTTCCCATGGAAAAAGAACACATTTTCTTTTAACGTTTTCTGACTATCACTAGTTAGTACCGGGGGCAAATTGTCCCTCCGCCATGAGGCCTGAGTCCATAAGCTTGCTGTAGGAGAGGATCTTTGTGCATTTGGCAGGAGGTGAACACATACTTCTCCACTGGGTCACATGCTGTGGCTGCTCCCATAGCCCTCCATAAGGGGAGTAGGTCAGCAGAGTTGTGTGTTCATCAGCCTTGCTTCCAAACTCCTTTTCCATGATGCTGAATAGTGTCTCTATGGAGCTTTGCTCAACAGTGTGCAGGGGGTGTGCACCTCCCTAAATCCTGCCTCCACACACAGCAGCTTCACTGCATCCAGGGCTGTCTTTTCATGCACATGCTTATGTCGAGAAGGTAGCAGGAAGAAGGGTAGGATTTACCGCAGAGGTAAGAAAACATGTTTATTTCTTTAATGAGTTTTATGCTGATATTGCCCCTTTAAAGAAGAGTTCTATATGCTGATGGATCCAGATATAGGAGAAAAAAGAGAGAGAGAATGGCTGGAGTGGGAAATTAATAAAACCAAGTATCAATATAATGTTTTCTTCTGACATAGGGCATGGGAGCAGTATACTTCAACAAGGGAGAAAACTGCATTGCAGCTGGCAGACTGTTTGTGGAAGAATCAATTCACGATGAATTTGTTAGGAGAGTGGTAAGATATTTAAAGGGCTCATGTTCAAAATAAATTCTGTAGTAACAATGTAAAGTGAAGATCAAGTGATTTTATACACACACACAAGTTTAGATATCATGCAAGTTTTTTAAACTTTCCATTGCTGCTGATGCTGGGAAATCACAATTCCTATCATGAAGCAATGAAAAGGGTATGCTATTGGGAGACACTTGCCCAAGAAATGCAATGAGAAGTGACACACTTGTAAAGAGACATTATCCTATCAACTATATCTTTACATTTGGCTAAGCAAAAATTGCCAAATTTGTAACATGAGACTTAAGACCACTGTGAATATGGGAAAAAAATATGGTAAGATTGGAAATATAGCAGGGATCATACAAGAGTATCTAATGTTCACCATTCAAAATTCAACACTACTGTGTGAAAACTCATTTATTGCTATTTAGAATAGAAAATAACTTCAGTATCTTGCTTGCCACACTATGTTAACTTGAGTAAACAATGACATTTTAAATGCCAGACACCGTAGCAGAAGAAACTTAAAAATGAATAACTAAAAACAATGGTCAAGATTTTCAAAAGTCACTAGTGATTTTGAGTGTCCAACTTGAAACAACTTAATAGAGCCTGATTTTCAGAAAGTGCTAAGCACTCCTTCTGAAAATTGGGTCCCTTCAAGGGGTCTTAAACTTGAAGTACTTATAGTCACTAGTCATTTCAAAAAAATTGGCCAGTGTGTCATACTATGTAACTTTTCATTTTAATTGGGTAACCTGTAGGTGGAAGAAATAAAAAAGATGAAAATTGGTGACCCACTTGATAGAGCCACAGATCACGGTCCACAGAATCATAAGGCTCATCTGGAAAAGCTGCTGGAATATTGTGAAATTGGAGTGAAAGAAGGAGCGACATTAGTGTATGGAGGAAGACAAGTATGTAGACCAGGTAAAATACTACCTAGAAATGTATTGAATTTTTACATTTTTAAATAAAAGCCCACATGGTTCCCTCTGTTGTGTAGCACAAAGAGGAATAAACTCCCGGAAATACAGTACAAAATGAACTAAGGACAGCTACATGTTATCTTTCCCACTGCCGCCAAGGTAGAGGACTCTATGAAGTATACCTAAATAAAGTAGGGTATCATTGTCCTGGAGAAAGTCACTTGGTATAAAGACCTGGAAGAAAGAGATGGCTCATACTGAAGAACTCTTCAAATATTTACACGTAAGGAGAAACTCAGCCTATTTCTTTGCTAGGACTGGCTTTCATATAGAGACTAAGGGGAATAGTCCTTGATGCATACGACTTTCATGGCACAACTCCCATGTAGCATTAATGGGAGTTGTGCAGCGAAACACCAGAAACTAAACTGAGACTTAGGTCAGTTCTACAGTAAAAACTTTTGCTGGCATAGTAATGTCAGTGAGGGATGGGGTTTTTGGTGATTTTTTTTGGAGATAGTTTTATAGTGGCAAAAGCCCTCATGTAGATGCAGGTACACTGATTAAAAATTACTTTTTCCAGCCTAACTTATTTTGTTCAGGGAATGGTATAACTTATTCCAGCAAAAGTACTTTTTTGCTCGTATGAACTGAATCTTGACTCGGAGGGTTTGCTGATATATCTGTACCAGCAAACCTTTCCTTCTGTACACCTGACCTATACCTCTAGCAAAGTAGAACTTCTGGTGTGAAAGTGTCTGTACATACTGGTTTTCTTTGTCTAAAGAAAATTTAGAGGGGATATTTACCTCTGCTGCTTAGGGCATGGCTACACTTGCAGATGTAGAGCGCTGGGAGTTAACCACTTTCGGAGATCACAGCAGGGAAAATGCTGCTGTGTATTTACACTCTCAGCTGGAAGCACACTGGCATGCCCACCTTAGCAGCTCCTGCAATGCCACAAAAAGCAGTGCATTGTGGTAACTATCCCAATGTGCAAGTGGCTGCAACGTGGTTTTCAAATGCAGAGGGTGGGGTGGAGTGTGACAGGGAGTGTATTGTGTATATGTGGGCAGAGAGAGAGTGGGTTTTTGGGGTGCTGAGGGTGTGTCAGCACACTGTCTTGTAAATTAAGACAGCCACAGAAAATCTTCTCACCACCCTCTTCCCCCGCCCCTGCCTCTCTCACTCAAAGCACACAGCATTCCTCAATAATGTTTGCTTTGTCCTGGAGTAGATAAACATGCCGGATGTTAGAAACTGAGCTTTGAAAGGACATATCCACATGCCTGCTGCCGAGTTCAAAACAATAACAAGTGACCACTTAAGGGGGTTATGGGACGTTTCCAGAGGTCAGTCACAGCGCAGTAATGCAACACGTTGTTCAGCCGAGGCGCAGCAAGCTTTATGCTTCTCGTGGAGGTGGATTACCAGGAGCGCTCCAGCTGCAGAGTCCAGGCGCTCTAAGTGCCTTGCCAGTGTGGACAGGTCGGGAGTTAGGACGCACAGGGCTGCTTTAATGAGCTCTAACTTGCAAGTATAGCCAAGCTCGTAGGCTTATATAATACTTAGCTCAGACTATGGAAAACAGAGTGTGGTACTATATAGGTACAGAAGAGAGTACAAACTAAAAAAATACTTTACTCGCATGCAAATGATGCCCCATCTGTGTCCTCTGTTTAGGTTTCTTCATGGAACCCACTGTATTTACAGATGTTGAAGACCATATGTACCTTGCCCAGGAAGAATCCTTTGGTCCTATTATGGTAATTTCAAAGTTTAAGAATGGGTATGTAATGTTCTATTTTAAATAATAGCATTTTGTTTTACTTTATCACTTTCACCTTGTGCTGTGATCCTGCCAAATTTCATAAGGTCACACTGAGTCATTGTGCGGATAGGAATCCTCTAAGGAATAGATAGGTGTTGAAGAAAGCATTTAGTACGGACTACTCTTCTCAGTTGCCCCAGAACCAAAGCTACAGCAGGGTGGTAAGGGACATTACATTGCTGGTTCAGTCATCTTTTACATGAGATTAAATAGCCAATGGCACTTTTTGCAAAGTAAGAGTAATTAAATGCAGTGTCCCAACCAAGCTACAAAACATACATTCTTCCTATGGTATCTCTGTTCCCCCTGCCGATTCTGGTGGCTCAGTTACTCTTCTTTGTTACAAACGGTTTGTTGTGTCACTTTACTGTGTGCTGTTTAGCTATGACTATATTTTGTTTCAGAAGTGGGTACGTTCCAGTAATGGGTGAGACAATCCCTGTGTTTAGTTTGTGGACCAGTTTACTAGGATATAGGCTACACTGTATGCTTTTTTCAGTGGCAGGTAGAGTGCATACATGGGTAGCCACCTTGCACTGGTAAAAATAGCAGTGTAGACTGTGAGGTATGGTTTAGGTGAGTAAAGCCACATCTTATCTTAAGAGTATAGATATGTACTCAAGTACCCACCCTACACAATTTTCTGCTCACCCCAAGCCATGTCTCCCTGTCTGCACGGCTGTTTTTAGCAGTGTAGTGTCCCACTGTCTCCCCACTGCTGGAGCCTTTCCGTCACAGAAAGACTCCAGCAATAGGGAAGGGCTGTAGCGGGGGTTGTCCATGCCCCACCCCATCAGAGCCCTTCCTAACCTGCAGCAAGGAGCTGCCTCCTCTCTACCACAGTGTGGACACAGCCCACTTTTCACTGTGGCATGTCACTACATATGCACTACCTGCTGCCGCCAGTGCTGTGTAGTACAGACATAGCCTTCATGATCTAGAATGAAATTTACTGGGGTGAGCTTTTGAGGCTGGAGCACCTACGGAAAAAAATAGTGGGTCCTCAGCACTCAATGGCCACAACTGTTTGCCAGCTTGGGGAGGGGCTGGGACAGGGCGGAGACCAGCCAGGGGTAAGTGAGAGGGGGCAGAGCAGGGCAGGAAGAGGCAGAGCAAGGGGGGCCTTGTGGAAGGGGGCAGAGCGATGGCAAGGTTTCCAGGGAGGGGGAGGAGCAGGGGTGGGAAGAGGAGGAGCGAAGGTGGGGCTTGGGGGTAGGGCCTCGAGGCAGAGTAGGGTGGAGCACCCCCCAGGGAAAAGTAAAAGTCAGCGCCTGTGATAAAGCGTATTCAATTTTTGTAAACTTCTAAGGATATTTAAAGCTGTTCAGGGATAAGGTGCAAATAGAAACTAGCACAGTGAAAATGGCATGAAAAGGTTTATTTGTTACATGGAAAGCTTTGGGGTTTTAAGAATTTATTCCCCAACAAAATGGGAGTTGAGGCTAATTTTAGCAAAAATTAATGTTATGCTGCAGAGCTGTACTTTGCAAACATTTGTGCACTTCTTCAGTCCCTGAATTCTGCTGGAGCTGCACAAAGCTGATCTGTATAATACAATATTTGGTATGAAGTTTTTTGGTATAAACCTTAAGCATTCTGCAATCTAATTTACAAACTGTTTAAATTAGACAATAATGTGAATTTTCATGTATCTGACTAACAGTAGACTAGTACTTAATAGTCATGTTTTCAAAACAGCTAAATTGAGATTAGAAAGAGAAAGGGTATGGGAAGAAGCTGTTGCACTGTAGCTAGAGGAAGGTTGGTTGTTATGTCAGGGTCTTTCTTGTGTTTCACTTGTCAATGAAGCCAAACGATTTTTTTTATTATTATTACTATTATAGGGATGTCGATGGAGTCTTAAAACGTGCAAACAACACAGAATATGGCTTAGCTTCAGGGGTTTTCACAAGAGACCTAAGCAAAGCTCTGTATGTTAGTGAAAATCTAGAAGCAGGAACAGTTTTCATTAACACATATAACAAAACTGATGTGGCAGCACCATTTGGTGGATTTAAACAATCTGGCTTTGGAAAAGATTTAGGTAAGTAGTTTGGTTTCAACCTCTCCCCCTCCCTTTCCTCTCTCCCCCTCCACGGACGGTCTAAAAAAAAAATAAAATTAAAGCCTTGTCCAGTTTCTATCATAGGAGAAAAAAAGCCCATAAAAGTCCTGATAGATCAAGATTTACACTTAAAAAATAGAAGGAATAACACCGTTGTCAGCTAGAAGGCTAATGGCATCTCTGTGTCCCTTGCTGGTTTGAGTGCACCCTCTCAGGTGTCAGGCCTCACGCCTTTACCTATCTCAAGGTGGAATCTGGCAGTTCTAGTCTTCAACCTGACTGTGGCTTACAGTTCCCCCATTGCATCAACTCTCCTCACCCAGCAGGTCCAACTGAGTTTGAACACCTATGATTCTTCCATTTGGGAGTCAGTGACCAGTGACATAGAGTATTCAGACAGCCTTCCTTAACCAAAGTGCTTATTTTAGTTGGAGAACAAATTTATTTGTTCTCCAACTAAAATAGAACAAAAAATCCTTTTTCTATAGAGAAAAAGGATTATAAAAATAGTCTACATTGCATGTCTAACCTTACTTAAAGGCATATCATCTCCTAATTGTAACCTGTGTAGTCCTATCTTCTTCAAACACCTCCAGCAGCTCCTTGTGTCTAATGGCTAACCTACACTGCACTGCTAACTACTCCATGGACACTGCTGGTGTGAACTGAAAGGTGCCTAGTTCACGTTAATGTATTCCTCTTTCAAACAGTTTTTAGTCCCAATGATTCTGACGTTGTCCGGTAGTAACTCTTCAGTGTCAGTTGATAGGTTTCTACCTAGAGCCATCCCCTCTTTCCTGCCTGTATTATAGACAGCCCTCATGCAGTAAACATCCAATAACCAGGCTAATGTACAGCATTCATATCATAAAATCATCACTGGACAGCTCCAAATGCATCACAACCTTCAAGGGAATTATCTTTTGTCAGTGGATTTCTGGTTGGTTGGTTCTCACCAGTCCTTGTTTGATATAGTTCAAGGAAACTGACTGTGGTCTCTTCCAGACCCGAGCATACACTGAAGCTCCTGTCCCCCTCCAGTCCCTAGATAGAAACTCCCCTATCTAACATTTTAAAACTCACTTTGTTTCAGATTTTATGTGACAAATTAGACACACAATAACAACATTAAGAAGGTACTTAAACTAACATTACTAAAAAAATCACTAGACAGGAAATCAGACTTAAGAATCCATTTACCCAATGTTCTTAAATTGTGTGTGCCTGACTCATACTAGTGCTGAAGCTTACTTTTGGCTTCCATTCACCTTCAGGGCACCGTGCCTGGCCACATATCTTTCAGTAAAAACCTTTCTCTACTTATAGGAAATGTGGCTATATGTTCACACAGTGGCCCCCTTCGTATCAATATCAGTTTCCATTGACTCATGTTTCTTCATACCCCTAACATACACATACATGACTCTTCTCTACATAACCCTCTCACTGCCATTAACATTCTCACATCTTTGAGACTGATTTTTGCCAACATATCATGGGGCTATTTCTCCCAAACTATTCCATACACATCCTGTAGCTTTCTAAATCTAATTACTCTGCATTTCTTGAGCTCTTTGACTTTTGAGAGAGACAGATGATTTTCAAAGAACCTCGGTGGGAATGGTTGAGGGCTGAGCACATTTGAAAAATTATGGATAAATAAATGTGGATTTAAAAGCCCAACTTAGGTTTATTTAGTATCTCACTTAAACATAGCCAGAGAATACCAAGTATGAAGCTGCTGATACTTATCTAGCAGGTCAAATTTATATTGAATACACCAGGGAGTATGTCTTAGAAAATATTCCAAGCAAAAAGAGAAATGACCCTCTCTTGCAAATAAAAAAAGTCATGTCTATAATCCACCCTACTTACAGTGGTATTATTACTAAGCTTTAGGTGTTTTTTTTTTAAAAAATTGACATGTCAATTTGATGCTGTTGGGTTTTTTTTTGAGGGGTGGGGGGTAGGAGGTGGGGGTGTCAGTTTTTCCCTTTTTTTTAAGCATAAAGCAATCTATTTCCCCATTAAAGCTAGCCAGTCCAATTTTGATCAAATTTCCCAGAAATATTCACCTTTAGGCAAAACTCAAGACTGTAAGATTTCAGTCAGACAGGCAAGTGCACCACAGGCAGTCCTGACTTAGTTCCTGAGGACCTTGTAAGGTGCAAAGGGGGTAAGAAGGGTTGCTGCAGACATTCTAAATGTTCACAGGAAGTAGCCCCATTATAATGCATCTTAGGAAATCTGCAATTCCAAAATATCTTGGGGATGGGTTTGTGAGGGGGAGAAGCTCTTCAGGGGAACTTCTAAAGTGGATAGGTCAATGTTTTTGGGCTATAATAGATAGTAATCTAATTATGGTATATTGCATTATTGCAAAAGTGATTTCTTTCAGCTTCAAGAGTTTAATTTACTTCAATAGAGTGACTGAGATAAGAGGGAGTTGGGTATTTTAAAATATACTCATTCTATTTATTAAACCCTCCCTCCCCAATAAATAGTAATTCCTTGGTCACAAGCTCTTGGAACATGCTAATGCAAAATACCTAAGCACTTAACAGGAATTCTGAACTGTTGCTTGCTAAGTGATTAAAACTAAGTCTTCTGACTGTTCCTTTAAACTGGTGATATAACTGCTTCACATTTTGATCTTCCATAGGTGAAGAAGCTCTTCATGAGTACCTCAGAACTAAAGCTGTAACTGTGGAGTATTAAAGAAACAACTCAGCCTGACTACCAAAGCAAACCCCTGGCTGACCACCTCAGTTTTAAGTACTCTGTTAAGCACTTAATACAATGCCAAGGATATACTCTCTGAAGAAGTAGCACTAACAAAAAGTAAATAGTATTTATCCACGGAAAATTGTAAGGACCAAATTCTAGCCTCACTAAAGTCACAAGGAGTTTGGCAACTTACTTCAGTGGAAATAGAATTTGGTCTTTAGTTATCTAAATGTTTGCATACCTAAACCTTCACAGTTGTTCTTAACTCAGGCAATGGGACATTGCACATGTAAGATTGAAGGATTGGGCCCCGTGATGTGCCTAAATTTTTTATTATGGGATGTATTTTACATGACCATTTTAAACCTTTTAACATACATTTAGTCATTAAGCTTCTCTTAAAACTGTACTTTAAAATGCACATTACACTGTTTTGTTATAAAACAGTTCAAATTTTTCAACAAAAGTAAACAGCTCTGATGGTTTTTCAGCAGTACAGGAAACCTTAGTGCCATAAAATGTAAATAAATGCAAGGAAGTGCACTTACTATGATTTTTGTTAAACTATGAATATTAAGCTGAAGTTATTGAAAATATTTTCTTTGAGAATGTGGAATTTGTATGGGATTATGAATAGTGGCTATATTAATAGATTTAAACCAGGTGTGCCTGTGTATTCATCTGCTATCACTATTGTATGTGGCATAATTACTTCACATTACATGCACTCGCTTTACCTCAAGGAGAATTTAATGCAAGATTATGGCATTAGGCCAGGGATTGGCAACCCTGGCATGCAGCCCAGCAGGGTAAGCACCTTTGGCGGGCCCGGACAGTTTGTTTACCTGCCATGTCCGCAGGTTCGGCCAATTGCAGCTCCCACTGGCTGTGGTTCACTGCTCTGGTTCAATGGGGGATGCAGGAAGCAGCGCTCCCACCGGCCAGGCCGGTCAAGGGTGCTTACCCTGTGGGGCTGCGTGCCAAGGTTGCCAATCCCTGCATTAGGCAGTTACTATGCTATAAATTCAGATATTAACTACATTTTGTACTTGTCAAGTACTAAACATAAAAACAATTAGTCCTTGTGGAACTTCAGAGACTAAGGGTATGTTTACACTGGAAATTTCAAAGCATGGCTGTGGGAACACTCCTGTGGCAGCACTTTGAAGTGTGACTGTGGTTGCATGTGAGCACTGGGAGAGAGCTCTCCCAGCACTCCTGGTAATCCCCCTCCATGAGGGAATTACCATGGTTCCCAGCACTCGGAACCTGTCTACATTTGCACTTTAAAGTGTTCAGACTTGCTGTACGCAGAGGGATGATTTTTCACACCCCTAAGACAGCAACTTAGAACACTATAAAATGTAAGTGTAGACAAGCCCTAACAAATTTATGTGGGCATAAACTTTTGTGGACTAGAACTGATTTCATCAGATACATGGAGTGGAAAATACAGTAGTAGGTATAAATACATAGTACATGAAAGGATGGGAGGTCAGTTTAAGGAGACAGTTCAATTAACAGTCAAATACCAAGGGAAGAAAAATCACTTTTGTGGTAATGAGAGTGGCCCATTTCAAACAGTTGACAAGGTGTGAGTAACATTAGGGGGAAATTAGTATGGAGGAAATTAGGTTTACATTTTGTAATGACCCAACCACTCCCAATCTTTATTCAGTCTAATCTGATCTTGTCCAGTTTGCAAATTAATTCCAGTTCTGCAGTTTCATGTCAGAGTCTGTTTGACTTTTTGATGAAGAATTGCCACTTTTAGGTATGTTAAGTGACCAGGGAGACTGATGGGTTCTCCTACTGGTTTTTGAATGTTACAATTCTTGATGTGAGATTTCTGTCCATTTATTCTTTCGTGTTGAGACTGTCTGGTTTGGCTAATGTACATGGGATATCTGACATAATGAACATAATGTTTCTTGAAGTAATGTGAAAAGTTAAGAGAAACTACTGTATCACAAAGCTACAGCATCCTACGGCCAATTTTTAATCAGTTTGTGAGATCAGTTGAATAGTGCCAAATGTATGTACCTTCTGAAAACAGTATTATAGCCTGGTGAAGTTTTTTCAGTGAATAGTAAGTCTCCTGAAAACTAATTTGGGTGAAATGAAAGCCATGTGTAAATTTAGCAAATAGTTACTGCTGGGTTCCTCCCCGCTTTTAAAATATTTTCCTTTAACTAACTCTAAACAAACTGTTTCAATGTGTCAATTAGAATTGACTTTTTGTTTGTTTGTTTGTTTTGGCAAGAAAAAACACAAATTGTCAGTTTGAAATGAACCAATTGTGTGTTTTCTGGTTCAGCTACCAAACTTAAAAAAACACTTTTTTTTGCTCATCTCTAGCTGGTATCACAGGAACAAAGTTATTTATGTTAGCTCTATATAATAATTTTCCTACTTGAATAGCCCAATGTTTGACAAGTTAATGTGAAATGTTTTTGTAGTAAAAGTAGTCTAGCCACAAGACAATTTTTGACCTTCAATTTACCACGCACATCAACATGGTCAACAAAGTTAAATATTCAGTTCTGAATACAGATTACACACTGATTAAGCAATGTTGATGAAGTGTGACATAAACAAGCTGTATCCACATTGTGCAATGTACCATTAAATCACTGCATCATTCCTTCAGTTTGCATGTAGACAAAGTGTATTTGAAATACAATGGAGTAAAATTAGTCTATAAAAGGTGTCACTGCAAATCTCAGTATAAAACAGTATCTACTATCCCAATAAAGATACCTTTAAGGACTTGTCTACACTTATATTTTCTAGCACTTTAACTTGCCAGCCCAGGGGTGTGAAAAACCACCCCACTTGAGTGCAGCAAGTCTGAGCGATTTAAAGTGCTGGTGTGAACAGGCTGTGAGTGCTGAGAGCTAGGCTTCCAGCTCTCAGGGCTAATTCCCTGGTGGAAGTGGATTACCACAGGACCACACTCCCACTTCAATGTACTGCTGTGGAAGCGTTCCCACAACAGCACTTTGAAGTTTCCAGTGTAGCCATGCCTGAAGTGTTTAGTTTACCATAGAAATGGTACCTCCAACAGATAACTGTACTAGTTCCCCAACCATTTTGGATTTTGCCAGTTGACATATTTAGGAGGTTCTTTGATACAATAGCCAGAGACACAAGGAATAATGTGTCTAGATATGGGTCATTAAATAGTTGTGCTCAGTAAAATGGGCATGTCTAAATCTTCCAGGGGGAAGCAATGTTAAAGTAATGTGTGACACTAGTAGTCCAGTGTCACATCTTAGGCCAGTTTCCCTCTAGATTTAAAATTGTTTGAATAGTTTAATTATAATGTACCATAATAAGTAGAAATTAATCACCTCAGTACTGTGTCTCTGTACAGCCCATATTCCAAGTGCTGCTGCTTTTCAGAAAGATTGATTACTTGCACCATGAGTCAAAGGACCTGCTTTGGACTAATAATTTAACTAAAATAGCCTATACATTTAATCATAATAGCAATTGATGCCAGTAAGATTTTATTTTTCCTATTAATAAAGATAGATAAGAGGACATGCTCTTCAGACTTGAAATATCATCTTGATCAAATGTTTCAAACAGAATAAAAATGTAATATTAAATAATTGATTTTAAATCCTGTGCTTGGTTTCAGAAAATTGACTAGCAAGTAAATACAGTAACAATATAACCTTAAATTATTATACAAAATACTGTTTCTTTGAGAAACAAGTTATAATCCACAAAGGCATTCAGATACATCATTTGAAAAGCAAAACGTGAATAAACTAAATACAGTAAAATAGCCCAAATTGCTCCCTAAAAAATTAAGGAGGCAAGAATAAATCAGGAATATTTCCTTGGACTTAACTCTTGAAGCACTGAGTGTGCTCATCTTTAGTATGTAGTAGTGAAGACAACTATATAATACTTGAGTATCTTAACATATCTTAATTCCCATCTCAAACCACAAACTTTGTCTTCCTCCTGTCTACTTATTTCCCTCTCCTGAAGTATTCCCACACCCTAGTAACCCTTTCTTCACTTTGCAAGAGGCCAATAACTTAACACTTTTTGCCTAGCTTTACAGCGCAGCCTCTCAGATCACTAAATTTCATGCTGTTTCTTCCCCACCCTGACCACCTGATACAACTCATTTCGATATAGCTTGGGGGATAGGTCAGGACTTAGTCCTAGGAGCTCCAGCTTTCCTCGCAGCCATAAGAAAAACTCTCCACCCTACTAAACATAATACTTCCGGTGACATAAGTGGCTGGGAGTTAGCCAGTTTCCAGGTGACACACACTTGGAAATTAACTAGTTTTCTGAGGGTCAAGCCTTCAAAGTAGTCAGGATACATGATACATTCAGAAATGGAAAGCTGAAAATAGTTCTATTTACTCATTCACTTTGCTGTCCAAAATTTCTATTTTGCCCCTTTCTCCTTCTTGATTTGGAAGTTTAATGGTGTCTATGGTAACTTCATCAGTTGCACCCCTGTCCTCTTCAGATTCAGAGCTATCTTCTGAAATGATTTCTTCTTCATCTGTGTCAGAATCACTTAATTCAACCAAGGCTACATTCTGTAAGAAACAACAATTCCTAAAAAATGAACAACCCATATCTACATATTGCTTTTTTAAAAAAAAAACAAACAAAAAAACAAACAAAAAAAACACACACACCCCCAGGACCTTAATACACATGAACATCCTTACCATAAGTCAGCAATTATGTGCTGAGCAAAAAATATTTGCAAGTTTTTTAGGGATCACTATAAAGATGAAAGTTAATATGAAAAATGAGTTTATACAGTCTAAGTACCTCTCAGTAATGAAGTATTACTTTTAAAATAATTCACAGGAAGCAAAAAGAATGGTACATTGATGAATTCACTTTGTCTAAAGCGAAGGCTTCTGGTGTAAACTGACAAATCAAGGGAGCAAAGGCTGGATTTGGGTAAAAAACAAAACAAAAACGTACAACCTGCATGGTGAGATTAGTCATAAGGAAGTTCAACTGTTAATACATTTATTGAATTACTTGCAAGAAGCACTGTAACCATAAGACCTTTTGACTTGTACTTTCTGTTTATTGCTAGTAAACAGTATACAGAAAGATATGGATGACCCTGAAGACTGGAGTAACAGAAATGGGATGAAACTCAGTAGTACTAAGTGCAAGGTCATGCATTTAAGGTCTAATAGTAATTTCTGCTACAAAATGGGGATTATCAGCTGGAAGCGACAGAGGAAAGTGACCCAAGAGTATTGCATTGATCACAGGATGACTATGAGTCACCAATGTGATACATTCTAGGATCACAGTTGCCTTTTTCAGTGGGGCGGGCAAGGCTTTTCCAGTAGATAGAGAAGTATTAATGCCATTGTACAAGGCACTGGAAAGATCTCATTTGGAGTTGTGTACACAATTCTGGTCAGTCACGTTCAAGAAAGTTGAATTTAAACTGGAGGAGAAACAGAAGAGCTACTAGAATCATCAGGGGAATGGAGGGCCTATCTGATGAGAGGAGACTGGAAGAGTTTGGTTTGTTTAGTCTAGCAAAAAGTGGGCTGAGGGGATATGGTTGCTCTCTACAAATACACTAGTGCAGGGGTTCTCAACCGTTTTCTTTGTGAAGATACCCCACTCCCCGCAAACATGGTAGAAAAACTCCACAGCCTTCCTGTGCCATAACAACTCGTTTTCTGCATAGGAAAGTCAGGGCTGGCATTAGGGGGTAGCAAGAAAGGCAATTGCCTGGAGCCCCATACCACAGGCCTCTGCCCCCGCCAAGCTACACTGGCTCAGGTATCAGCTTTCTGCTCTAGGCCCCACCAAGTCTAATGCTGGCCCAGCTTGGCAGCCCTCCTGAAACCTGCTCCTGGTCCCCAGACTTCTGGCTGAGAACTGCTGCATTAGGGGGCTACATATCAGACAGGGTGAAGAGCTTTTTGACCTAAAGAATGATGTAGGCACAAGAACAAATGGATATAAACTTGCCATTAACAAATTTAGGCTTGAAATCAGAAGATTTGTATCTATCAGAGGAGTGAGGTTCTGGAAGAACCTCCCAATCAGAGTTGTTGGGGTAAACAAATTAATTAGTTTTGAGTGAGAGCTGGGCAAATTTGAGTGTGGTTGTATGACGGGATTGCTCATGCTGGTAGGGAGCAGGGAACAGCAGGTCTGGGACTCACTTCTGGTTTATGTCTTCAATTCCTGAGGCTCATGCTTGTGCTTCAGCCTGCCATCCGCAAGGGTCAGGAAAGGATTCCCCCTGCAATGTATTCTGGAAGGTGGGGGTTCATCCCCTTCCTCTAAAGCACTGGTTCTCAAAGTGGGGGTCACAAGCCCCTGCTGCCGGCCCCAACCCTAGCCTGCTGGCATCCAGCCTCTGCCACAACCAGTGGCCAGCACCGCCCCCCTCTCCCCCAAGCCTGGCCCATGCCACAGCAGGCAGGCGGCCGGCACCCTCCCCGAGCCAGGCCCATGCCGCTGTGGGTGGGCGGCCGGCACTTTCCCCGAACCCTTAACTACATAAAAGCATCTCTCAAACATAACAGAACACTTGTTGTTACTTACTATACAATCTTAAATTAAGTTTGTTTTCAAAATCTGACTTTTAATTGTAATCTATTTAAATTACTATTTGTCATTATGAAAGTTACTCGTCAGGATTAGAGCTTTAGAGGCAGCTCTTATTCTGGGCTTAAACTATTTTATTTCTAGCAGTTTACCTTCACATTTCAAAGGTGGACAAGATTACTGTGTCATGAAGAGCAAGTAGCATACTTTGCTTTAAAATTAGGGCTAGTTTCAGATCAAAATTATAAAGGAATGTAAAGGAGAAAGCTAGGAGCTTTAGTTTTCAAACAAACCCATTCTAAGACTGAGTGAAGAGTTTTACACCATAGCACTAAATTTACTTTACAAAAGCAAAACAAGAAATACATTTACCATTTCTATAATATTTTCAAGGCAGCTGTCTATATTTTCAATATCAAACTGATGAGCTGTTGCTGTTGCGATTTTTCTTCTTAGCTCATTGTTTGCAAGGGCCATCTGTGGTAGAAAGCTCTGAACTCTGTCCAAAACTAAGGTAGAAATAGTGAGATTATACAATATATTCATATTCAGATTTTGCAGTACAAGGAAAGATATGAATCTCATTAACACAGGATTTAACTGTTTTAATTTTGAACTTTCAAGTTGTCTACAATATTTAACAATTCATTTGGGAAATACAGTTACTAATTTATTGACCAGATTGCTCAACTTTCCATGGCACATACAGTGCAGAATATCATGGATCTTGTGCATAGTCCAAATGGTTCACTAAGGGAGTCATGTCCTGGCTTTTGTGACCTTTTTGAAAAACTAAAATATGGCAAGTCCAACAGATGCTTCATAAAAAATAAAATACTCAGGATGCTTCATGTCAGTATTAGTTCCTGTGAAGTACTGTAGCTGACCTTCTCTCCTCTTGGAGCAAACGGGCAAGGTCCAAGTGAAGGGGAGGGTGGAGAGGGAGATCAGTGATGGCACAACTCAAGAAAGCTGTGCTGTTGATGGTAGAAAGCTGCTTCTGAGGCTGCTTTCTCTTAAGTGTTTTATGCTGCCGAGAAGGCAGCCTAGGTGGATAGGAAGTATAGGTTACAGCACGAAGGGACTGGCCTTTTGCAGGGATATCTCCAAGCTCCATGGCATTTCCCACCAATGTTGGGACATCTTTGCTATTTGAGGGTCATGGCTATGTCCCCTTCATGGATGAGTCAACCCTTCCACTCACAGATTAACTCATTATACTTCCACACTTTTTCAAATAGCCCTTTCCCTCTCTTGCAGCAGGAGATGATGTAGCTTCTAGCACTCATCTTTTGCTGCAACTACATTTTACTTTGTAGTAAGGCTACACTATTCTGATTCAATTCCAGTAAAGTCCCTTACAAACTACTACTTTGCGCCACACTGACTCTCCCCAAATAGTTCTGTCAAAGAAAAAATTCCATATTGCCTCCTTTATCACCTCAATTACAAGTTTAAGACAATTTTGAAAGCTTATTAAAAAGAAATGATCACTTTAAAAAGATACTAGTGACCAATACTTTATACTAGCAAATTCATTTTGAACATAGAGATTAGAATGGTTATATGAAAAGTAGAAACCCTTTGCGCACTAAGCAAGTGCAATCCAAGGCTGAGAAATCACTAATAATTTGTCTTCTGTGAAAAGAATAAAAATTCTGAAGATGTGTCACTTCATACCACAATCAGAACACTGCCAGTTAACTCTGTCTCTTTGATTAGGGAACAAGGCACATGGATCAAATGCAGAAAGATATCTTCTCAAAGCCATTCAGTGAGATCACTGAATAGCTAAATGAGTAATCTGGCTAATTGATTTTGACAGTATTCTTTCAAAAAGTGAGGCTAAGAAAATAGTTTCACTACTAGAAGTCCATTTTTACACTACTTTGAAATATAACACCAGCGGTTCAATCTTGCAAGCTCTCTAGATACAGAGATATTCCCTCTGACACCAGTCGGGGTTTGTAGCATTAGGCCCTAAAACGCCAAATGTTTACAAAAAAAAATTATGTAGAATTAATGTTCTGTGCTCCCTCTGAAGGATGAGACAGTTAAGTACATGAGAAATATTCTGAGAATTGTACCAATTTTATCAGGTGAGTAAAAAATGACTAGTGGATACAAGCAGGGGAAACACCCATATCAGCAACCACAAGAGAGAAACTTGCAGATTCACAAGTAGCAAAAATAGGTTTAAAACTTTTTAAAACTTATGTTGTTAATTCTCACATGCTAACTCAGCGGTGGACAAACTTTTTGGCCCAAGGGCCACATTGGGGAGGCACAGCCTTCCTTATCCAGCCCTCCACACAATTTTGAACCCCAAACAGCCCAGCCGCACCCTCTATCTGACCCCCACTCACTGACTGCCTCCTCAGACCCATCCAACCCCCCTGCTCCTTGTCCCCTGATTGACCTCTCTGGAGACACCCCCCCCACTCTAACTGCCTATTTAAACTATTTACAACTTATGCTGTTAATTGCTTCAGCTACAGGATATAGTAATGTTATAGTCATGATTATGTGCTTTTTAGGCTCACAAAGCAACTTAAATAATGATCAACATAGTCCAATTAGGAAAAGATGCACTTACTGTTACTCCTTGGTATCCTAACTGTCTCTAAACTTGTGACCTTTTTGCTGGCATGTTTTGAGTTAATCAACAGTGTGTCATGAATACCTACAAAAAAAAATTACATCAGTTATTTCACTATTTACCAGTGTGATACTAGTTGCCTTATTTAGATATTTCCCACGATTTGCACCAGAAAACAGAGACAATTTAAGAAAGTTTTCATTATTTGGACAATTTAACTAGTCAACTCTTAAAACAGCAAACAGGACTACCAATTTCAAGGGAATTACTTATCACTAATCAGACTTTTAAAAGCGTTTATTTTAAGATGATTTTTTATCTTATCAGAAATTTGAAAACATTCAGTTCCCTTCTGGCTTTGTTCTTTATAACTCTGACATTATAGTACATCCTTAGTATTTTTTTTTTCCTCTTATTTACTTAGCATTACATCAGCAATACCAGGAATAGTTAACTTGTTCTCCTTCGGAACATATGTAGGGATTAACAGACAAGTCTTTGCATGAAAATAATATGTATGCATAGTACCTTGGGCTGAGAATCTCATCAGATCCCACAACCTAGGGATGCTCAACATTAGACCTGCAGGAATAACTGATTTTTCCATTAGGTAGTGAAACCAAAAAATAATTTTAAAAAAACAGAACAGTTTCAAACCAAAACTGGTGCATCACTAGTTGGAAAATCATTCCCAGAGAATAAGTTATCAGTGGTTCACAGTCATGCTGGAAGGGCATAATGAGTGGGGCCTGGCAGGAATTGATTCTGGGTCCAGTTCTGTTCAATATCTTCATCAACAATTTAGATAATGGCAAAGAGTACACTTACAAAGTTTGTGGACAATACCAAGCTGGGAGCGGTTGCAAGTGCTTTGGAAAATAGGATTAAAATTCAAAATGATCTGGACAAACTGGAGAAATGGTCTGAAGTAAATAGGATGAAATTCAATAAGGACAAATGCAAAGTACTCCACTTAGGAAGGTATAATCAACTGCACACATGCAAAATGGGAAATTACTGCCTAAGAAGGAGTACTGCGGAAAGGGATCTGGGGTCATAGTGGAAGCCAAATATGAGTCAACAGTGTAACACTGTTGCAAGAAAACCAAACATTATGAGAAGTAATTCTTCTACTCTACTCCGTGCTGATTAGGCCTCAACTGGAGTAGTATGTCGAGTCCTGGGTGCCACATTTCAGGGAAGATGTGGACAAATTGGAGAAAGTCCAGAGAAGAACAACAAAAATGATTAAAGGTCTAGAAAACATGACTTATTAGGGAAGACTGAAAAAACTGGGTTTGCTTAGTCTGGAGAATCAAAGACTGCGGGCTTGTCTACACTCCTTTCCTCTCCCCCCCATCAGCAGGCAGTTATCAATCCAGTGGGGGTCAATTTATCACATCTAGTATAGACACGATAAATTGACCACTTAGCGCTCGCCGGTCGACTCTGGTACTCCACCAGAACAAGAAGTGCAAGCAGAGTCAACCAGAGAGCATCAGCTGTGGACTTACTGCAGTGGGGACACCATGGTGATTATATCTAAGTAAGTTGACTTCAGCTATGCTATTCACATAGCTAAAGTTGCATATATTTGATCAACACCATACAGTAGTGTAGACCAGTGGTCTTCAAACTGGGGTGTGCGAGACCCTGGTGCTGCTGCCGATCCTTCCCGGGAGCCTGCCGAAGTCGCGGTCTATTTTTGGCCCGCCGAAAGAAAGCAGCAGCTTTCTATTTGGAGGCATTTCAGCACACATACCCCGGGGGGCTGCAAGCGGA
The DNA here is from genome assembly GCA_007922305.1 of Dermatemys mawii. Classification (NCBI taxonomy): domain Eukaryota; kingdom Metazoa; phylum Chordata; order Testudines; family Dermatemydidae; genus Dermatemys; species Dermatemys mawii. The sequence goes on from ML677350.1 coordinate 8,001,664, forward strand.
GGGGGGAGTGCAAAAGGGGGCCGTGGCACCAAAAGTTTGAAGAGCGCTGGTGTAGACAAGCCCTGAGAGGGGACATAACAGTTTTCAAGTACACAAAAGCTTGTTACAAGGAGGGAGAAAAATTGTTGTTCTTAACCTCTGAGATTAGGAGAAGCAACAATGGGCTTAAATTGTGTTAAGGGAGGTTTAGGCTGGACATTTGGAAAAACTTCCTGTCAGGGTGGTTAAGTACTGGAATAAATTGCCTAGGGAGGTTGTGGCATCTCCATCACTGGGGATTTTTAAGAGGTTAGACAAACACCTGTCAGGGATGGTCTAAAATTAAATACTTAGTCCTACCTTGCGTGCAGGGGACTGGGCTAGATGATCTCTCCAAGTCCCTTCCAGTCCTATGATTCTATGAAAAGTATCATCTCCCCCCCTTCCCCCCACAAACTCTTCTTCCCAACATGAAAACCTGGAAACACTTGATTCGAATCAACATTTCATTTAGAAGATACTGACTGAAAATGAAACGTCAAAATAGTTTGTTTCAACACTTTCAAAACCGAATCATTTCAACACGGCCCCAAAATTTGCTTTCACGGTTTTTTAATCTATATATTTCCGGCCGAAACTATTTGCCGAATTCGGCTCAACATTTGTGACTAGTTGGGGCGCCCTTTAAACAATGCATTGAGCAGGAAACTTACTATTCAACCCCCCCCGCAGCCACCCCCACCCTCCCCGAGGCAGCCCAGCCCCACTTCCCAGAGCCTATGGGGATGCTGCTGAAAGGGCCAGCGCGAGCCTGGCCGTTGCCTTCCCCAGGACACGTGCAGGCGGCCTGGGAGGGTGGGAGGGAGGGAGATTGCAGGTGAGGAAACCGGGACCTTCCGGCCCCCAAACAAACTGGGCCGTCAGCCGCGCGCCCCCCCCCCCCCCCCCGCGGCCCGCCAGGCGAGGCGGACCCCCACCCCGCCACGCAGGCGGCGCGCGCTGCTCTCAGGCCGCGTTATCCGCCCGCGCGTCGCCATCCTCGCCGAGAAGTGGGGGCGGTAACGGACCACGCAGCGCGCGCGAGTAAACCGCCCCACGCGCCGCTTCCCACCCTCCGCCGGCCCGCGCCCAGCCTCCCTCTCCGCATCCTGCCCGGAGCCGGAGGCTTCCCCCCCCTTCCCCAGCCCGGGGCCTCGGCGGCTCAGGACCGGCTACCTCCTCCGCTTCCCACGGACAGCAGCTCCCTGGAGGCAGCGGCACCTTCCTTCAGCGCCATGGGAGCCTCGGGCCTACGCGCGCCGCTTCCTTCCATGTGCGCCAGGGGGGAGGGGCTCCGGGTGCCGAGCGGGCTCCGCTCTAGCCACGGACTGGCTGCCTCGGGCTGCCCCACAGCGCCCCCTGGAGTCCGGAGGAGCCCGCACAGCGATTCGTTTGTTGCTCAGGAGCGGCCAAGCGGTCGTTGACGTCACTGGGAGACTCCGCCCTGGAGAGGAATCGCCAGGGCCCGGGTGTGGCTACCCTGCAACGGGGGGGCCGGGCTGGCGCGGTCAGCTGAGCGGGGCTCCGGGCTGTAAAACTGCCGGAGACATTCAGGCTGGGGCTGGAGCCCGAGCTCTAGGACCCGGCCACAGGGGAAGGGCCAGAGCCTGAGAGGCCCCAAGGTGTCCACCACAGTTTTACAACCTGGCACCTAGTTAGCTGACGTGAGCCGTCCAGGGCTGTTTCATTGCTCTGCAGCCAGGCTTTTCATAGGGTATGGCCTGGTGAGGAACGGATCCATGTGCCTCATAGAGGAGCCACCATGAGAAACTGCTATGGGCCATCACCCAGCCTGGCCAACAGGCCACAGAGGTAGTAGTGGGCTGCAGGCACAGATGCCTAATATTGAAACCAGATGGCCAAGCCCTAAAATGAAGGGTGGGACTAATCAATGAAATGTCCCGATTGGACAATGACAAACCTAGTATTTCTGGGAGACAGCTGAGCCCTGACTGACCCCGCTGTGCAGGGTTATGGTGCCCATTGAATATATATATTTTTAAGTTCCTGAAAACTCTTCAGAGACTGAAGCACAAAGAGTTTCTGAAATAATTAAGGGCTGCTCAGAGATGGCATTTAGAAAAACAGAGTGCATAGAGATGGCAGGAGGGGTGGGGGCTGGTAAGGAAACCTCCTGTGCTATATTGACTAATATTATAATTTCAGTCTATTTGTATAATCTGGTAATTAGGGCCCTACCAAATTCATGGTCCATTGTGGTCAATTTTACAGTCATAAGATTTTAAAAATAGTAAATTTCAGATATTTACATCTGAAAATTCACAGTGTTGTAACTAGAGACCTGCAAATCGGTGAGTATCTGCTTTACAACCATGGACCACTTCTGCAGATAGCAGCATGGATGCAGATGCAAATTTGGTATCCATGCAGGGCTCTGATAGTAAGAGCCCGACAGGCAGCTGTGAGAAACTGGTGCAGATCCTCCATCTGCCCAGGATGGGGAATCTAGGGGGCAGAGACACGGCCCCAGGGCTGGGCCTAGGGATGCTTGGGTGCCAGGGCAGGTGGACAGTCTGCTGCGGCTCCCCACTAGGGTGGGTGGTTGGATAAGGGGCAGTGGATGCCAGGGGGAAGTTGGGACAAAGAATAGGGGGTGGTTGGATGGGACAGAGGTTCTGGGGGGGGACAGTCAGGGGACGGGGAATGGGATAGATGTGGGAGTCCTTGGGGTATGTCAGGGGTGGGGGTGTGGATCGGGGTTGGGGTATTCAGGGGACAGGGAATGGGGGGATTGGGTGAGGCTCTGGGGGGTAGTTAGGGTCGGGGAGTCTTGGGAGGGGTAGTCGGGACAAGAAGCAGGGGGGCTCAGATAGGGGTTGGGTCCCAGGAATGGTTAGGGGTGATGGGTCTCTGGAGGAGGCAGTCAGGGGACAAGGAGGAAGGGTCGGGGATTGGATGGGTCAGCGATTCTGAGGCGGGCAGTCAGGGCGGGAAGTGGGAGGGGGTCGGATAGGAGGTGGGGCCAGGTTGTTTGGGGAGGCACAGCCTTCCCTACCTGGCACTACATACAATTTTGCAACCCCTATGTGGCCCTCAGGCCAAAACATTTGCCCACCGCTGCCCTAGAGCCTCTCTCACCCCGTTGGGGGCAGGGCCCCCAGACAAGGTGAGAAGCCCCCAATTTCCATAGTGCATAGGTCCCAAAATTCTTTAATGTGACTCTGAAAATTAATTATAGTGTACAACTCCTGTAATTTTAGATTAACTCTTCTAGTATACAGTTTTAAAGAGATCAGTCACTAATGCAATCTGAATATTTCAAAGACACATGACTAGTAATCCAAACATAATTAAGTATACAGAAAAAGAAAGGGGGTTTAATTCTTATGAGTCTCCTGGCATTCTAAGCTAGCAATTTTAAAGTACAAAATGCCCTCATGGAAGTTAGGTATTTCAATCAGCTATATTGTACTTCTAATGAGTACTGCCTCAGAACTTTATAATAAATCATTATTTTCTAAACGGTAATATATAAAAATAGATTACAGTGAGTATATTTCTTTAGCTTGCTGGGGAACACAGCTGTTTTACGACTCCAAATCCAGATTTTCTACCAAAATTTCAGGAAAGAGTAGTGGCAAATCAGCAAATGATTTCACTGTGCACGTCAAAAGTGGAGGAAGCGTGGAAATCATATAAATATAGTTTTCACAGTTTAACATAACACCAAGCTAAGCAAACAGATGAAACAGTATTTCAGGGAAAGGAATAAAAGGTAGACTAGTGCCATTACCGTTTCATTCTTTGGGTTGTACATTACTCTTGGTCTGCAGGTGGTGGTCCCATCAATGTCATTTAGAATTGTGTACACAAACTGAAAGTAACTTATAGCCCTTTAGGCTAATGTAGGTCAGTAGTTAAAAATATGAGGAAAGGGAAGGAAAAAGACAAAAAAAAAAGCAAAAATCTTTTGGTATGCATTTCTGTGATGCTTGGCATGAAAAACTCATCATTTTTAGTAGAATTACAATATTAAACTGAGTAAGTGGCCGACTGTGCTGGAAAGCCTAGCAGCCAGGTGACTAGCTCCTATTTTTTTAAACCTTTCCCATGCAAGTGCATCTGAGATTAAATTTTGGCCCCCGGGGTGCTAAATTATCTTTTTGAAAAGCAACTCACGCCCCTGCCAACTTTAATTGACTCTGGCCAACCTGTTATACAGGATTTGCAATTTTTATTGCTGTCTAGCTATTACAATTTAGACCCTGAAAACTGTAAAGAGGGATTGAGTGGTTCAAGGGATTGGCAATGGGATGTGGACATTTCACTTCTAGATCGCTGAGTCCAGTCCAGGCCAGTTGTGACAAAATGTAGTTAACTCTCTAAATGTTGTGTAGTAATTTATGTGAAATGTGAGATATCACACACACCCAACAACTCATAGAATTAAGGGACTCAGTCCTTAACTTTTTTACTAACTTGGAGAACTGCCTTCTCCTCCTTAAAAGTGAAGGAGAATTTTCACTGAATTTGCTGTTGAATTCACTCTTTTCCATACAGTTGTGCTCCAGAATCTAATTTTCATTTACAAATATATATGGCTATTTCTCATGACTCTGAAAACAACTGGGATAGCATGGACCAGGTGTAAGTCTTTCTAAATTTTTCAAATGGCCTGAACAGTAGGTCTAAAAGGTGTATACTGTACCATTAATTTCAGTAGCATGTTCACTCTGAAAACTAATTATGGTGACATGAATGTTTTCGATAAAAGGGGCCCCCTGCAATAAATTCCTCATTCCTCCTGGCCTTGCTTAACTTCCTTATCTTGTTCAAATATTGTTTGCCTTGTTCCCCCTTTTCTTCTCTGCTTGACTGAGTAACCATAGAAAGCAGTTTGTGCAAGGTCAGCCTGAAATGATACAGGAGAGGATGCATACCTGGTATCTTTCCTTTGTCTGTCTTAAACCTATAAATACTGATGTATTTATGTATTTATGCATCATTATACTGATGTAATGCATCATTATACTGATGTATTTATGCAAGCTGCCACATGCCTCCAAAGCTACTAGCCTGAGGGGGGTGTGTGCCCTTTGATCAGAGTTGCTTGGCCTCAGTGTGTTTCTTACATGGCCTCTGACAGTTTCGAGCTATAGCCCAACTCCGCACTACCCGGGTGTTGAAACGGTGAGGAGGACAAGCTGATTTTTACCTAACAAATGTCAACACTTAACTATTTCAATGCAAACGATTTTGGCCCTGGTCCTTTGAAATATCTACCAACATACTTTACTTTAAACCTTTATACACATGCTCACAGTATTTAGTTCCACCTTATTGCAGATACTTGGTGCTTTATGCACACTGTATAATGTTATGTGGATTAGAGGGGAAAATGGATTCCGGAGTTGGCAACCTGACAGATTTCATCATCAAGAAATTCATGTATATATTTTTTAAAAACTTTTTTCCACTTCAGGTTTCTCCATTGTTATGAAGTACAGAGCATCAGTGTAGGAAGTACTCTTTTAGAAAATAACAGCACATTATTTTCAGTGCTGTAAATGATGTTTGTACAAATGTTAACAAGCTAATTGAATGTAAAAATGTCATTTTAAATTTAAAATATTTATCAGCACAAAAGAAATTAGTTGAACTTCACCTCTCCCTATATCTACTTTAACAAAGAATCCACGTATGTATCATAGTTAGACTGTGACCCTCCATGTGCTTAATTTTACATGCATGACTACATGGACTTCAATGGGGCTACTCAGAGTGTCTAAAGTTAAGCCCATGTATAAATCTTTACAGGATCAGGGCCTTAAATTATTAAAGCTTTCTGGGCATATGACAGAGTATTTGGGCAAAGACATTTAAAAAAACCAGCCAGTCTAAAGAGAAAAGTTTTCAAGCAGCAATATATGTTTTTTATTTAATTGAACCAATCAGTGAAATCAGTTGACTTCTTAATGAAATTATTTTCAATCAAGCTAAAAGAAAGAAAGTGTTCATGTGCATTATGTACAAGATTCTCAAATAAGTAAAAATTGTTGAGTCTTGGATTTTGTTGCCAACAAAGCTTTTACAAGTGAAAGCAAAAGCATCTTCATAGTGTGCCAAGAATATATTTGGTGCTTACTCTGCTTTCTGCCCTTTTTGATTTTCATACATTGCAAATCTATTGTGTGGTTTCTCAAAACAGAGAATGCCACCCACCCACTTTTAATCAAAGAGAAACCAGCACTTGTGAAATCAGTACTAGAAATGTGAAAACAGGAAGAGACCAGTGTGTCACTGGCAAGCCGAACTGTGAAGCAAGATTGAGCAAGTGTTCTTCTCTAATGGCCCCTCTGAGCACACATTACCTCGGGAACTCACTCACTAGACCTGCAAGCACTAAACAACTTGGAACCCAGTTTATCTATTTGGTAGGGATGAAGAATTGAACTACAACTTCTGGGATTTGGAAATCCTGCTTCCTGGAGTCTAGGTAATTCAAACCAGAGGCTTTCTGAAGAGATGTTTTTTTTTTAAAGACAGCATTGAATTGCAAACTGGATGGTAATTATGTGTGACTTCTGGAGTGGGCTGATTTAAATTATTTTCAGGATTGACTGGGCAACTTTCACTGCGGTGTGGAGAGGCAGGACTGCACCAAATGGAAACTTTATTTTTAAAGGGCACCTTGCTAGAAATCGATTTGGTTTTTCTGTGGGGATACTTGGGGTGGGGGTAGGGTGAGCAGCCAGCAAGTGTGAAAAATCAGGATGGGGGTGGGGGATAATAGGAACCTATATAAGAAAAAGACCCCAAAATCTGGACTGTCCCTATAAAATTGGGACGTGTGGTCCCCCGAGGTGGGGGCTTTCTCTGCCCCTGTAGCTTTCCCTTTGCTGCTCTTCAGGGTGCTAGGGAAAGAAATTGTCATCACTCGGATCCTAACCTTCCTCATTTGGCCTCTATGTGCTTGTGGGGGGGCGGGGAGTGCCCCTTAACCTTCCTCTATTCCTTCCACTAGGATCTCTGGGTGTATGTGTGAGGGGATCCCTGTCCCTCTTGTACAGCCCTTTTCCCCATTGGGAAGCGCTCCCTAGACCCCCCCGATCCCCATACGGCTGTGACCAAATAATCGGCCCCCCCAGCGTCGCCTTTAACAGCCCGAGGGGAGGGGGGCTGCTGGGGAGAAGAGCCGAGCGTTCCCCTCCCCTATGCTTATGGCGCGTAGATTACCACATCCCCTCCCCCCACCGGGCTGGCGACGGGCGCCTCGCGCCCCGGGATGACGGTTGATGGCTCCTCGCGCTCAGCCCCTTCCGCAGGGGGTTCCCCGCGAGCCGAGTTTACCGGCTGCTCAGGCAGCGGCTGACGCGCGCTCACATCACGGGCCACATCATCAAGGGGGTGCCCCACCCCTGCCCTTCCCTCCCCCGCGTGCGGGCTCCGCGCCTGCTCAGTCGGGCGCTGCTCAGCCGGCGGCACAGGAGCTGTCACCGCGGCAGCCGGGCTGGTCCGCGCGAAGAGGGGGCAGCGATCTCGGTCAACGAGCGGCCATGGCGAGGGGCTGCGGGCTGCTGGCGCCACCATCGCCCAGGTAAGGGGGGCAGCCGGGGCGACAGGGTCCCCGAGGGGCAGGAGCGGAAGCCGAGCACGGGCAGGAGATGCCCGGGACCCGCCGCGGGAAGCGAGGCGCTGCCGGGATCAGGGCCCGGGGAGGATGCTCCGAGCAGGAAAGTTTGAGAATAAGTGACTGAGAAAAAAGACACAGCGCCCCGACCCCCATCTGCTCCTCTCCCCCCACCTGCTGCCCATCTAATCCCCCATAGCCCCTCCCCCATCCGCCGCCCATCTACTGCCCCTGCCCCCTCCCCCGCCCATCTACTCCTCATAGCTTCCTCTCCCATCTACTCCCCCCATAGCCTCCTCCTCCATCCACCGTCTATTCTAATCCCCCATAGCTTCCTCCCCATCCAGTCCCCCACTGCCCCCTCCCATCCACGCCCCCATAGCTCCCTTTCCCATCTACTCCCCGCATCGCCCCTCCCATATCCACCACTCTCTACTCCACCTTATCCCCTCCATCCACTACTAATCTACCCAACACAGCCTCCTCCTCTCATCCACCGTCGCCTCCCTCATGTACTACCTGTTTTAAACCAAAGTACAGTAGGAATACACCATAAGAGAGAGACTTTTTGTTGTTTTAAAATTCTGTTAGCATGGCTGTTTTACCTTGAGCCCTAGCATTCTCATAGATGCCCTAAACTGGCCTTGCTTTCTCACTCACTCCTAACCTCTGGGTGTCAGTCTGTTTCCCATAACCCTCTTTCCTGCTGCTTGCAGGAGTGTGCCTTTTAAAAACTAGTCCAAGTTCTGTGTTTTCTCAGTTTGCAGACTTTTTGGCTACACTAGGCCCAAACCAGGTTGGTAGACTCAGTGGGAAATTGAACCTGTTCCCTCAGGGTCAATTTCTCTTCCATTGTCTTGTAACAATCCTCAAGTGTTTGCTGGGGTCAGAGGGTCTTACTTAAAATCATTGTTTTCAACTTCCTGTCTGTTTTCCAACAGCCTTGTTGATTTAACCTAATGTCCTCTTACAGTAAACATCCCAATGGACAGGTCAGGACACATAGCAAATTACAAGCCTTCCGGTCATTAGTATGAATTAGTGAGATTCTGCTATATATACGAAAGTACAAAACAAATAGAAATACACAAATACAATCTGCTTGATCTTCTGACTCCTACAAAAATATGGGCCCAGTGAGTTTAAGGACTGTTGCATTGCTTAGTGTATGAACTGGGGATCACTTTCACTTTAATATTATACTTGCTGTAACTTAGCTTTAATCTCATAATGAAATAAAACAATTTTTATGATATTTGTCTGTGGTTGTGGAAATGAGCATATGGTTGTATGCAGTGTTGTTGTAGCCAAGTGGGTTCCAAAACAGGTGAGAGACAAGGTAGGTGAGATATCATCTTTTATTGGACTAACTTCTGTTTGTGTAAAGGAAAAGCTTGCAAGCTATACAAAACTCTTCCTCAGATCTGGGGAAGGTAACCAATGTGTCTGTATTAAATACAAGTTGAGGTGAATTGTTAAGCATAATAAGGGGTCACTCTGTAGGACAGTGGTTCTCATCCAGGGGTTGGGGCTCCCTGAAGGGCTACAAGCAGGTTTAGGGGGTCCAGTCTGTAAAACAGGGCTGGCATTAGACTTGCTGGGACCCAAGGCAGAAAGCCAAAGCTCCACTGCATGGATCTGAAGCCTGGGGCCCTGAGCCTTGCCAGCTGAGGCTGAAGCCTGAGCAGTGTATCTTCGCAGGGGCTTCTGTTACATAGGGCCTCAGGCAGTTGCCCTGCTTGCTACTCCCTAGTGCCAGTCCTGGCTTTTATATGCAGAAAACCAGTTGTTATGGCACAGGCGGGCCAAGGAGTTTTTATAGCATGTTGGGGGGAAACTGAGGCATGGAAAAGTTAAAGGCTGGATCTACACTTTGTGGTCATACACTGGTAAAATGCCTTCCAGAGGCATGCTAAGTGTGAACTTGAAACACAGTGCAGTCAGAAGGGATTGTGGAGAACATTGTATACTATTTACAAGGCTATATTATTAGATTTGCTCCTTTGCATTTATTTGCCAAAAACTATCCTTCTGATACACTAAATCTCCACTTTTATTTTGTGTCAGAGAAATATTTTAAAGTCAGCAGGTTAGTTTATGGCAATATGGATGCATTCTTATGAACTGGTTTGTAAAGTGGCTCTGCAAAATTCCTCCCATTCCAATATGAAATAGTCTGGACACTTTCTGATAGATGAATAGATATCAGGTTCTAGCATAAGTGAGTTTGTGCTGTGAAGAGGTGTTAACTGTTGCAAAAATCCACAAGATCATTCAGTATGTAGTCTTTTAATTTTTATTAGCCAGACATTGAAAAGGACTGGTATTTTAATTTATCATAGTCTTTGAGTTTGAAAAATACACCGGACCCTCGCTATAGCCCAGGGTTCGGGACCCAGGAGCGGTCCCACCTTAATGTAGGGGACGTGTTGCCATGGATCCCATTTTAAATATTTAAACTTGGGATCCATGGCAACGACCGCGCTGTATGCAAACCCACACTATAGCGCGTGGGCTATAGCGTGGGTCCGGTGTATTTGTGGCATGGTGTTATATACCATGGGATCTACAATTGTTTCTTAAATTGTGAGCCCCAATTAGGTGGGCCCTCATTTAAAAAAAGATAAAAATGTAATTCAAATTACATGGCAGTTTGATTTCCAAATGTCTTCTGTATTTCTTCAAGGCTTTAAAGAATTTGTCAGATCACACCTACTAGACCAGGGTAGGCAACCTATGGCACGGGTGCCAAAGGTGGCATGCAAGCTGATTTTCAGTGGCACTCACACTGCCCAGGTCCTGGCCATCAGTCTGGGGGGCTCTGCATTTTAATTTAATTTTAAATGAAGCTGCTTAAACGTTTTAAAAACCTTATTTACTTGACATACAACAATAGTTTAGTTATGTATTACAGACTTATAGAAAGAGACCTTCTAAAATCATTAAGATGTATTACTGGCATGCAAAACCTTAAATTAGAATGAATAAATGAAGACTCAGCATACCACTTCTGAAAGATTGCTAACCCCTGTGCTAGGCACGGGGACAAGCTTCTTAGCTATAGAGGTCTGTATAAAAAATTAATGTGGGAGGCTCTCCGGCAAGGTGCAGGTGCTGCACCAGCTTTCAGTTAGCTTCTGGATATATTTTAAGGTGTTGATAATGACCTACAATTACTTCATTGCTTTGGGACCTGGTAGTCTGAGAAATCATCTATAATAAAGGTGTGACTTACAGGAGTGCTTATAAAAGTCTGATCTTTGTTCATTGCCCTTGGGCCCATGACATTTGCAAAAGTTAATACCCCTGCCATATGGTAGGGATCAGTCGATCCACTAATTTTTGTAGCTGTTATAACTCTTCTTCTCCCTTTTTTAATGATATGCAAATAAAATGTTAACAAAAACTGCTAAATAGTACCATTAATTAATAAAGGACACAGATAGAGACTTGAGGTAAGGATAGCTTGAACCCCTTAGAGATAGGAGGATTCTTCTTCTCACTGGACATCTGTCAGTAACTCTCTATGAACCTCAGTGGCTTTCTGATCACAATGCCACTTCAAAATAGTACGTTTTTTAGTGGTCTGCTGGAGGAGAATTATTAAAATGAGCCATTTGTATTGTGGCCTATTATTTGTTAACCCCTCTGGAATCTCATGGTGAGCAAACTGACTGACAGTATGTTGCTACTCAAAGTGGTATGCATAAATTTAGGTTAAAAATGTTTAGTAGCCCACTTACAAGAGGTATTTTGTCTCACTTAGTTCAAATAGGTCTGCATCAACTGGGATCTCTTACTGTACCTTTTATACCCACCCCTGAGCCTTCTCCTTTTTTAGTTTCCTGTTAATTTTTCAAACAATATCTACATAGTGGTTGTCTAAAAGTTTGAGATGTGCTGGTTTAGTATTCTGTACTTTATCGTTAGTGCAGCCTTCCTTACAGAAGGCCAAATATTTTGTTAGGAAAAAGATATGTGAACATTATCCAAATTATTTCACAAAAGTTATTTAAGCTGTTAGTCATCCTGGCCAAACTCTTGTCCTCACCCTCTGTGTCCCATTGTTTGTCTGGATTCATATTTCTGGTACTCTTCCATACCATTTTAATTTCTAGTTGCATTAACACTATACCATATGAAATAAAACAACTCTCTCCCCCATTTAACCATATATTACATAACAAAACAAAACATACACAATTAAAAAGGAAAAACTATGTGGTTTCAAAAAAAACATAACCAAAGTTCTCGAGCTGTGAATCATTTTCATGAGTCATCATAATTGCTTCTTCACATTTGTACTTGTGGTAATATGTTTAAATCATGTAATTAAAATACGTGCCAGAGAAACCACAACCTTATTCTGTCCCACTGTAGCAGCTGGGAAGTTTCATTATCAATTTCACTGGAAGCCTGATAAAACCTTTTATTTTTCAGACCCTTGTAACTGTGTGGTAGTGCTTGTGGCCTTTTCCAATGTTCACTTTCCATCATAATTATTTTGTTGATCTCAATAATTAATTTAGCATAAAATGTGTAGGAAAGTAGTTTCCCAGGTTTTCTAATTATTTAAAATTGGATGGAGAGATCAGTTACACAGCTGAGCCTGAAAACATGTATTTTATCAAAATAAACTACAGATGTTCTGGTCTGAATTGGCTTGTACCTCTAAGAGATAATGGCTACAATGAAAGTGAATCCCAAGCTCAATGTGGGTAGAATTCTGCACGTGTGTGTGCTCATGAGGCTGTAGACATTAATATTTAATTTGGTGGCAGAATGTTGATCATGAGCTATGGTCATCTTTAGACATGTGATGCATTCCACTATTCAGCAAATAACAGTACTTTGCTTCTGGATCAGCCGGGAGCTCTGTGACTAGCATTTGTTATGCTTTGTTTGTTTTGTGATCCTGTCCATCTGCCACTCATCCATGTCTCTCACCACATTCCTCTTCTATAGCACAGCATCTGTCTTCCTTCTTTCCCTTCCCTCACCCTTCCCCCAACCAGCTCCATTTGCCCAGGCTAATGCTCTCACCCAGTACAGTAAAAGTTCCCACCAGCTTTGCTTACTCCTTTTCCCCTTTCCACTCCGATTGTCTCCCCCATTCCTCCCACTCACACATCTTATGTTCCACATCTGCAGCATTCTCCTCACCTCTGACATTGGGCCCCATCTCCCCTCACAATTCCACCGCCTACACCCTTCCCATCACGATTCCTACCCTCACACTCATGCCCCTCCCTCCTCACTCTCCTCCTTTTGCTATGTCTGGAATGCCCATTCCATCTATAAACATCACAGCCATCCACAACCTCTGTATATCTAACTCCCTCCAGCTCCTTGCTCTCATAGAGACCTTGATTCCTTCATCCAACACTGCCTCTGCAGCTGCTCTCTCTTATGGAGGCCTCTCCTTCACTCATACTTCTTGCCCTGGATCAGACAGCGGTGAGAGTGTTAGGCTTCCCCTCTCCCATTCCTGCCCCTGCGAATCCCTTCTTCCTTCCCCTTCCCACTGTTTCTCCTCCTTTGAACAGCACTGCACCCAACTCTTCTCTCCTCTCTTCCTCAGTGTTACTGTCATCTACTGGTCACCCAACTCCTTCCTCTCTGATTTGGACTCCTGGCTCTCCTTGCCTCACAATTTCCCACACTCATCCTTGGTGACTTCAGCTTCCATGTTGATGACTCACCTGACTCCTTAGTTACACTTTTCCTCACCTCTTCATTCAACCTGAAGCTCTGGTTTCACTCTCTCACTCACCAAAGGAGAAGTCACTTGACTTGGTCTTCACCAAGCGTAGCGCTCTCGCTGTTTCTGTTGCTGAGCTCCCCATCTTCAACCATCATTTGGTCTCTTTCAGCATCCTGCATCAGCCATCCTCCCCAGCACCTTCACTTAGCTATTCTGTCACTTCCAGTTCATGAGTGCTGATGACTTGTCAATTCTTTCCATACTTCACTGTCCACCCTTGGCTCTTTTGCCTCTTTCACACCTCTGGGACCACCCTGCCAGCCCCTGGGATCAACTCACTTCTTCAACTCCTGCTCTTGCATTACAGAACATCTCTGATAGAAATCCTGTAACTGCGTTGACTTCCTCTACTACAGGGGTTCTCAAATGTGGGGTTGGGACCTGTGGCAGGGCAGGAGTAAACCCCTTTAGGGCCCTGCCAAAATGCTGGCTGTAGTCTGCTCTCTGGCCAGGAGGCCAGGGCTAGAGACACAAGTATTCAGCAGGGAGCCCAGCTGCAAGCCCTAAGGCGGGCTGGCTGGCTCAGAGGAACATGCTGAGCTAAGTGGGGACAGCTGGGCTGAGGCACCAGAGGGCTATTAAAGCCCTGGGCAAACCTTAGGGAGGAGGTTAGCCTGGGAGGAGACAGTAGGGCAGTATTGCTGTCTCCTTATCAAGGAAGGAAGCCTTAAAGGCCAGGAGATCCTGGGGAGGGTCTGTAGGGCACTAGCTGTTGGGGAATCCGGGAACTTCATTAACACTGTAAATCAGTCCTGCATGACTTGGAAAGCAGCGAGGGCCATATTACTGAAAAAAATCTAGCTGTGGGCCGAAAAGTCCCGTGCTCGCTCTGCCCCCATCCACTTCCTCCCACCCCACCACTTGGCTTGTCCCGCGCCTACTCACCCCCCGCAGGCAGCACAGTGAGCCTGTGTGGGCCACATGTGGACCGTGGGCCTCATGTTGTGCAGGCCTGCTGTAAATAAAGACACTTGGGTGAAGCAGCAAAAAAAGGTGTGGAGGACTCCTTATTATACCAGCCTAAGCACAGGGCGCAGGCTCAAGAGGGAGAAAACCTGCTCAGACCCTGTGACAGGACCCCTCAGGGAGTCACAAAATTATGTCATGGGGGGTAGTGAGCTGTCAGCCTGCATCCCAAACCCCACTTTGCATCCAGCATTTATAATGGCGTTAAATATATAAAAAAGGGTTTTTAATTTATAAGGGGGAGGTCACACTCAGAAGCTAGCTATGTGAAAGGGGTTACCAGTACAAAAGTGTGAGAACCACTGCTCTACCGCAAACTCATTCCCCTTTAGTTTGTCATCTTTCTTGCTAGCCAACTTTACTTGTCCAATTTAATTGCAGTTAGGGGCAGGGGTACTGGGAGGGGGAGGATAAGGAGTAGGAGGAGTTGGATGGGTTGGGGGTTCTGTGCGTGGCAGTCAGGAGGTGGGAAGTGGGAGGGAGTGGCTAGGGGATGGGGCTACCCCCTCAATGGAGTGTCCTCTTTTTAGAATGTTCAAATATGGTAACCCTACGAGCCTAGATGATACAGTAGTAACATGAGAATGTAGGGTATGATATATCTTTTCTGTTTGTTTTAATAATTATAATGGATACATACGCACAATTAAACTACTGATTTTTTTTTTCCAGATCCATACTCGGTTGTGGAATTGCTAAAGATCTAAGATCCATGAAAAGAACAGTTTCTACATAACAGAGTCAGCATTTTGATATATTTTGATTTTAAATTCAGTGATTGTGTGGCTGTTGTCGACTCATCTGCTTGTGTTTCTTCACTGAAGTTTAAAGAACAGAGTGATCTTCCCCGTAATATTTTTGTAACACTATGACTAACTGTAAAGGAAGATCTGCCACTACCAAAATAAATGGTAATGGTAAAGCTTATGATGGAGAAAGTTTTGTAAATTGGACTATAAATCTAAATACAATTCAGTCTGACAAGTTTCTGAACCTGCTGTTGAGTATGGTTCCAATTGTTTACCACAAAAAGCAGGAAGAGCGACACAAAAAGCCCAATGATGTCTGGCAAGATGGATTACAACACACAGGACACAATTTTAATGTTAGATTGGATCAACACATGGAGTACCATCACTTCCCAGAACCAGCTTTTCACGGTAGTAATGGACACAATCCATCTAGCTGTAGTCCAAAGTATGATGACCTTGCCAGTTATAATTATTGTGATGGGATGGACACATCAGAATCAGATGCCATGTTGCAGGATGACAACTTGTCTAGTGATGGTGATGAAGATACCATTGTGGAAAGAAGCAGAAAGCAGCCAAAGGAGTCCAGTAGTATTATGGCATTACAAATACTTGTACCATTTTTGTTAGCAGGATTTGGAACTGTTTCTGCTGGTATGGTTTTGGATATTGTGCAGGTTGGTATTCACATTACATGGTTTTTGTTAGATAATCTAAGAAATTTTCCTGAAGCATTCTAGTATGGGAGTACATACAGCTTTATTTTGTAGTCACTGACATTCAACCAATTCTGAGTACGAAGAAAGTAATACACTATGACAGATGTTTAACAGCTCTTGTGCTTTAATAGGAAGTGATAGAAACTTGAAATTTGCCAGGGGTATGTATGGTCACTATGTCACAGCTGTCTGGTGACAACCTATTCATTATTATTATTTTTATTTATTAGTATTGCAATAATGTCTATGAGTCCTAGTCATGGGCCAAGATCTTATTATGCAAGGTGCTATACAAATGAAGATATTGATTGAATCTTAAAGGGTTTAAAAATTACTTAATGCACTTTTGACAGTCCAGACACCCAAAGGGAAGAACAGGAGGTCTGATCCCAAAATAGGCAATTGAATCAACTTGTTGCATACAATGTTGTGTGTAAGATATGTCAAGTCATGTCTTTTAGCCTGTGGTGTTCCGACCTTGGTGGTCATCGTGAGATACGTATACACACTGTGCTTATTTATGTACAGAGAAAACTGTGCTCATAATTTGCGCTGTAACATTCAGCTCCACCTCACAACAGGGCTCTGATCAATTAGGCAGAGAGGGGCTGCCTTCCTAACCAGGAGATTAACTCAAAGCACATAACATTTTAAAACCCAGGAAAAGACGGATGATGGTCCATAGGATTTCTCCACTTTAAATAACCGTGAATAGATTGACTACACGTCCAGCTTTGGTCAGGACAGTCCCTTTTTTAAGCCCTGTCCCGGCCATCCTGACTTTTTTGGTAAAAGTGCATGTTTCTCCTATTTGCTCTTCCCAAAAAAGTTTGTTCCTTTTTTTTTTTTTTTTTTTTTTTTTTTTTTTTTGCCAAAAAAGCGGGGCACAGAGGAATGTACAGAAGGGCGAGTGGCAATGCCAGCCCTGCAGAACAGGGAGAAACAGGGCTCCAGCGAGCAGCAATGCCAGCCGTGCGGTAGGGAATCGGGGTTTGGGAGAGCAGCAACACCAGCTGCGCAGAGGGCAGGCAGGGTTTGGGCGATCAGCAACACCACCCCCACGTGGGGAGTAGACTGGGCTCCGATCAGAGCTCTGTGCGTGGGGGAGGCAGGGCGTGGGCCAGCCCCATGTGCCGGGGGAGAAGAGGGAGCTGGGAATGGGCCAGCCCCATGTGCGGAGGAAGGAAATAGGGAAGGCTTGGGTGAGCGGCTCGGGTTAGGCCCATAGGGTGTCTCGTTTTTCCTTTGGGAAATATGATCACTCTAACCATAAGTCACCATGCAGGAAGAGAGGAGGGGGAAGAAAAAAAGGGAGACAGTCCTTTTTAAAAGGAGGCTTCAAACAGAAGTCTTCAGCTAAAAGGAAGGGACAGTCTTGAAGGCTGAAGGTTGTCTATGAATGCTGGATCCCCTCTGTGGCAGAGGGGAAGCAAGGGTTAGCTGAATATTACAGAACAGATTATGAGCAGTACACAAAGACTTACGCACAGAGTATATACATATCTCACCATGATCACCAAGTTCAGAACATCATACATTTTCATAAAAGACATTACTTGACATATGCACAATAACATTGTATACAACCAGTTGATTGAATTGCTTATTCTTTGGGGTTCAGACTTCCTATTCTCCATTAGGGTCCCTCGACTGTGATTGTCCACATGGGGCATTGGTTCAAAATTCGCTTGGTATTGATGCATGTTTGTATGTCTGAGTGGAAGTTCTCATTCAATGTTTGACTGCTTAGTGGTCCCATAAGTTCTGTATGTGTGCATGGTAATAAAGTTGAGTAGAAATTTCTAATTTTACCTAGCTTTCTAGTATGACCCACATCAATATATGTGAGATCCTGTGCAAATTAGGTGGAATATGGTCTGTGAGGATATATATGGTATGTAGAAAAAGCCCTTCTTCTTTTCATACAATCTTTAAAGGTACATATGGAATGATATGTTCATATCTGTAAAGGTACATATGGAATGTTCTTTAGAGCAATGGTTCTCAACCAGGGATATGCATACACTTTGGGTTATACAGAGGTCTTCCAGGGAATACATCAACTCATCTAAATATTTGGCTAATTTTACAACAGGCTACACCAAAAGCACTAGCAAAATCAGTATAAACTAGAATTTCAAACAGACAAAATGAGAAAGTAAGCAGTTTTTCAGTAATAATTAAGGCTATGTTTTAGGCACAGGTATTTTTAGTAAAAGTCATGTTCAAATCACGGGCAGTAAACAAAAATTCACTGACCATGACCTATTCATTATTTGTTCTATATACCCCTTACTAGGTCTTGGTTGCCCAGGGGGAGCACCACGGGTGCTCTGGGACAGGGGGCAGCCCAGGGGATGGCATGGGTGTCTGGGGCAGGGGGCGGCCCAGGGAGACCGTGGGTGCTCTGGGGCAGGGAACATCCCAAGGGTGCTGTGGGTGTTGGGGAAGAGTGGGGGTCCTGGGCCATGCACCGCAGCCTCTCCACTCCAGCCATTTTGGGTGTGGGATTTGGTGGAGCCAGGCAGGCTCCCTACCTGGCTCTGCACAGCTCCCTGTAAGTGGCGACATGTCCCTCAGCTCCTAGGCAGAGGCGTGGCCAGGGGGTGCTGTGGGTGGAAGCAGCATGCAGAGCTGCCTGGCCACACCTCCACCTAGGAGTCAAGGGACATGTTGCCACTTCCAGTGTGCCCCCTCCCGCTCTGAGGTAAGCGATGACCGAATCCCTCACTTCCTCCGTCCTACACTCCAACCCCAGCCCTGAGCCTCCTTCCACATGCAAACGTCTGCTGCTGGGGGGCAGAGATGTGGGGCGCTGTGGCCCGAGACTGCCCCAGCAGTGGCTGTTGCAACTGGCCCAGGGGCTGCCCGAGCTGCTCAGGCAGCCCCCCTGGGTCAGCCTCCCCTCGACTGCTGTATAAGTCACAGAGGTCTCAGAAAGTCATGGAATCCGCTACTTTTGTGACCTCTGTAAGAGACTCGCAGCCTTAGTAATAGTGGCTGTGCCACTTATGTATTGTTTTCTGATTTTGTAAGCGAGTCGTTTTTAAGTGAGGTGAAACTTGGGGTACGCAAGACAAATCAGACTCCTGAAAGGGGTACAGAAGTCTGGAGAGGTTGAAAACCACCTCTTTAGAGTATTTGCAGTATGTGGAGATGTGTGTGTGGTTCTTAAGTAATCAATTGTGTGCCTCTATCAAAACTGCACACTAACTTTAATCATATAGGCAGGGCCGAAGATTCCACCTCTACAACTCTGCCCTCTGATGGAATTATGTCAGGATTCACCAGGGCTAGATCCCACTGGTTTGAGGAAAGAGCCCCAACTGATGATGGGTATTCAGACTAAAATAAAATAGATTCTCTCTCAGTTTTGAAAGCTGAATTTCCACATAGCTTCAGGCTCCTAATCTGAAGTATTCTTGTAACTAATGATTACTAAAATAGATGAAGGTTGTAAGACTGAACCTTAATTTTGCATTTGAGTTGAAGCTGTCACCAGCAGCGCTTCAGTGGAATTATAGTCATGTGATTCACAGCTGTTTATGCAATGTTTCTTTGTACAGAAGTGTTTGAAAAAAGTTCTCTGGAAGCTGAAACCTAAAGGAATAGCTCAGTTCCTTGCCTTTTTCCTCTTCTCTTGAGGGCTATTTTGTTTTTATTTTCTGTTGAGTTGCTTAGTGGTAGAGTTTCAGAAATTCTGTATAAATATGAACTTAACCACTTCCCTCTCTTGCTCTCTCTCTGTGCAATTAGAATTCACTGAAATCTGTTTTAACAGGTATGAATCCACTGAATTCCTTAGCTCCAAGGGAAAAATATAGGTTTATTTGTATTTGAAACTAAGTATTATTTGAGAATCCAGAAAATGCATATAATGTCAAACAAAAACTCTGTTGTTCAGGGTCTTGAAAATTAGAGCAAATAAAGCTGAGAATCAAAAGTTCAGTCAGGATGTAAGTACACTAAAGAAAATAACCATCTTGTAAACCAGGAAAAGGAAACCAAAACTGTTATGCAGATACTATTACTTCCTTATACTATGTCACTACAATATGTAGTTTAAACTCAGTCAAGTTGTTTTTTAAGTACTTAAAATTTGACAGAGAACACATTTTCAAAGCAAAATTTAAACAAGAAATAAAAGACTAAATTTTCTTTAAACTCAGATTTCTAAAATGCCTTCCTTAAGATTAAACCCCTGATCTTGCAAAGATTTCAGCATGTACATAACTTCACGCACATATATAATTATCTAAACACAAAAGTAGCCTTAGTTTAATTAAAATTGTTTTTTTAAATCCATTTAGTTAAATTGGTACAAAACCCTCTATGGACACACACAAATCAGTTTACAACTGGTTTAATGTTGACTTAGCTCAAATAAGTAGATGAACTGGTTTAAATACATGGATTTAAAAAACAAATGTAGTTAAGCTGGTACAAATTCCTTGTGCAGACAATGCCCAAGAATATTTATTTGTGTAAAATTATGTACACAGCTCAAGACTTTGTCAGACTGGAATCTGAGTGATTTAAAAGGATGTCATCAACTGAAAAATTATGCTTCTGTCTGAATATTATACTTATTGTTATGAGCCGTACTTAAGATTACTATAATTGACAGAGATTAGAGCAGGGGTCGGCAACCTTTCAGAAGTGGTGTGCCGTGTCTTCATTTACTCACTCTAAGGTTCCGTGTGCCAGTAACACATTTTAACATTTGTTGAAGGTCTCTTCTATAAGTCTATAATGTATAACTAAACTATTGTTGTATGTAAAGTAAATAAGGTTTTTAAAATGTTTAAGAAGCTTCATTTAAAATTAAATTAAAATGCAGAACCCCCCGGACCGGTGGCCAGAACCTGGGCAGTGTGAGTGCTATTGAAAATCAGCTCGTGTGGCACCTTTGGCACCTGTGCCATAGGTTGCCTACTCCTGAATTAGAGGGTAATTATTTCAGTTGTATACTTGATGCATTTGATGGCACTTTCTAGTTCATTAGGTTCACAATTTATCTTGCTTTGTGCTATTACACAACAACTGGAGAGAGAAGTTTTTTTTAAAATAAGAATATATGATTGTAAAATTGATAGTGATATTCAAGGGCAGGTACCTGATATAGTATAGTACTTTTAACTCATTACAAAAAAATTGACTAGATTTCAGGTTGATAATATCCCTTTAATCCATTGTTGTAGTAACTTCTATCTCAAGGTTTAATTTGCAGCCACTTTTTAAATAGAAATAGATTAAATCTCATATTCGTTTCTAATGATAACTTTGACACACCAACAGTGTTATTGAAAATGTAGCTGGAAATGCCATGCTACTAAAAACCCCCTTCAGATATATGCACAAAGAATATAAAAATAAACACACAGAATAGGACAGACAGAACGGTCTAACTACCTCAGTTCAAACTTTATTTTAAAAAAAAAAAAGGACAATGCATCAATGCCAGCTGTATCAATTTAGGAGCTTAATGTAGTTTTTATAGGTAGGGTGTATAAAAAGATTATTTGAGTTTTTTCTCTCGTGCTTTAACTGGCTCTGTTTTGCCAAGAAGTAACCTGAGTAAAGAATGTTATTTGTTCAACTCCTTTCTGATTAAGGGGCCTTTTTTTTAATACAGGCTGTCTTAGCTCTCAGGCCCTCATTACATGTATACTGCTCGCTTAGTGTGAGATTTATGTGGCCCTTCCTTTTATATCCACAAAAGGTATTTTGCGCTAAAAGTTCAGGGAAGTAATTGTACTTCTCTATCTTTGTGATAAAAATACATACCTTTTCACATTTTCTTTGTCAGTTATTTAATCATAATAGTGTATTATTCTGTTAGCATTGTGTCAGCTTATATAATGGCAACAAAATGGTGAAAAACTAAACAGGTAATAGTGGTCAGATTTAAAAAAAAATACTTTTAGAACTTCAGTGTGATTTCAGAGTATGTATCCCCTGTTGAAGACAGTGACAATTATACATGTTAACGTGTCTGAGGGTATGGTTACACTTACAAGATTATAGCGCTATAGGTTATAGCGGTCCCCTTATACAGTAATATGTATAGCGCTATTGTATGTCCACACTCAGATGCTCCTGCGGTATAGCATGGCCACATTTGGGGCACTTAATGCGGCATTAAGAGCAGCGCATTAGGGCAGGTATCCCAGCATTCAGCTGGGTGCAACGTGCTTTTTAAACGAGGGGGGTGAGGGGGGACGCGTTGTGTGTATGCGGAGGGAGAGAGACAGTGGTTTGTCCGTTCTTCTGAAAGCCTGTCAGTGAGCCTCCGTTCACAGAAGGCTTTGTTTTCACACAGGCTCCCTCCTTAAACATTTGCATTGCTTATCTGCCGAGTTAAGAAAGAAACGCTAAAGAGGTACTTCCGCATTCCTCCAGCCGAGTTCAAAACAAAGGGAAGAGACGTCAATTGCCTTAAATGGCTCTAGGCATCTCCAGAGATTACTTGTAGCGCAGTGGGTGTCCACATTCTTGCTGTAGCGCTACAGCAGCTGCGCTACAGCCCTTATTCCCCATGAGGAGGTGGATTTATAATAGCGCTATAACTCCACGGTTATAGCGCTCTACGTGCCTTGCCAGTGTGGACGGGGAGGAG
Organism: Dermatemys mawii; assembly: GCA_007922305.1. Taxonomy (NCBI): domain Eukaryota; kingdom Metazoa; phylum Chordata; order Testudines; family Dermatemydidae; genus Dermatemys; species Dermatemys mawii. The sequence continues at coordinate 8,024,093 of ML677350.1, forward strand.
GTTATAGCGCTCGTGGGGGCTTTATAGCGCTATAAAGTGCCAGTGTAACCATGGCCTGAGTAGGACACATTCATTAGCACGTTGGTGGGGGGGGGGACTTTTTGGCCTGAGGGCCACATCTGGACATAGAAATTGTATGGCAGACCATGAATGCTCACAAAATTGGGGGTTGAGATGTGGGAGCGGGTGAGGGCTCCAGCTGTGGGGATGGGCTCTGGGGTGGAGGAGTTCAGGGTACAGGACGGGGCTCCAGGCTGGGGCAGTGGGCTGTGGGTGCAGGAGGGTGCTCCAGGCTGGGACCAAGGAGTTCGACGGGCAGGAGGGAGATCAGGGCTGGGGCAGGGGGCTGGGGTGCGGGAGTGGGTCAGGGGTAGAGATTCCAGGCGGCTCTTACTTCAGCATCTCCCAGAAGCAGTGGCAAGTCCTGGGTATCTGGCTGGTGAGTCTTGCCTATATGCTCAGGGTTCAGCTTATCGCCATATTTGGGGTTGGGAAGGAATTTTCCTCCAGGGCAGATTGGCAGAGGCCCTGGAGGTTTTTCACCTTCCTCTGCAGCAGGGGGCATGGGTCACTTGCTGGACGATACTCTGGAAGTCCTTAAACCAAGATTTGAGGACTTCAGTAGCTCAGATATAAGTGAGAGGTATATTGCAGGAATGGGTGGGTAAAATTCTGTGGCCTGTGTTGTGCAGGAGGTCAGACTAGATGATCATAATGGTCCCTTCTGACCTTAGAGTCTATGAGTCCCTCCTTCAGCTCCTTCGTGGAGGCGCAACCAGGCGGCTCGGCATGCTGATCCATCCGCAGGCACCGCCCTTGCAGCTCCCATTGGCCCTGGTTTCCGTCCGATGGGAGCTGCAGGGGTGGTGCTTGGGTTGGGGGCAGCATGCGGAACCTCCAGCTGCTCTACAAATAGGAACCAGAGCGAGGATATGCAACTGCTTCTGGAAGCCATCAGAGCCTCTGCATACATGAAGCGGGGCAAGCCCCGGACCTCACTCCCCAGTGGGATGTGGCCCTCAGGTCGTAGTTTGTCCACCCCTGGATTAGCATCTCCTCTGGGTATATTTGTAAATCTTAACACTCACGAGTAAAGTTACGTAAATTGTTGAATGACCTCAGTTTATTTTATTTTGCATGTCCTGTCATATCTTTAATTTGATGATCTCAAAAAGCTTTACAGACATTAATTCATCATCCCTCACAACACTCTTTAAGGGAGATTGATATTTTTCAGACGAGTTAGATGACTTTTCCAGCATTATACAATATGTCAGTGGCAGAGCCAGAAATAGAATGTAGGTTCCCAAGCCCTTCTGTAATCACTAGATACATTTCACTGAAAGATCAGCTTTGCCTTTCCCCGGATATATTAAGGCAACTCAGAACTGATAAAGGAGGACAGACCTTGACTTTTTGTTTTATTATTTATTATTATTATTTTATGTTGTTATTATTTCAGTGCCTTTCATTAAAAGATCTTGATTGGTTTTCAGACACTAACTGAATTACTATTTGGCCAGCATAAGTTTTTATACCCTTAATACTATAATAAGTGTGATGCATGCTTTAATGACAAGATGTAGCAAGGAACCCAGATTTGTCACATCCAAAAGACAGCAGCAGAGAACCCTCAACATCATAAAAGAAAGTGGGTTCTGTACTTATTCAGAGAAAAGCGTATCATCACCTGAACTGCCAACGCTTATCCTAAGTTTTTAGTGGAGGTCACTTATCCTAAGTACTAACCTAGGAAAAATTTCCAAATGGTTGTTGACTTTCAGTGAGACTTAGGTGCCTGTCATTTTTGAAAATGGGACTTAGATACTTTTGTAAACTTTACCCTTGATGTTCTGAAATCTGTTGAGATCAGAATACTATACCACCCTTAAAACAGTGTTGTAGAATGTGAAGGGATCCTTTTTTTTAACCTAAGTTTTTTTTCTTTACCTGTATTTTAAATAGCATTGGGAAGTGTTCAGAAATGTTACTGAAGTTTTTATCTTGGTTCCTGCACTACTTGGTCTCAAAGGTAATTTGGAAATGACCTTGGCATCTAGACTATCAACTGCTGTAAGTAATCTTTTTTCCCTCTTCTTCTCACATGTCTTGTAATATAAAGAGACAAAATTAATTTTCTGGAATAGAACCTGGCTTAATTTATTTACCTGTTGCAGGATGTCCCCATAGCAAGGGTTGAATTAGTGAGGGGGAAAATTACGTTACTCTTCTGAGCTCCATCCACAAAATAGGCTCTACCATGTGAGTTACCAAAATGAGACACTGCTAGGATCCTCTCTCTCTTCTTATGTGAAGAATGAAATAGTTAACAATGTCAACATTTAAAGTATCGTTGGGCATCTGAATTATCACTTCACTGAGATATATGGGACAGTTCACACCTCTAAGAGCAATTTGTTGCAGGCTCTCTGTAGACTCACCAAGTCCTCTCCGCATTGGTTACACTCAGTTTATATTTTGGAAGCTTTCTTCACAACCAAAAACAGAATGAGACTGACATAAAAAAAATGAAAGCTAAGATTCTGGAGAACAAGGTAGGAGCTACAGAAAGGTACTTGAATGTTGTATCTTTGCATACTGACATAATCCAAGCTGTGGCTGGCAGAGGATAGTCATTTAGGAGGCTGATTCAGAGAAGTGCTGAGAACCCAAAATTCAATTTGAATTCAAAGGAAGGTGACTTCCTATATGTCTACACAGAAAAAAAAAAACCCCTATAGCAGTGAGTCTCAGATCCTCAGAGCTCACACTGCGGGCTAAAAATAGCAGTGCAGATGTTCAGGCCCAGGTTTCAGAGCCCAGGCTCCAGTCCAAGCCCAAACAACTGCACTGCTATTTTTAGCCCTACAGCAGAAGCCCAGAGTCAGTTGACCTGGGCTCTGAGACTCTCCACCATGGGCCTTTTTTGCTGTGTAGATGGACCCTGAGGCTCTTAATACTTTCTCTGGTTTGTGTGTGTAATGTTGAACTCAAGAGGTTGTGGAAGGATTCCTCCATCGATAATTTAAAAACACACACAAAACCTCCAAGCAGGCTGAAACAGGAGACTTTTTTTTAAGCATATTATTTTGAGTCCTCTCTAAAATCTGAGTAGATTTCACCTCTACTTCATCACTTGGCAGTATCCAGGCTAACTAGATCTAAGGCCATGTCTACACTAAAACTTTTGCCAGCATAGCTCTGTTAGTCGGGTGTGGATGAAGTGTGATTTGTGACTGACAGAGTTATGCTGGCAGTGTCCCCTAGGGTTTTGTCAATGTAGTTTATTCCATCAAACCACTCTCCTTGTCCTCTCCCCAAGTCAAATAAACTGTACCAGTAAATGTGCAGTTTTACTAGTATAAGCTGTTCCCACACTAAGAATGCTTTTTCAGCATAGTGTACTGGTACAACTATACCGGTAAAGTGTAGACCTGGACTAAATATAGCTAGAGTTCTGCATCAGAACAGAAGATTCTAGGGAAAACATCTATATGAATTAAAACTGCTATAGGATGTTAATATCCACTCAGGCAAACCTTGTTTTTTTTTAAGGACTCCTCTTACTAAGAAAGAAACTCCTCATGTTTTACCCATAACTCATTATACAAGTGGTTTAGTAGATGTATTTATTAAAAATGCCAGTAAAAAGTAATTGAGAGCTCTACTTCTCTGTGAGATTATTTATGATGTTTATTGAGTATACTTTGAACACTAACATATTTACTTTATATTGTAGGTTGTGATAAAGTACCTTATAATTAACTTTCAGTGAGTTTAGCTGGGTTGTCCCTCTGACCTGCAACGTTCCTCTTAAACAGAAAGCAGCAAGAGCAAAATAGAAAAGAAACAGCAGTAAGAACCAATTTAAAAAAACATTCAACTGGGAAAACCAAACAGCGAGGATTTAATTAATTTATTTAGAAAGTGATATTTTATCCCATGTATATCACTTAATGAACTTCAAAAAAAGTTTAAGCAGAATAGTGTCTTTGCTAGAAAACATGACCTTCTGGCCAGTTTGCTCAAAAGCCATTTAAAATGTCCTCAGACAATATTCAGTGATTGCACGAGTCTCCACATTTTGTGTTAGTTTTGCTCTCACCAAAAAAAAATAAAAAATAAAAAAAATAAAGAAATATGAAGTACATTGTGGAAGATCTTGTATGAAGGGATTTGTTGTATTTTTTTTTTAATTTCATTTGAAATATATTGGATATTCTCAAGTCCCAGCCTCAGAACTGGATTGTGAAGTTCTTTACAGCAGTGTAGTTGCATTGGTGTAAATCCAGAACAGAAATTCTGCTCTCGGTTATAGAACCTAATTTTGTAAACATTCGCACATGTATTTGTATTCATTTAGGTAGTTCTTTTGAAGGGAAGTTGCATGCATAAATATTTACATTATCAGGCCCATGGAATGTAAGCTTTTTGGGGGTATTTTAGATTAACTTTGTCCTTAAACATTAAACATTGACACAATTCGTTTTTCTGCCAACTGGTCTGGTGGTTGGTGAATTTGGGTGTGTTCATGGAAATTAAGTAGCATTCACTATGCAATTGACTAAAAAGTGTGTGAGAAACACTTAATTGGCAAGACTTTTGTTCATCAAACCTCATCAGTTTAGGGTAATTTTGTAGATACTATTTTAACTGAACAGCAGCTGCATCACTATATAAATATGGTTACTTTTTAATTCTTTAAAAATAGTTGAATTTAAGCATTAATCCTCTTGAAAAATATTTCAAGTAAAATATTGTTTATGTCTTATCAATATCTTATTACCAGTTGTGTTCAGTGAAATTTTGCAGGCATGTTATTGACTAGTATTAATCTAAAGAATGGGTACTATGGCAAATTTTTTCTAGTATGACAACTGCATTATCATACACATCTTATGAGAGAGAGGATATGATAGAGGTCTATAAAATCATGACTGGTGTGGAGAAAGTAAATAAGGAAGAGTTATTTACTCCTTCTCACGACACACAAACTAGAGGTCACCAAGTTAAATTAATAAGCAGCAGGTTTAAAACAAACAAAAGGAACTATTTCTTCACACATTGCACAGTCAACCTGTGGAACTCCTTGCCAGAGCATGTTGTGAAGGCCAAGAATATAACAAGGTTCAAGAAAGAACTAGATAAGTTCATGGAGGATAGGTCCATCAAGGCCTACTAGTCAGGATGGGCAAAGATGGTGTCCCTAGCCTTTGTTTGCCAGAAGCTGGGAATGGGTGACTGGGGATGGATCACTTGATGATTACTGAAGTGACAAAGAGTCCTGTGGCACCTTAAAGACTAACTAAAATATTAGAGCACAAGCTTTCGTGGGCTAATACCCACTTCTTCAGATGCATGCAGTGGAAGTATCCAGGGGCAGGTATAAATAGGTAGGCAAGAACCAGGTTAAAGATAACAGGGTGGGTCCAATGAGGCTGACCCAGCTGTTATCTCTAATCAGGGAGGGTGAGGTATTCCTCTAGCAGCTGAACTGGAGGTGTGAATAGCGAGAGAAGAGAAACTGCTCTTGTAGTTAGCTAGCCATTCAAAATCTCTATTCAGTCCCAAACTGATTGTGTCAAATTTGCAAATGAATTACATCTCTGCAGTTTCTCTTTTCAGTCTGGTCTTAAAGTTTTTTTGCTGCAAAATGCTGACCTTTAAGTCTTTCATGGTGTGTGCCGGGAGATTGAAGTGTTCTCCTACAGGTTTTTGTATATTGCCATTCCTGATATTTGATTTGTGTCCATTTATCCTTTTTCGTAGGGACTGTCCAGTTTGACCGATGTACATAGCAGAGGGGCATTGGTGGCACATAATGGCATATATTACATTGGTAGATGTGCAGGTGAATGAACCAGTGATGGTATGGCTGATCTGGTTAGGTCCTGTGATGGTATTGCTGGTTTAGATATGTGGGCAGAGTTGGCACACAAGTGGTTGCTAAGCTCTGTGACTTTATCCTCACACACAATTATTTCAAATTTGGTGACAATATATACCTCCAGACCAGTGGCACCGCTATGGGCACCCACATGGCCCCACAGTATGCCAACATCTTTATGGCTGACCTGGAACAACGCTTCCTCAACTCTCGTTCACTCTCGCCCCTTCTCTATCTACGCTACATTGATGACATCTTCATCATCTGGACCCATGGGAAAGAAACTCTGGAAAAATTCCCCCATGATTTCAATAGCCTCCACCCCACCATCCACCTCAGCCTGGACCAGTCTACACGAGACGTCCACTTCCTAGACACCACGGTGCAAATTAATGACGGCCACATCAACACTACCCTATTCCGTAAACTTACCGACAGCTACGCCTACCTTCATGCCACCAGCTTCCATCCCGGACACACCACACGATCCATTGTCTACAGCCAGGCACTGAGGTACAGTTGTATTTGCTCCAACTCCTCAGACAGAGACCAACACCTACAAGATCTTCACCAAGCTTTCTCAAAACTACAATACCCGCACAAGGAAATAAGGACACAGATCAACAGAGTCAGATGTGTACCCAGAAGCCTGCTGCTGCAAGACAAGCCCAAGAAAGAAAACAACAGAACACCACTGGTCATCACCTACAGTCCTCAGTTAAAACCTCTCCAACGCATCATCAGTGATCTACAACCCATCCTGGACAACAATCCCTCTCTTTCACAGGCCTTGGGAGGCAGGCCAGTCCTGGCCTACAGACAACCCGCCAACCTCAAGCATATTCTCACCAGCAACAGCACACCGCGCCATAACTCCTCTAACTCAGGAACCAATCCATGCAACAAACCTCGATGCCAACTCTGCCCACATATCTAAACCAGCAATACCATCACAGGACCTAACCAGATCAGCCATACCATCACTGGTTCATTTACCTGCACATCTACCAAGCCATTATGTGCCAGCAATGCCCCTCTGCTATGTACATCGGTCAAACTGGACAGTCCCTATGAAAAAGGATAAATGGACACAAATCAGATATCAGGAATGGCAATATACAAAAACCTGTAGGAGAACACTTCAATCTCCCGGCACACACCATGAAAGACTTAAAGGTCAGCATTTTGCAGCAAAAAAACTTTAAGACCAGACTGAAAAGAGAAACTGCAGAGTTGTAATTCATTTGCAAATTTGACACAATCAGTTTGGGACTGAATAGGGATTATGAATGGCTAGCTAACTACAAGAGCAGTTTCTCTTCTCTCGCTGTTCACACCTCCAGTTCAGCTGCTAGAGGAATACCTCACCCTCCCTGATTAGAGATAACAGCTGGGTCAGCCTCATTGGACCCACCCTGTTATCTTTAACCTGGTTCTTGCCTACCTATTTATACCTGCCCCTGGATACTTCCACTGCATGCATCTGACGAAGCGGGTATTAGCCCACGAAAGCTTGTGCTCTAATACTTTAGTTAGTCTTTAAGGTGCCACGGGACTCTTTGTCACTTCTGCAATTCCAGACTAACACGGCTACCCCTCTGATTCTTGATGATTACTGTTTCTATTCATTCCCTCTGGGGCACCTGACATTGGCCACTGTCAGAAGACCAGATACTGGGCTAGATGGACCTTTGGTCTGACCCAGTATGGCTGTTCTTATGTTCTTACCTTTACTTTACTACTAAACCTTAAAATTAATAAATGGTACCATAAATTTAAATCCAAAAGTCTAAAAGTCACTTTTCTCATTTTGAAAGGTAAATGTTGGGAAAATGGATTCTCCCATTGAGAAGTGGAACCTAATAATTGGCAATTTGGCCTTAAAACAGGTAAGTACAACTTACTCATTTTGGCATACTCTCACAAAAACAATTGCTTAAAATGCCCAGCACAAATTTTGATGCTAACAGTAGAAAAATAGTCAACGGATACAACACTGCAACACTCAATCAGTTCAGAGTTAACTTATTTCACTTTAATGTCTAATGGTAGTACATAGTTTCTAAAATAATACAGACTGCAGCAGAAATAGAACAGTTTTATCAATAAAAGGTATAGTACAAATAACATCTGTTATTTTGTAACATAAAATAAATTTTCCCATCCTGCCTTGTCAAATATATATCATCTCTTTCTTTTTGAAAGAGACTATTTCTAGGGATGATTAAAAAATAGTTCCATCGCTAATAAAATCCATTTAATCTTGACCACTCAAATGTTTTCTATACTGTACTTCCACAGGTTAGAATATTTAAATAATGTGAAGTGGCTGTTAGACAATAAATAGTATTAAAGTGACTATAACATTAAATTTGTTAGTCTCTAAGGTGCCACAAGTACTCCTGTTCTTTTTGCAGATACAGACTAACATGGCTGCTACTCTGAAACCTATAATACTGGAGTAAATGACTGCCTTTAAATTCAAAACAGCTGCTCCTTAACTAGATTTTGAATAACTTCTTCATATTTATACATACATACAGTGCTAAGAACGTGTATAAAATACCCATGTTTTGATTCATTTATTTAAGTAAGTATTAGCTGTAGTCTCCCATCTGCCTTCAGACATAGCTTTGTTGTGTATGTCTTTTTAGGCTCCTGAGAATCCCCCAGTTTTTTTTATTACTAGGGCTGTCGATTAATCTCAGTTAACTTATGTGATTAACTCAAAAAAATTAATCACAATTTTAAAAAAGTAATCACGATTCATCGCAGTTTTAATCACATTGTTAAACAATAGAATACCAATTGAAATGTATTTAGTATTTTGGATGTTCTTCTACATTTTCAAATATATTGATTTCAGTTACAACTCAGTATACAAAGTTGACAGTGCTCACTTTATATTATTATTTTTTATTACAAATATTTGCACTGTAAAAATTGCAAGCGAAATGTCACTTTTCAATTCACCTCATACACGTACTGTAATGCAGTCTCTTTATTGCGTAAGTGCAACTTACAAATGTAGAATTACATTAAAAAAACTGCATTCAAAAATAAAACAATGTAAAATTTTACAGCCTGCAAGACCACTCAGTCCTACTTCTTGTTCAGCCAATCGTTCAGACAAACAAGTCTGTTTACATTTATGGGAGATAATGCTGCCCGTTTCTTATTTACAGTGTCAAAGTGAGAAGAGACATTCTCATGGCACTTTTGTATCCAGCATTGCAAAGTATTTTCATGCCACTTATGCTAAATATTCGAATGCCCATTCATGCTTCGGCCACCATTCCAGAGGATGTACACTGGACCCTTGCTAGAATGCATGTCTATATAATGTGAATTCGGATATAATGTGGTCACGGCCATGGATCCAAATTTAGTTCATTTTAATGCAGTCCCCGTTATAATGCGGTACTTGGCATGGATCCCAAATCCTGCATTCTAGTGAGGGTTTGGTGTACTTCCATTCTAATGATGCTTGTTAAAAAAAATGCATTAATTAAATATGCGACTGAACTTTTTGAGGGAGAATTTTACGTCTCCTAACTTTGTTTTATCTGCATTCTGCCATATATTTTGTGTTGTAGCAGTCTCTGATGATGACCCAGTATATGTTGTTCATTTTAAGAACACTTTCAATGCAGATTTGACAAAACACAAAGAAAGTACCAATGTGAGATTTCTAAAGCTAGCTACATCACTCAACCCATGGTTTAAGAATCTGAAGTGCCTTCCAAAATCTGAGAGGGACTAGGTGTAGAGCTATGCTCTCAAAAGTCTTAAAAGAGCAAAACGCCGATGTGGAAACTACAGCACCCAAACCACCAAAAAAGAAAATCAGCCTTCTGCTGGTGGAATCTGACTCAGATGATGAAAAAGAACTTGCTTCGATCTGCACTGCTTTGAATGGTTATCGACCAGAACCCATTAACAGCATGGATGCACATCCTTTGGAAGGGTGGTTGAAACATGAAGGGGATATATGAATCTTTATTGCATCTCGCACATAAATATCTTGCGATACTGGCTACAACAGTGACATATGAATACCTGTTCTCATTTTTAGGTGATATTGTGAACAAGAAGTGGGCAGCATTATCTCTTGTGAATGTAAACAAACTTGTTTGTCTGAGCAATTGGCTGAACAAGAAATAGGACTGAGTGGACTTGTAAGCTCTAAAATTTTTGTTTTATTTTTGAATGCAGTTTTTTTGTACATAATTCTACATTTGTAAGTTCAACTTTCATGATAAAGAGATTGCACTACAGTACTTGTATTAGGTGAATTGAAAAATACTCTATTTTGTTTCTTTTTATGCAGTGCAGATATTTGTAATAAAAAAATAATAATTGTGACAAAGTTCCTCTCTGCTTTGGTGGATCCTGGGCTTATTGGCAGATTTGCTCACTTCAGAGATTCATGGCAGCCCTCAGTTTGGCCACTTTCGTGGCTCAAATATGCCGTTCACTCAGCTAACCTCATCACTGGCCAGCATGGAGAAAAGAAAGAAGAACAATCCCCACAGTCTCTGCTGATCCACCTCGTGAGTCGTTTAACAGGCTAGAGACCTTCCCCGCTGGTGGATCCCACAATCCAGGTCAACTTCTCTGGTATCAAGTAGGGAGTTGGAGGGAAACCAGGCCCGCCCTCTACTCCGGGTTCTAGCCCAGGGCCCTGTGGATTGCAGTCTTCTAGAGCAGAGAGAGGTAACTTATGGCACGGGTGCCGAAAGCGGCACGCGAGCTGATTTTCAGTGGCACTCGCACTGCCCGGATCCTGGCCACTGATCTGGGGGGCTCTGCATTTTAATTTAAATTTAATTTTAAATGAAGCTTCTTAAACATTTTATTTACTTTACATACAACAATAGTTTAGTTATATAATATAGACTTATAGAAAGAGACCTTCTAAAAACATTAAAATGTATTACTGGCATGTGAAACCTTAAATTACAGGGAATAAATGAAGACTCGGCACACCACTTCTGAAAGGTTGCCATCACCTAGTCTTGAGAGTCTCCTGTAACAGCTGCGTGACAGCTACAACACCCTGGGCTACTTCCCCATGGCCTCCTCCAAACACCTTCTTTATCCTCACCACAGAACTTTCCTCCTCCAGCAATACGCCTTCCCCCTCCAGCTCCTAGTGCCTCTTCCTCTCAGCTCCTTGCATGTACTCCTCATTGACTGAAGTGAAGTCCTTTTTAAACCAAGTGCCCTGATTATCCTGCCTGTCTTAATTGATTCTAGCAGCTTCCTAATTGGCTCCAGGTGTCCTACTTAGCCTGCCTACCCTAATTGGTTTCAGCAAGTTCCTGATTGTTCTGGAACCGCCCCTGTTGCCTTACCCAGGGAGAAGGGGCCTGCTTAATCTGGGACTAATATATCTGCCTTTTATCACTCTCCTGTAGCCACCTGGCCCGACCCTGTCACATAATATAAAGTGAGCACTGTATACTTTTTGTATTCTGTATCGTAATTGAAATCAATCTGTTTGAATATGTAGAAAACATCAAAAAATATTTAAATAAATGGTATTCTCTTATTAACAGTGCAATTAGTCGTGCGATTAATCATGATTCATTTTTTTAATCGCTTGACAGCCCTAGTTATTACTTTTGGCATCTTTAAGGTGTTCAATAATTGTTAAAGCCTTTCTTATTGAAGAAGAGTGAACAATTCTTCCTTCAGACTCCATAAATTCTGCTTCTTAATCATCCAGGGAGATTACAATTGAGCTATACAAATTCTCCCTTTTCATAGTGGCTGAGCATACTTCCTCTGATGGCTCCCAAACATGAGAGCTGAGAGACAGGACATGGTGGCAATATGTTTATGTCTAACAATTATTTTAAGTTGGTGAAGTTTTCTGATATTAATGAACTCTTGTTTTGCTCTCCTAGGTCCAGGCCACGGTAGTTGGTTTTCTAGCAGCACTGGCAGCAGTCATACTGGGCTGGATTCCAGAGGGCAAATATCGTCTTGATCATTCAGTCCTTTTGTGTTCCAGTAGTGTAGCAACTGCCTTCATAGCATCTCTTCTACAAGGTTAAAAAAAAAAATTATAATGTTCCATAGTGACTGTTTTTCAGTAAATACGAAATGTGCTTATGTGTCACAATGTTACTTAAGGTACAAATCCCAGTAGAGTACAACCTGTCTGAAGCAGACAGATGGCAGTTGGATGCCCTTTGCACTCTTCATGCAGCAAACTAGAATCACAGTAATGAAAGTGGATCACAAAAGAACCTAGGCATAGATTTTCCTGGATAGTTTGTCTTTTCCAAGATGTTTAATTTGTGGAGAAACAGCTGTGTTGAAATTTGCCCCCTCTGTTTATTATTGCTAAACTGGTTTTGAATTAGCAACAAAGAGTCTTGTAGCACGTGGTTTTGAATTATGACTCTCTGAACAAAAAGCAGGGAAATAGCTGTTTTATTACTGAGGTTGCTGAAATTTGGAAGGAATCGCGCGAGCCCTTAAAAGAAAAATATGCAGTGACAGAGTTAAATTACAACAAACATTAAAAAAACGAATGGGACAAGCACTATCTCCAGCTCATTTTCATGAAAATATTCTTAGTCCTTGGTACCAGAGAAGAAGAAGAGTTGGCTATGACATGGACATCCAGCAATCATCCCTCCAAAATGCCAACTATAATAAACTTCAGAGCTAAGGGTGAACCATTCAAGAAATACAATGGATTCCAGTTAATCAGGCTACCAGTTAATTAGGGCAGCCACTTAATCAGGACACATCGCAAAGAACGGAAACAAAGCGTCCCTTTTTATTTACTTTGATTAATTGGGGCAGCCGCTTAATCAGGCCAAATTGTTCTGGTCCTGATGTGTCCCAGTTAACCGGAATCCACTGTATATGTTTGTTGATGATTGAAAGAAAGTCACACCAACTGCTTCAGGAGCTCAGGAAGTACTGTGACTCAAAGAGGTGTCTGTGTCACAATTTCTCTTTAGAGCGTCTCTTGGGGTGACACAATTAGGCACCATCCCTTAAACAGGGCTGAGAGTAAGCTCCTAATCTACAATAAATAATATATACAAATATGGTGATTGTGGAGAATAAATTAATTTCAAAAATAGGTAAATAATGGTAAAAATAGAATAAACACATCTGAATTCTTTTCAGAGCTTCTCTTCTCTTAGGTCTACTGGATAATGAGAGGGAAAATTCTCTTCAGTACCAAATAATATTATTAATGTAACACTGTGAATAACATTCTTGACAGCCATTTGAATACTATAGGGAAAGTACTCTTAAAAAGAATTTCAGTGTTGCTGTTTTTAGAAAGCATACTAAGTATTGACCTCTGTGTAAAATGTTGTTTGGACTGTGCATCTAGTAGTGAGAATTTTAAAATATTACAGAGTTTAGTGACTTGTGGCCAAGTTTCTGGTAGGACATCCTGAAAAAATGTGTGCCCTCTGATAATAGCTAATGCATATTTATTGAGTGATGAAATCTTTGACTGTTCATTCAGCTAGACCACGGGTCGGCAACCTTTGGCACGCAGCCCATCATTGTAATCTGCTGGCGGGCCACAAGACATTTTGTTTACATTGACTGTCTGCAGGCATGGCCCCCCGCAAATCCCAGTGGCTGTGGTTTGCCATTCCTGGCCAATGGGAGTTGCGGGAAGCGGCACGGGCTGCAGGGAATTGCAAACTGCATCCACTGGGAGCTGCAGGGGTCCGTGCCTGTGGACGATCGACATAAACAAAATGTCTCGCAGCCCGCCAGTAGGTTACCCTGATGGGCTGCGTGCCGAAGATTGCCAACCCCTGCGCTATGCCTATTTAAATAACCGAATTTGGAAAAAAAAAAAGTAATCAAATAATTTTTTTGAGTCAAGTGGGAGGAAGCATGATTTTAGGACAAAGGCACAAGCTTGTATTTGTCGGCAACTCTGGTTTTGATTTCCAGTTTTTCAATAGATTTCCTGTGGGATTACAATGTAGATAAAGATTGACATGTTTTCTTCTCACCTTTGGTCTAGGGATAATAATGGTTGGAGTTATTGTTGGATCAAAGAAGACTGGCATAAATCCTGACAACGTTGCCACACCTATTGCAGCGAGTTTTGGAGACCTTATCACTCTTGCTATACTAGCTTGGATAAGTCAGGGTCTTTATGATTGCCTTGGTAAGCATGTTCTTAACTATATGTGCCTTTGAGAGGCTCTTATTTTGTTGTTGTTAAACATTTAAATAGATACACATTCTTTTGGATACCAAATGATAGATCTTTGGTTGAAACATTAGGCCACAGCTATTTATTCTTTTTAAGATGCAGTATCTCAAGCCACTAGCTGCAATCAGTTGAAGTCCCTATTTTCCTCCTTCCCAATATCTATTACTATACTAACCAGTCCAAAAGTGTCCCAGTCATTCAGCACATGTACTTGTCACTGGAACTCCTGAACTAGCTCCTCTTCCTGTGAAAAAGAATCTGGCTTTGTTAGAGTTTCTGAATGTCCACCTTCAAATCAAATCTTAGCCCTCTCCAGGCCATTGTTTGACTTGTCACACCTGCTCTCATAGTTACTTGTTTCTTTGTTGACTGGCTGTTTTTGAGTATGTCTACACTGGCAGAGTTACAGCGCTGGCGGTTACAGCGCCGCTCAGAGAACGCTGAAGGGAAACTGCTGTTGTGTGTTCACACCGACAGCTGCCCGCACAATAGCGTGTTCACACTTGCGGCACTTGCTGAGGTATTCAGAGTGGTGCACTCTGGGCAGCTATCCCACAGAGCATCTCTTCCTCTTCTGCGCTAAGAGCTGTGGGAAGATGGAGGGTGTCACGGGGCATCCTGGGTCCTGTCCAAAAGCCCTGTGATGCATTGCTTGGCATCTCAGCAATCCCTGTGCTTCTGTCCACTTGGCGCCATCTTTCAACGATTTGTGTACTGCGCGCTCTGCCTCTTCGGTCTGCAGGAATGGATCCTGAACCATTGACCAGTATGCTGCTCACTCTGACTAACACATCATGAGTGGCAGTGGCGTTAACTACAAAGGCAAGAGGAGTGCGACATTGATCTCACCATGCATAGTAGCTACGATACGAGATTGCCTGTGACATTCATGGAGGTGCTGGCCACAGTGGAACGCCGCTTTTGAACTTGGGAAACAAGCACTGAGTGGTGGGATCACATCATCATGCACGTCTGGGATAACGAGCAGTGGCTGCAGCATTTCAGCTCTGCGGTGCAAGGACACAAGAATGAGAGCTGCCCTGCCATTAGAGAAGTGTGTGGCGATTTGCACTGTGGATATTAACTACTCTAGACTGCTACTAATCGCTCGCTAACCAATTTGGAGTGGGAAAGTTGACTGTTGGACTCATGTTGATGGACATGTGCAGGGCCGTTAATCGCATCCTGCTCCAAAAGACGGTGACTCTAGATAATGTGCGTGACGTGAATGGCTTTGCACAAATGGACTTCCCTAACTGGAGGGGCAATAGATGGCACACATATTCCAATTCTGGAACCAGACCACCAAGCCGTTGAGTACCTTAATCGGAAGGGATATTTCTCTATGATTCTTCAGGCGCCTGTGGATCGCTGTGGGCATTTCACAGACATTAACACAGGTTGGTCCAGAAAGGCCTGTTCAGGAAGCTAGAAGCAGGGACTTTCTTCCCAGACCAGAAGATCACCATAGGGGAAATCAAAATGCCCATTGTGATCTTGAGAAGCCCTGCCTACCCCTTAATGCCATGACTTATGAAGCCATACATGGAGCACCTTGACAGCAGCAAGGAGCAGTTCAACAACAGGCTGAGCAAGTGCAGAATGACTGTTGAATGTGCTTTTGGCCGTTTAAAGGCTTGCAGGCCCTGCCTATATGGGAAACTGGACCTGGCCGATGACAATATTACTATGCTTATAGCTGTGTGTGATATGCTCCATAATATTTGTGAAGGGAAGGGTGAAAGCTTCACTCTGGGCTGGACCGCTGAGGCTCAGTCAGTGCCTGGAGGCTGAATTTGAACAGCCAGAGACTGTTCAAAGGGCTATTAGAGGGGTGCAGTGTGGGGCCATAAGGATCAGGGATGCCTTGAGGCAGCAATTTGAAGCTGAAAGCCATTAGTATTTGTTGCTATGCTCGGGAGTGAGTGCTTGTAATGCTAGGATGGCGGTTCTCAAACTTGCCGCCGCTGCAGCGACCCATTTTTCATTTCTTCCGGAGCTCCGCAGACCCTTGTATGTCCGCCGGAAAGCTGCCAAATGCATTACTTCCGCATTCGGTGCCTTTTCGGCAGACATGCCAAGTGCTCCCGAGTGTGCGCTGAAAGCGGATGTAATCTCTTCGGGAGCACTCGCCATGTCCACCAAAAATCCGCCGAATGAGGAAGTAATTCATTAGACAGCTTTTCAGCGGCACCAGCAGCTCGCGACCCCTCGAGAAGTGGATGATGACCCCTCGGGGGGTTGCGACCCCCGGTTTGAGAACCGCTGTGCTAGGAGGTGATTGTGCTTGGTGCAGATGATGCACTATGAAGGTTTAAGATAATTGTGTGTTGCATTGCAGGGCTCTGTTTGCTTTCAAACCCACACAATTCTTTTATTAAAAAACAGTAACTGGAGGAGAGAGACAAACAAAAAAACACATCAGCACTGAGTGGGATGAGAGAAGGGAAGGCCCCAGGAGGAGTGCGGGTCCCGGGATGGTTAAAGATTTGTGTATGTCCAGGTATATCCAGCCTTCTCCTTTGGAGTACAGTGCAGCGGGTACTGTACTTCAGAAGGGCTAAACTCTAGAAGGACAGGTATTGAGTGCAGTGGGTACTGGGAGTCTGCAGTGCTGGCCTGTGACGGGGGAAGAGTGGAATGCTGCGGGTACAGACTGGAGCCAGGAGGTTGATAAGAGTGTGTTGGTGGCGTCTGGGGGGGCGCATGGGAAAGTTTTGCGACAGTGGCTGCAAGGGAGGGTGAGCACGAAGCTGCTTAGTTTATAGTGCTAGTATGACTTGGAGTGTGTCTGCTTGGCCACAGTGTTTAAGAGCGGCTCCATGGCTTCATTCTGGTGCACTGCATTCTCCTTTCGGCCCCTCTTCTCATTGTCCCACCACTCCTTCAATTCCTGTTTTTCGGCTGTGGAGTGCATCATAATCTCATGCAGAAAGTCCTCCTTAGTTCTTCGTGGCCGCTTTCTAATTCTGCGCAGCTGTTCAGCTGGCGATAACAAAGAAGGTGGCTGGGCTCCCAAGGTCAACTTTGCGAAGCCAAAATGCAACATGTTGCAGAAGCAGTATTGTTTGCAGCACACAGAACACTGATTTAAAACACAGCCACTATTCACATACCTGTCACTAACTGGCTGACCCCAGGCAAGCACACATGAGCCACAAGACCCCCCAAAATGGTGCGTATCTGCAGGAGCAAGGGACGTCAGTCTTCGCCGACCCCACTGTACACCAGGCACATGGCTCTTGCGGGGAGCCAGCACTGTAGGTGGGGCCTGATAATCATTCCTGTCCCCACATTTTCCACAGGCTGTGTTCATTATGGAAGATATCTCGCTGCTGAAGTGAGCAGGAAATCAAAGGAGGGTCTTCTTCAAGGTTGCAGCTTCCACTCTGTCCCTTATGCGGCTCGTCTGCGTGCAGCAATGGTCCCCCCTAGCCCCTAATGATGGAAGAGTGGTGCGGGAAAGTTACCCTTAATGGGACAAGAAAGCAGTTCTGCCAAATAATCTGCAGCAGTGGATTGCCCAGTATCTCTATGAGTGTTTCCTGGTGATTTCTGAGGTAGATTCCCATGAAGTGAGGAAGTAAACAACAGCTTGTTATGCCGCTCAGCCTAGGCATGTGGTGGTATGCACTTCGTACAGACACAAGTCTACTCTCTGCAACCCTTCTGTCCCCAACAACTTGCTTCAGCGATTCCCAAAATCAAATCCACTTACCAGGAGCCCCCTCTCCTGTTTGCACTTTGCCAAAATCCAACAGCTGTGACTGGCTAGCCTCCTCTGGAATAGAAAAGCGCTCCTCGCTGCATGAATCTCTGACTTCCTAGTTGTTCTCTGCCTCTGGGTCCCCTTCCACTTATTTGTCCAAGATTTCCTCCTCCTAGTTCGGTCTACTCTCGAGTGGCACGTGATCGACCTAATTATCCATAGTGGCCTTCACAGTGGAGGTTGGATCATCACCGAATATCTCATCCAGCTCTTTGTAGAACTGGCAGCTCCTGGGTGCAGCACCGGAGCAGTGGTTTGCTTCCCACACCTTGTGGTAGGTGTTCCGCATCTGCTTCACTTTGACCCTGCACTGCAATGTGTCCCAGTCATGGCCCCCTTCTGTCATGCATCGTGAAATCTGTTCATAGGTATCATAATTCCTGTGGCTGGAGCACAGCTGGAACTGGACAGCCTCCTCTCCTCAAATGCTGATGAGGTCCACCAGCTCGGCATTGCTCCAAGCGGGAGGTCACCTGGTGCGTGGAATAGGCATGGCCACCTGGAGAGATGCGCTGAGACCACTGTGCACATCACTGAGCAAACAGGAAGGGGACTTTCAAAATCCCAAAAGAATTTATGGGGTGGGGATGACTGTTCATCCCCTGTGGGCAGGGCAGTAGAGTTCGAATTGATGACCAGAGAAGCAAGAACAGGCATTGTGGAACACCTCCCGGGGGCCATTCACAGCGATGTAATCAACCAGGGTGTACCCACAGTGCAGAAAGCTGTATGCCTCTCGTCAGGGTAGTTTTTTTACAGCGCTGCAACTGTGCAGTTTCTGCGCACTGAGTGGCTTGGCAGCGTGTATACCTCAGGAGTTATAACGCAGAAAGCTGATATACTACACAGAAACTTGCCGTGTAGACAAGGTCTGTGTGTAGAGGTCTGCTTTTGTTTTTTGAATAGTTTGTGGTTTTAGTCCTTGCTAAAGTGCCTAGACTCAAGGCTATATATGTATACATGCAAATCAAAATATCTAGATAAAATAAAGCTAAAAATAACAAACTGGAAAAATTAATCCATTGAAATAACAAAAGACTCTTGCTATTCCCCGAATTACAACAAAATATTGGGCTTTTAAATTATAAACATGAGTTAACTTGTGGGCATCATCAAACTGGTCTTAATTTTTCACTGCTTTTTTCTCTGGGGACCTCCTCTGTGCTTCATCTGTTATCCAAGGATAGAAAATTATCTTCTGATTAAACCTGTCAGTTTTGTAATAGCCCTGTACAAGGCAGCAAGGAGCCAGTGCAGGCCACAGGGACTGGCTGCTGTTTGGCCAGAGTGCTGGCCGCCGCTTCCTGTAGCTCCTATTGGCCGGAAATAGCAAACCACGGCCCCAGGGAGGTGTGGGGGCCATGCCTGTGGATGGTCAACGTAAACAAAATGTCTCACAACCTGCCAGCAGATTACCCTGATGAGCCGTGTGCTGAAGGTTGCTGGCCTCTGTCCTAGAATCAACAGTAATATTTTAAAGAGCTACACACATATAAAAACCCTAGTTCTGCCATAAAAGTAGAAAAATAGGCAAAAACATGACCAGTCCACAACCAAAGTGAGTTGGCAGAGATGGATGTGCGAGTCACATGTTTGTAGCCTACCAATTCCAACTCATAGATGACTGAGGCGGGGAAAAAAGGGTGACCGGGAAGCCAGACAAAATGCAACTCTGTCCAACTACCTGACAGTGTTAAAACACTTGAGGTTAGTAGTCAGTAGGATTCATTGTAAGCCTCATTTATGTGGTGGATCTAATCTCATGGTAGTTCTCCACTTTTCATCTTTTAAGACTGAATTTGAAAGTCAGTGTTATGGTTGAGCAGTAGAGCTGCATTTCCCAAGAATAGTAATATCTAGCTTCTTATAGTTTCAGGCTTTCAGATGTTTCTTTTGGTAGAGCCTTTCTTGAAAAGATTAAGTTCTCTACTTTCATGGGACTGAGAGTCAGGAATGTCTTGGTGTTCTTCATTTCCTGTGATTTATTTGTCTGCTACTAGCCTCCTGCCTTTTATGAAATCTTCTCAACATCAGAGCAAGAAGAAGTAGGCCACTTATATGGCCCATTATAAAGAAACTCATGCTCATCAAGGTAGTAATAAAGCACAGTGAATTCACTTCTCCATCTTCTTCTAAATATACTGTCCTTCCCTACAACCTATTCAGCTGACTGCAGAAATTTACTGAAGTGAGGCTTAAATGCCTGGCCTCCATCAGCATAGGGAGAATTGTCTTTGGAGGAAGAGACTGTGAGGGGAGAAGGAACTAGTGGTGATTGTATACTTTTCTGAGGAAGGGAGGGATCTCACTTTTGATTGATCGTCCTGCTCTGTGATAGGAGGGACTAAATGTATGGTGTCTTTGCCACAGTGCTGGAGCAAGTGCCACCATATTTTGGTCATACAATGCTGTTGTGAAGCATGATGAGAGTGACAATACAATGCAGAACAAATATAGAGTTGGGTGAAGTCTTTTTACTTAGTATGCTTCAAGGAAATATAATAAGGGTGAGATTTTTGTGTGTTTTCTGAGAATTAATAAAGTGAAAAATCTATATGCTTTCAAGGTTTCATATGAGTTTTTCATAGATGCACCCATCAAGACAATATATTTCAATATAAATCCTCTTATATTAGATTTTATATAATTAAAAAGTTATGTCTTCAGCTAACCAAGAGGAAATATGCCCTAGACTGATATATAAGGACTTTAAGTGAAATAATTATCAAGTATTAAAATATCTCATCAGATGCTTATACTTGTTAAAGCATTTAATCAGCTTTGGGGTAGCCTTCAGTGTCCTGCCACCTGAAATGCTTAGAAGCCTTAAGCCTCCTAAATCTTTGTCTACATTAGACAAATGAATGGTGTTATGAAAGACATTAACTACTATTCTAATTGTTCATATGATCAGTTAAAGGCAGTTAAATAGTGTTGAAGTTCTGTATTCTGATGAAGAAGATATACTACTTGACTTCTATTGACTATTAACAGGTTAGGTTAACTGCCTTGATCAAGTGCAACTTACTTCACATGAGTAGCAGCACTGCCTTTTGGAACACTAGAGGGCTCTATAGGATCATAATTGAGAATAAAATGTGTACTCTTTGACTACAAAAGTTTTAGTATGCAAAGGGTTCTAATGTCTAATTTATTAAAGTGAAAAGTGTATCTGTGTTGTTAGTTTTGATAAATTCATTTTTCAGAATTTGGCAACTTAATTTATAATCTTCAGAAAATAGGGATTTTCCCCACAGAACTTTGTGTTAATTCCAAAAAAATACATGTACGCGTCCTGGTGCTGTTGTGAATTTCAAAAACACTGGCTTTTCTTTTCTTAAAGATAGAAAATTCAGTAGTCTCTTAACCTTCCCAAATCTATATTAAGATGACAAATTATATTGGCCCCTGTTATCCTATGAAGATTTGTAACTGTACTGAGAATTATAGTATCTCCAGTTCATATTTGTCTTCCAATAAAGGTTGCATTTTTGAGTGGCATTAGATTTATTATTCAAGTCACTGTAGATGTGCTGCACACTGGATAAATGTGAAGTGTACGTTTCTAGTAATGGAAGACTGATATCACGGTTTTCATGAGGTGGATGAATGAATGCGTAGAATAAATGAGGGTTCATATGAAACTTCTTTGGGATCCTTGTACACCTTTCTTTAGCTAAGACTCATTTCACCAGTAATCAACTAGACAACTATTTTCTCTAGTTACGGTGTGTTTCTTTTTTGGTGGTGGCACGTTTTTCTTCTTCTCCTCTCCCGTCCACCTTCCCCATTGTGGATTGGCATGCAGGGGAGATGGCACTACTATAAAAAGGCCTCATAGAAGAAATGGGCTTTGAATTTAGTCCTGAACAAGGTCAGACTCTGTATGAACTCTTCTAAAACTGTTTCATAACTAGAGTCTCTCAAAGCTCAGAATATTCTGCTCTCTGTTTCCAAAAGTCTAAATCTGGACCTGAGTGGCTGCATTGTCATTGTTAAAGCATCATAGACATTCATAATCTATCTTGACCATCTCTGAGATACCTTGTTCTAGCCTATTAAATTCCTTGTGCATTTGAACTTCATATTAAATAGACAGGTAGCCAGTAGAATTTAGAGTATTAGTAGTGGGCAGCCACTTGCTTTAATTTTTGGATGGTCTTTGCCTTTAAGCCCATGTAGGTGAGTTGCAGTAGTCTAGCCTAGAGCTTGAAAATTGAGTAATGTGAAGCTGAAGTAATGACCGCCTTATCATTTGCCCTTCCCATATTGCTAAGGTGGTCATGGCCTCTGATGTTTGGTTGTGACCCATGCCCTAAAGAGAGACTAATGAACCAATCCAGCTGTGAAGCAGAAATTAAAAGTTTTAGGCTCTGACTGTATCCTATACTAGAGCTTATCTTCACTACCTGCCGGATCGGCGGATACTGATCAGTCTTTTGGGGATCGATTTATCGTGTCTCATCTAGACGCGATAAATCGATCCCCAAAGGCGCTCCCCGTCAACTCCAGTACTCCAGCTCACCGAGAGGAGTAAGCCGAGTCGGCGGGGGAGCCTGCTGCCGACATGAGGACACCAGGTAAGTCGACCTAAGATGCACCGACTTCAGCTACGCTATTCATGTAGCTGAAGTTGCATATTCTAGGTCAACACCCCCTGTCCCCCGCTAGTGTAGACCTGGCCCTAGACTTAATTTTCTTAGGAACTGATTGTATTGTCTTCTCATTGGAAGTTCCTTCCTTAGATGGTATCCTAGTAGTTTATCTACACAGTTCTGTTTATGCCTGGCTATTTATATGTAGCAGGCAAGTAAGGTTTCATATTTTCCCCCACTCTTCAAGGAATTGAAGTGTGTGTGAATACTAAAATGTGGAGAGTAAGGGTAGGATTTAAAAAGCACTGGCCTAATTCTATTTCCTTTGAAGACTCATGTTGATTTCAGCGGGAGCAAAGTTAGGCTAGTTTTGAGCACCCTTCTGAAATTTCACAATGCTTTTCGATTAATTGGATATAAACTTTATATGACAGCCTGTGTTGATTTGTATAGCTGTATATCTGTTCCATACAGTTGTTGTTAACTTCAAAATTTACTCAGTTCAACCTGTGAGAGCACTGATCACCAGCTGTGGGTTCATTTGGCTTCTTGAGATATGTGAGGCAGCCCCTGCAGCTGGCTATTTACACAGCATTTTTGAAATATTACTGTATTCTTGTATTGCAGAGGGAATCTATATTTGTTTGAACTGCAGTTCATGAATAATTTTGTACAGTAGCTCAGACTTAACTCTAGAGTTTTTCTTTGTGTTGTCATCATAGGATGGTGGTGTCAGATATTTGTAATTAATTCTAATTTACTATATTGAAGTATTAGTTATTTTATTTGAAAAGAAAACATTCGATCATTCTTATTGAGTATTCTTTATGTAATTGTCCTAATTAATTGTAAGGGCTATTTCTCTTGATAGGAACCTCTCTTTACCTCTGGGCCTTTGAAGAGAAAGGATCTATAGCAGATCTTTTATTTTGAGTGGAGAACTGGGGAGATAACCACAAATAAGTACACAATTTCTTTATCCACTTTCCCTTGAGAACTGATTAAATGTGTCTTTTCCTTTCCTAGGGAACACAACTGGTTCATATGTTGGTTTATTGGGTTACAGTGATTGATTGATTTTATAATAGTAAATAAGTGGCTTCATTTTAGAGTTTTAATTGCCTTTAGAGAGAGAGAGAGTGTATGTGTGTGTGTTTTTTTTAAATTACTTGTTATCCAGGGCTGTGGGCTAAATATTGATGTGATACAAGCAAGAGACTTTCATGATTCATTATGGTATCTTTTCTCTCTGCTAAACATTGTTGTCCTTTTTGTTACTGTTAGTGTTTTATTATACAGTGGGATCCTTATTAGCCTGTGGACTCTATCTTCTATACAAAATTGGCAGCTATTCGTCACCCACCTAGCTCCCCAGCTCAGCCTGTCCTTTTCCAGTTCTTCTCTGTCCAAGGTACCCCTCTTTCTACCAGCAGCTAGGTCCTTCTTGTTCCACTGCTGGAGCAAGACTCACTTCCTTCTCCCCAGGAGCCCTTCTTATGATGGCCCTGCCAGGCCCTGATCAGCTGCCTCAAGCCCACTCGTGATTGGCTCCCCATGGCAGCCTTTTCCCCAGGCTGTTTCTAACCCCTTCGAAACCGGAGCAGAGTGACCACCTGCTACAGAGCGACCAGCTGCTACAGAGCAGATCTCCCAAATAACTTTGGAAAATAAATTCTATTGAGAAACAATAGAACTATTCAAGCACAATTTTAATAGTTTTAAAATAGATGAATCCATAGGGATAGACTAGGAAAAGTGTGAGACCATAAGGCAGCTAAATACTGATTCAGTAAATGAGTTATCATTTGACTTCTGCATACTCGTCTATGAAACTGAGAACTCAACAGTAATTGACTCACAAAAAAACCCAGAGTTTGGCAAAATTGCAGCCTGTCTGGCATATATAACCTGAGAACACATTTATTTTAAAATGTCTCTGCTCTGGGATATTTCTTGCATAATGTTGTTTAATTTTTCACTATGTCTGATGATCTTCATTTTTTGATATTGATGAATCATGATGGGTTTTTTTGTTGGCTTTTGTTTTGAGATGATGTAATATCAAACTTTCTTTAGTTTTTTGTCCCTAATTCTTTTGTAACAATTCTTTTTTCCATCTTTGCAATTGTCTGTTGTACTGTTATGTTGGTATTTGCTCCACAAAGTTTTTCCTTGATCCTATGTTCTGTCCTGAACACTTAGGGATGTTTAAACTACTGAAAAATCCCAACCAAACCCCACCATAGCAGTGAGTCTCAGGATCAAGGTCAACTGACTGAGGCTTGCACTATGGTGCTTTTTCTCTCACATCCTGAAACACTACTGTGACAGCATCATTTTTGACACTCTTTCAGAACAGCTTTTTTTCTAAATGCCACCAAAGTAGTATTTGCTTGAATTGAAGGGCTCTGCAATCAGAATCTTGCTCTTAATGGATTTGATGTCACACTGATAACTTATGGTGCTTGAGTGAAGTCATAGCTATAAACTGATAATATTCTATTTTGCAATGTTTTACATGCAGCTACATTAAAAAAATTAGCACATACATTCAAAACTTGTTAGGGATAATTTTTTTCCCAAATTCTGTACATGTGGGCTAAATACAGCCGATTATTTAATACTAAATAACAGTGCTATATTTTTCATACAATTAAGCATATGCAAAATGGTATTGGGGCATTACTGTGTAATTTGCATTTATTTGCCATTAAGTGACTTATACTGTTATTTATGTTGTTGCTGCATTAGGAAATATAGTATCAATGGGACAACTCATGTAGGGAAGGACTGCAGGACTGAGTCCTAAACTCATTTATGGAGGAAAACTGTACTCTTTCTATGCAGACAGACTACAGTTTGTATAAGCAATTCTGCTTTATAAATATATTACCTTACTGTGGAGTCCCTGTTCTCTGCTGTTTTTCCATGAATTATGATGCAATTTTGATGAAATTGCTGCTACTCTTGTATTTTTAAACATTACAAGCTGGTTATATGTATTTTTAAAAATGAGCTACTCAAAGTAAAAACAAAAGTAGGGATTTGGGTATTCTACTCAGAACTGTCCTAGATATTTAAAACCTACCATGAGTGATTTATATGCATCATATTAAGCATTATGATTTCATTAATTAAGGCTTACTTTTTCTGTAGAGCCTACTTTTCAATCTGTTGTTGGGGGAGGAGGAAGACTGTGTTCTTGTTTGTTTGTTTCATTTGAATTTATGAATGAAAACTTGATTTCTACTTCTCTAAAAAAAAAATAGAGATATGCATCACAAAGTTTGTTCTGTTTTCCAGGTCTTCTTTATCTTCTCTAACACAGATACACAGCATAGTGTCTACACTTAACAAAAAAAACTCAAGCCCCTCCCAAAACAAAACACTAAACTGCACATATGATTTGTTCCCTGCGCAAAGGATGAAAGAAGGAATGTATGTGATATTAATCATGACACTTAATGCTCTACTGGGACACACTATGGTAATCAGGACAGTATAAAAATGGATAATATATAGAACAGAATTCCATGTTAAAGTTTTAATTCATTGGGGAAAAATGTGTAGGAACCCCAAAAAGGCTAAATCAATGTTTGTTTGTTTTGTTTTAGAGACATATTACTATATATCTCCTTTAGTTGGTTCCTTTTTCTTGGCTCTCACTCCTATATGGATTGTAATAGCTGTCAAACATCCAGCTACAAGAACTGTTCTCTATTCAGGGTGGGAACCTGTTATAACTGCTATGCTTATAAGCAGGTTAGTAATTTTTTTTAAATTGTTTAATTGTGCTCCCCTATCTAAATCTACCTGTTATCCCATGTCTTATTAACCCCTGCCCCTTCCCTCCCCCCCCCAAAAAAGCACTTCATTAATGCAGAGTTAAGATTGTCCAGTGATGCCTTGTGCCCTTCAGAATGTGAAGAGTGGCTAACCTTAAACCTCTGAAAACCAGGATATACTATTCAGAGTTGAGGTACATGTCACTCCTGCAATATATGCAACGTTAGCTCTGACCTCCTAGAGCTGGCAGTAGCCACTGAGGATGTTCAGTAAGGGTGGTATAAAGATTAACAAACTATTAAAGGAAATGGATTTTTTCTTCTCTCTAAGTCTTTAAATCAAAAATGGATGCCTTTCTGGAAGGTTTGCTTTAGTTAAATACAAGTTATTAGGCTCAAAACTTGAAATTCTATGTACTACATAATCTAATGGTCCCTTCTGGCATTAAAATCTATGAAGCTACAATTAGTACGGAAGAGAAAGGCCTAAGGGATTTGTGCCCATTGTTTATGTTGTATTCCACAGATTTGGATTCCAACAGTTATTTGCATGCATGCCTTTGCATTCACTGTGTTAAGTGTAGCTGTGTTGAATGGTAGAGGGATCTGTGACTGTGCTGTGAAAAGAATTGCATAGGTACCTTGAGAGATGAAGTATGCCTTATTTCAGCACTGAATTTTGTGGGTTTTGTCAGTAGTAGTCTTCTTATCATGGGGATTGTCAGCAATTTGGTGGCATACATCAATGGTTCTCAACCTGTTTTCATTTGCAGGCCCTTAAAAATTTTTGAATGGAGGTGTAGACTCCTTTGGAAATCTTAGACATAATCTAAGGGTCCAGGGACTACAGGTTGAGAACCACTGGTATGCATGACAGTGGTCTCCAAGGCTTCATCTGGACAAGGCTAAGGGGACAAGACTTGGGTTGTCTGTGTGTTTTAGGCTCCTGGGTACGTCTGCACTGTGATTGAAGGTGTGATTGTATCTTGTGTAGGTCTAACCAAGATGAACTGCTAGCAGGGTTATAGGGCTGTTTAGCTAGTGGGTAAAATTGAAGTGCCAGGTCTTCACTGTGCTTTTACCTTGGGATACTTCATACATGTTAGTGACCTCAAGTTAAAATAACTCATCTTTATTTGCAGTGAAGACAAAGCCTGGGCTGCACAGAACAAAAGGAAATGGTGGGAGAGAGGAGGAGCAGCAGCAAAGTGGGGAAGGAGTCTTCTTTTCAAGTCTGAGCTGTGGGATCATGGTTGTGGAAATGGCAGTGGAGAAAGAGCTCAATTGCCTGTGATGAAATGGGCACAAGCTCCCTCCTCAGCTCCTCTTACTTGTTGCTCTGGCCATTTTGAACTGCAGCAATTATGAGCTGGATGTTTATGAAGAGAGAACTGAGGGCTGGAGGAAAGACTGGCCTGTGGGCCAAATGCTTGACAGCTCTGCAGCAACTTAAAATTTGCCAGGGATATAGTGCTCAGGTCAGAGGAGAGGATCTGGTTTTGTCTATATCTTGTTTGTAGTTAGAGATCTGTGTATTGTATGCTTACAGTAGAGGAGGTACAGCTTATTTTGGAAGCATGTTGACTGTGACTGGAACATTCAGAAAATAAAGGGACAAGTTCTCACTGACTGGGCAGGGACTGTCTCATGTTGTTTTTGTATGGTGCTCATCTCCATTGCTGCCCCTAGGCAGTCCTAGAATACAAATAATAAACTATGCTGGTAATTCTAATGTATATGTTAAAATAGTAATTCTCCATGATTTATAAATCTGAAAGGATTTTCACAAGAACAGTGAAAGGCACCTTTTTGACATCAGGACCTCCTTCTTCCAAATATCTTCCAAATATCTGATTCCTATTTCAAACCTCTCAAGTGCAAAAACTGTTTTTAAAAGGAGCATTGATAAAACTGTGTTTTTTCACTAATAATCTCCTCAGGAGCGGTGGAACTGTATGCTCCAACTTTACTTGAAAAAGGGGTGGGCAGGCAGGCAGAAGAGACCGTGAAAGAGCAACCAAGCATAGAACATTTTCAGGTCATTTTTTGAATAAGTGTTACTAAGAATTTTGAATACTTAAAGAATACTTAAAGATTGATAAAATTTGAAAAATAAATATTGGTGCACCCATTTGCTTTGTTCTAAATGTTGTACTTTATATTTTTCAGCATTGGTGGCCTTATTCTGGACACAACTGTTTCTGATCCTAATTTGGTTGGGATTGTTGTTTATACTCCAGTAATCAATGGTAAGGCTTTTATAGGATTATTTTATAATAAATATCAACAAGTCTCTATACATGTTTAATAAAAGATTATTACAGCAAAGTTCAGCTGAAGTGGGTGGGTATCTACTGCATTAATTTAAAGTTGTAACTTTTGTGTCAGAAACAGGGTAATTTAAAATAGTAGCAGTGACTCCTGGTCTTATGTACTGGAAACATCGACGTGCTTGTCTGAGAGAGAGAGGAAAAACAGGAGGCTAGCTGTACATATTTAAAGTTTGTGTAAGAAAGGGGGAAAGTTGTAAGAAAACATATTCAATTACTCTTTTGAAATTATTATGGCTGTTAAATATAGATTCAAAGATTTAATTCTTCAAGGGTTTTCTCTTGGACATATGGGGCAAATTTTTTTAAAACGTCACTTAGACTCCACCTCTAAAATATGCAGGTGCAGGTATTAAGTGGTAATAATGCAGGCCAAATATAGAAATCATAGAGCAGGTTGGGTGTTGGTTCATATGCTTGCCTATATGTGCAACTGCATATACAAATCAGACACTTTGCAGCTACGCAGATATATATATATTTGTGAACATTAATTAGTTCTGTGAATTAAATATGGATATTTCCTAGATTCCTGTCTCTGAGTGAATTCTTTAATCATAGATACAGAATGTTGGCTTAATTTATCAGCATATTAAACTATTTTTTAAAAATAAAATGTCTTGTAAGTCAAGCCCTGCGCATTTGTATCTACATCGAATCTGTGATCCCTAAACATGGTCTGCGGATGCAGCTATCCACAGATTTGTACTCTACTTAGGCTCTACTTGTAAGAAATATATTTATTTTCTAGTTCTGATTTATTCTTCATTAATCTGCTTTGCAGTGAGCAAAATGATCTTGTAACGAGGCGCAGACTCACTCCTGCGGCGCCTCCTGCTGGTCATCCTGGGAATTAGCTCTTTTGACCTGGAGCGCCCTATGCAGGCTGGTGCCTTGCTGCTGCTGGCCCCCTTGTCCCTTCTGGAGCCGATGCCTCTTGTCCTTGGGTGCTGCCCCCTGGTAGTACACCAGCTCTCTGTGTGTCTCCCCTCTCCAGGGAACCCCCACCCACTATCCCCACCTCGGTCTTTGGGTACTGCCTGTCACCATCGAGCCCCCACACACTGGGGCAGACTGCAGTATATAAGCCTGGGCCAGTGCAAGGATATTTTGCGCCCTAGGTGAAACTTCCACCTTGCACCCCCTCTCTCCCTCTGCCTCTCAGGTCAGGGGGTGATCCGGGCTCAGCCGCGTCCTCCGCAGCCACCCCACCCCCGGGGACATGGGCATGGAGCCCTCATGCGCCGCCGCCCAGGCCCCAAGCGGGACATGGGCACAAAGTCCTCGCGCACCACCGCCCCCCTCAAAGTGGGACACGGGCACGGAGTCCTCGTGTGCTGCTGCCCCCCCTCTAAGCGGGACACGAGCTGTTTTTGGTGCCCCCAAATCTTGGTGCCCTAGGCAGCTGCCTAGTTTGCCTACTGGTTACACCAACCCTGATATAAGCCAATCATCACAGGCAAGGGGGGTTTAGACTGGCTGCCTCTACCTACCCTGGGCTGAACCCTTGCACCCTCATACATTTCTGGCCTTGACCAGGCCACAGCCTGCGACTTTTCCAGAGGGGAGCTGCCCAGCTCCCTTGCCCTATTCTCTAGCCCGGCTCCCCTCAGGTACTCAGTTTAGCTTCCCAGCAGCCGGGCCCTCCTCCCTCTAGAGACAGAGAGAGACTGCCTGCTCCTGGCCCACTGCCCCTCTTATAAGGGCCAGCTGGGCCCTGATTGGGGCATGGCCAAAGCTGAGGCTGCTTCCCCACTCAGCCTTTCCCCAGCAGCAGCTCTCTCCAGGGCTGCTTTTAACCTCTCTGGGCAGGAGCGGTGTGACCACCCCACTACAGATCTCACATAGAAATTAGACACAAGACTTTCTTATTTGCAGTAGGTTTTCTGCTTACTGTGTAGCAAGTGTGGAAGGTATAAAGAAACTTTCTCTAAATATAAATATTGTGCTAAATCTCTGCTCATTTCCATTCATAAAAATATACAAAAGGGTGCCTACCACTCTTAGGGCTGGTCTACAATACAAAATTAGGTCAACTTAATTCATGCCCTGTGCAATGTAATTAAACCATCCTAAGCTCTGGTTTGGAGAAGTCTAGGGTTTTTTCCATCTATGTGCAGAATGAATTTTTGTATGTGCACCAATATTGAGGTAATGCGTAGATGTGCGCCACCAGTAGAACTTAAAAACCCAGATATAATATACATTTTTAAAAAGTTATCATAGGGATAATTACTCCAGCCAGGACAGATTAGGCATTCGGTGAGGGTCGGCAGACCTGAGCTATCTTTGACCAAAGATTGGGAGGAACTGGTTCCTATAAACTGTTAGGGAAGCTAAACACTCAGGTACCACTACCAGATAGTAAGCTCCTCCCATGTCTGTGGAACTGGCAGTCCTTTGTTTCTTGTTTTTAACTGTTGATGATGGAGATGTTCTTTGATGTAATAGTTATAAATGTTAGTTCTGAATTCACCTTTCCTCAATCCACTTAAGCCAGGGTTTTCAGATGAGACAATAGTAGTGCTTCAACTGGTTCCCCTGCTTGATACTTTCAAGGGAGTTGACTTTCAGAGGATCATTGCCCAGCATTTTTCTGAAAACCAGTTCTTTTTTTAAGGTTTTTCAAGTTGGCATCCAAAGTCACATCACTTGTGAAAATCTTGGCCTTAATTGGTTTTCCTGTGATGTGTGGCTGGCTTGATTCTGGAGCTTTATGGAAAAAGTTCCTGGAATTAATAAGCACCACAGATGACAGAACTGTATAAGGCACCCACTGCTTACCATAGTGGCAAGAAACTATAGTAGCTGAAGGTTTTGAGGACTATTAGCTAAAATTCTGATCAATATAACAAAACATTTAAGAGTCTTCTTGCAGACAGCCTTATGCCAAGTGAAAGACTTATGTCAAAGAACTAACATCCAGCTTCATCAAGCTTTCACAGTTTTTGCATAAGTACTGATGGAATACTTCCAACTATCTGTGTAAGATAGTATTTGATTTTGGAATGGTGAGGTGGAGAACAGGCAATGTATTTGGCTTAGATACATCCTTGCACTGAAGTGGAACACTGCATCAAAACCACCACAGATGAGTCCCTCCTCTAATGTGTCCCTATACTGGGCAGAAATGCTAAAGAGCTGCAGACAGTGGTTGCCAGGACAACCTCCATCAGTGTATCAAAAGTACACTGAGAAGAAAGCCCAATAGGTCCCCATGGCAACCTCTCGTGTATCCTGAGGAAGATTTGGCAAAGGTTTTTGTGGCAGTTTCCCTCCTTTTGGCAAATCAGTATTTATTAAGGAGAAACATTGGCCTTACAAGAAACTAATGATTGTTTAAATTAGTATTGCAAAGGCAATAGGCATCAATGTTTTCGTTTCAGCCAATCTCTGAGATTTAAGTATTCAGTTCTCCAGATGTGCGATGTGAACTGAGGTTTCCTGAAGTTGATCTTCCAAGCTGAACAAAGTATAATTGGGGAGATTCCAATTTTTCAGTTAATGTCACCTGTGTACCTTGTACCTTGATATAATTGTAACCTATGCTTTCCCCTTTTCTGGGCCATGGATGCATCACAGGCTTCTTCTCTTTGAAAGAATGTGAAGGACGTGACAGTGTCACCTCTGAGATGCCATAGCCATCTGAGTCCATACTGACTATCCAAGTGCTTGCTTGTTCACCTGTGATACTGGGACTGTATAGGAGTCCAGATATATAGGGTTTGGGCTCAAAAGCACATTTCCACCTACAAGAATGCAAGAAATTTTATATTTCACGGGAGGTTTCACCATACCTACATCAACAAAAGTCTCATCATGCTGTAACGATGCTGGCTTTGGTGGGACACTTCTGAGAATATCAGTTCAGGACAAATTGCTTAGAGCAGGGCAGTTACAGCCTAAGGCCAGGGTTTCTCCACCTCTAAGGAAAATCAGACCAGACAGACAGAGAGGACTTTGGTTTTGCCCCACTGGCTAACCATAAATCACACAAGCAATTCCCTTAGACACTCCAGTTTCCCAGTATTACCACCAGTGCCACCCGTTATGGGGGACGAATAGTAATGAAGACCATTTTCAAAAAGAGAAAAGGTTCTTCCAGTCCCAAAGGACCAAGCCCCGGGCCCAGGTCAATATATAAATTAGAGCTTATCCACGAATCATGCTGGTACCAATCCTTTAGAATCTAAAATCTAAAGGTTTATTCATAAAGGGAAAAAGATATAGATGAGAACTAAAATTGGTTAAATGGAATCAGTTACATACAGTAATGGCAAAGTTCTTGGTTCAGGCTTGTAGCAGTGATGGAGTAAACTGCAGTTTCAAATCAAGTCTCTGGAGTACATCCACAGCTGGGATAGGTCATTCAGTACTTTGTTGGGAGCTTCAGTTTGTAGCAAGATTCCTCCAGAGGTCAGAAGCAGGACTGAAGACAAGATGGAGGGGTTTTCAGGGCCTTTTTTATTCGCTGCCTGTGGAAGGACTCTAATCTGTTCTTACTGTGGAAAATCATAGCAGCAAGACGGAGCTTGGAGTGGTATGGGCAAGTCGCATGACTCAGTTTGCAGGCAAACGCCATTGTTTACATGTTAGTTTGAACGTTCCTAGGAAAGCTCAGATGTGGATTGGCGTCTCCCAAATTCCTTTGTCAGTTAAGTGTTTCTTTACTGAGCACTTACTGAGAATAGTCCCTTCTCAGAAAACTGACCAAATGATTCACTGAGGCTACCTAGAATCAAAACACATTGAGATACAAGTATTCGTAACTTCAACTACAACAATGATTTACACATACAGACACATAATCACAACTAGTAAATCATAACTTCTTTATAGACACCTCACAGAACTGCAAATATTGTGCATATATTTGCTGCAAATATATAGCAATGTTTGCAACAACGATGGTCCCAGTTTATGTAGGCTTAACATCTGTCCATATTTTCCTGGACATGTCAGGCTTTTTTGTCTTTAAATAGCCATCCAGGCGGAATCTGTGAAAAGCTAGAAAGGTCTGGGATTCTTCCCCACTCCCCTCCGCTCCCCTCCCCTCTCCCCCATGCAGAGTGCAGCACAGCTGATTGGACGGCTGGGCCTGAGCCGCTCACAGCCATTGGGGCCTCCAGCAGCCAGTGGTAGATACGTTCTTGTATCACTTTGAGTGGAAGTTGATAAGGTAAGTGGTAATTCTTAATTCCTGTGGGAGCTCATTCCATAGTTTGGGACCAAACACTGAGAAGGCTGTTTCCTGCAGAGACTACCTTTACTTTTGTGGTAGAAAGTTGGAATGTAACAGAGGAGCAGAGTTATTGACCAGGGTCTCCATCTCAGACTGTTAGGCAGTCTTTTAGGTATCCTTGAGCCAGACTAAGTTATGACATTGCAATCTATATGATTTTATGAAAATATGCTAATGAGTGAATATAATTTAACTGGAATATGCTTCATGCAAAAAGTCTCTTGTAAAGTATCATTACAAAGCTTATTTTCTACTGAGTGTGGTCATCCTATTTGTATAAATGTATCACTCTTGTGTCTGAAACTGGAAATATAAAATATAACTCTAAGGTCTTATTGTAGTTATGGAAAGTGTGGGCTATTAATAGTGGTTTGGAATCTCGAAGGTTCCCATCAATCAGGACAATTGATGATGGATGGCTCTGTTTGCTTGCAGGCCTTCCTGTGAGACAGGCTGTGAGGAATGAGGGTTTGAAGTCTTACAGTGACATGAGATCATGTCACCTGAACGGAAATCCATCTTTAGATGCTTTTCCATTTAGAAGGAGAGATGGAAACCCAAAGAGGGACAAAGGATTCCTGCCTTGTGCAAAAGATATATAAGGGAGTTGAACAGAATAAAGGGGCTGCAGTCATGAGAAATCCCTTAGCTACCACCTGAGCTGGAACACGGGCTGTAAGAATTGTGGGGAAAGAATTGTGCCCAGACTAAGAAGGCATCCAGACTGTGATAGAAGCTTAGTGAAATATCTCTGAGGGTGAGATTTTATCTGTATTCAGCTTTCTTACTATATTAGGCATAGACTTGGGTGTTTTATTTTATTTTGCTTGGTAATTCACTTTGTTCTGTCTGTTATTACTTGGAACCACTTACATCCTACTTTTTGTATTCAATAAAATAACTTTTTACTTAATTATCCCAGAGTATGTATCAATACCTGGGGGAGCAAACTGCTGTGCATATTTTTCTGTCAGTGTTATAACCTTTATACACGGTAAAATTGATTTATTTGGGGTGTGGACCCCATTGTGAGTTGGGTACCTAAGTGTTGAAGATTGGAACACTTCTTAGGCTGTTTTCAATTAAGCCTGCAGCATTTGGGGGCTGTGGTTCAGACCTGGGGCTGTGTTTGTAGCAGACAAACATGTCTGGTTCAAACCAGGCAGGGCACTAAAGTCCCGGGCTGGCAGGGAAAGCAGGCTCAGAGATAGTCCCAGCACATCAGTTGGCAGTTCCCAAGAGGTTTTATGTGATCCAACCTGTCACAGTAGGACCAAGACCTTGAATTTGAGTCAACATTTTATAGGAAGTCAGCATAGAGAGTGAATGACAGATCTGATGTATTCATGGTAGCCTGCATTGCTGAGGAGGTGTGCAGCTACATTGTGAATTAGCTGGTAATTCCTAAGGGCTGATGGCTTTGTGCTCAGGTACATTGCATTGTAGTCCATCCAGGAAGTAAGGAAGGCATGTATAATTGAGGCCATGAAATCATCCACTAAGATGAGTGTCCCTTGTTATAGAGTTGTGGAGTTGCGATGATTATTGTAATTGAGAATATTTTTCTCCTCTTTGTATCCATGATGGTTATTTTTATTATAAAAACTGCACGAGAAATCAAACTATTTGGCTGAATGCCAGATGGACTAATCAGCACAATTCATTGCTTGGAAATGTGGACTGTGCTGATTAAAATCACTGGTCAGAGATCAGAATCTCCTCAGAGCCTATATATACTACTTTATATTATTTTATACCCCAATCACATTTCATTTGAGAATTGTGTTAAATTGGTTCTCTCCTTATTGTGTTGACTTCATTTAATCATTGGCCTGTTACACAAACTATATAGTAGATATGACTGTAATATCTCTCATACCCTGTGATTGGTTAACTATTACCTCAGAAATGTTGATAGATAGTATTGAACATCTAAAATATTGTTCATCTAAGTATCATAAATATTAGGTTGCTCCTAGAGGAGAAAAGCTGGGGTGAATTGTACATTACTTATATTCCATATGCCTACTGATATTAACTGATATTATAGGCAGAGCTGATAGGTACACCAGTAGTTAAGGTTGACCAATGCTTCCCATTATAAGATTCTGTTTTCAGTTACCTGTAACTTTGCCCAATTTTAGCCATTAGGCTGAAATTTTCCTTGCCAGGTGTCTGTTTTAGGCTTATCTATTTTGGAAAGTTTCAGCTAAAATGGTTTGCCCATTTCTGAAGCAAGGAAAGGTGGTTTGGGGTTTGTTGGGGTTTTTTTGGTCCATATTAGAAATTTTTGACAGTGATTTTGCTGAGAATCTCTAGCACCTCCATGCTGTGGTGCAGGACTCAGCATTTGGTGAGGGAGTTGTTTCGAGTGTCAGAGATGTGCCTTTTGCTGTCCCTGTTTAAAGTCTGCTCAGATTAGGTCAAGTTAATAACTGTCTGAAAATCTCAGTACATGTTCTATAAAGATTTTTTAAATTACTGCAGCTAAACATTCGGAAGATTCCATCTGCACTGAGCACAACACATCACACACACACACAAACTAAATATGTAATATGTCATAGAGCAACTTATCAAATGCAGTGAGTCTGAAGATGGGCAAATATATCAGTACAACACATGTGAAGTATACTTAAAACACCTCAAATACTTAGAGCTATGCTATTAACAAGTGTGTTTAACCATAGCGTAGCCAGGACATAACATTGTTTCCATGATAAATTAGGACAAGTATTTTTTCTTTGAGAAATGTTATATCCATGTTACATAGCTAAGATAACAGATTAACTCAGTATAATCTGTATCAAAACTCCTTTAACACAGTTCTCAGAAAAAAATATTTCCAGTACTAGATGCTGAAATTATGTTAGCCACCATATTCACAGATATAACTGGCATGATTTTGGCTGTACCATTGACAGGGTCTTATGTGTTGAGACTGTTTTTTAAATGACAATGAACAAGGCTGACAACTGTTCTGTAGAAATATTTATCCTAAGGAAAAGGATTGTCTTTTAACTCTAGATTGGTTCAGTGAAGTGACAAGGTTTTTTTGGCATTTTTAAATAATGAAATCAGGGATGGCATCTTTGTCTACTAGAGAGCTTAACTTCTGTTATCCTTACTGACAGTGTAGTATTCTCATGCAGAAGTTAAGCAGAGCTGCCTTGCTGTGAGGGATACAAGTCAATTTTTAAGATTTTACTTTCAAAGAAAATGTCATTATATATTATGGTTCCCATGTGACTAAAAAGAAACTAGCAGAATTAGTGTTTATAATAACTGGAAGGCTATAGCATGATGAGAGCAATGCTTTTTTTCAGGAAACATATATCTGATTTAAAATAAACATAAATTTGTGCTTTGAAGCATTCCATAGGAATGCCTGCAGATAATTTCTTAATGCAATCAATTACAGGGCTTCTACAGCCTTAGGCACTAAAAAGGAGTTCATTCTAAAGCTAAGGATTCACACCAGTAATTTAGTGAATTGACAACCTGTTGTTTTTCTAATGTTGTTAATCTACACAATTTTGTCTTTTAATGGTTTTCTGATACCCTCAGTGATGTAATTAGTCTGGTACTGTCTGGTACTGCCTGGGTAATTTCATGGGCATGGTAAAAAAAAAAAAAAAAAAAGCAGCTATGAGAAGAAACAAATTGAATATTACTCCAGAAAAATACCTTCCCTTTGGCAGTAATACTCTTGAGGTATGAATAACTTAAAAATCCTTAACTCTGTAGCTGATGAGAATTTAGATAATTAAATCTGAAATATTTTCAAAACTAATAAATATGACTTGATGATCACCAGACAAATGGAAAGACTTTGTGGCCAAACCCCCCACCTCTCATGTCCTATTTGGTTCATCAGCTTCTCCCCTTGTGTTTGCCTGAAGCAGCCTAATGACAAGAAGGCCGCTGGGATAGGACACCTTTGTCCAGGTCCCTTGATCAAGATTGAGGAGGAGGTGTGTAGGTTCTAGAAACTTCTTCAGAACTTCTCTGTAGAGTTTACAGAGTTCTCTGCATAAAATTAACTATCCATCAGTCAGCTTAGCAAGATTTATTTAAAAACAGAGAAAATAGTATTAAAAGAAGAATTACTTTAGCATCTAGTTTTGCATTTCTCAGAAGCTAACAAGATAAGACGTCCTCCACTTACTTGCAGAGAAACCAGAAAAGTGAACAGCTTACTTTTTTGAAAAGTCTCCTCTGTCTCACCACTTTGGCCATACTGTCAGCTTTTCTTGATAACTGAATACCATCTCTTTGCTCTTTAATTGTCCTAGGGGACTGTGTCAATTTATAGACTCATATATTTTAAAGCCAGAAGGGACCATCATGATCATCTAGTCTGACCTACATATTGCTGGCCACAGAAGCTTACCCACTCACTCCTGTAATAGGCTCATAATCTCTGGCTGAGTTATTGAAGTTATCAGATCTTGATTTAAAGACTTCAAGTTACAGAGAAGCCACTATTTACTCTAGTTCAAACTAGCAAGTGACTCAAACCCATGCTGCAGAGAAAGGCGAAAAACAAAAAAGGGTCTCTACCAGGTTCCCATTAATCAAGGGCCACTATCTCCTCTTTCAAACCAATTAATAAGACATGGCTCATGGAGGATGCAAAGACACTTGATGATAATAAACAGCTATCTTTAAAAGGCTTAACATTTTAGACCACATTTCACAGACCAGTCTGCATGTTTATCCCCTAGTCAGTTGTGTATTATCTTTCCAAAGAGGCAGAAGGTCATTTTCCTCAATATTGACATTGGCCTTTTTCATTTTCCATTGTTATTAATTAGGGACAGAGGTTCAGATCCTCTACTACTCTTTCTTCTTAATAAATTTGGTGAGGCAGGAGACAATCAATCACAATGCAAGATTTTTATACCTTTCAGGAAATTCTTTATTTCAATTTCCTGTGTCACCCTGGATGAACTGCCTTTCAAAGGCTGGCTTAGATTTTTATTCACAGCAGTCTTCAAGGTGGTGGGGAGGGGAGGAGATTTTGAAGTCTTATGCAGTCTCTCTGAACACACAATGTCTTCAGATGTTCCTCTCCTGCTCCCACTAAAAAGGTGTCTATAAATATTCCCAGAGGGTTTCCCAGCTCTTCGTGTGGTCTCTAGAGATAAGCTTTCTTCAGCCCTTAAGACCTCTACAGCAAAATCTTTAGCGTCTAAAAATCTAATTCTCTTCAGGTTCTCATTTTCTTTTTCACCTTTGATTTCTACTGGTTCCTCCAAAAATATGAAAATAGACTCAAGTTCCAAAATGGGATTTTAAGCCTCAGAGACTCCCAGAAGGGTTTCTCCATAAAATTGGAATTACATTGCAAGAAACTTTTTCCTTTGTAATTAAACGTGAATGTAAGAAAAGAATTTTGCAGGGCTCTTCCTGTTCCTGGATGTGGGCATACAAGGGAATAACTTCATTTATTTACTCCTCTGCTCACCAGATTATGGTACTGGCCTAACTCTAAGATCAAACTCCTAAATCTGCCCAGAAGCTCTATAGATTCCCTAAAGAAATAGTTTGTCTCCTTCCAAGTGGATTCAGCAGTAATAGCCTGATTGAGAAACAAAACAAAAAAAACCCCTACTCTCCCTTTGGATGTGTCCTTGTGGAATCCCATTAACAGAAATTTGGAATTGCGGAAATGAAAACATTTGATTGACTAACTGCAGCTCAGTTTTCTGTTGTGTCTTGTCCCTTCTATCTCTTATCCTGACATAACATTTATCATCTTATCAGAGTTGTGAACATATCTGCATATTTTGTTGTTTGCTTAAAGACTATTATTTGAATCTTGAGTTTCAAAGAAACATCTTAGTTTTGAATGCTATCTGAACATTTTGAAGTTCTTTAATTTCAGAAGTCGTTTTTTCCCCCATGATTCTTATTTCTATAGATTTATTTCAAAATACTTCTTTTTAAGAACTATTTACCATTTTGAGGCTATGCTCTTATGATTTATTAACACCAGAATTTTTGCATAGAAATGTGGCATTATACTGGTATGGTGCAGCTACTTTGCTTTATACTGCCAATATGTATAAACTGTACACTCTATATATAGTGGCTTAAATTCAAATATGTTCTATTTTAAAATATTTGGGCAAAACGTTAATAATAAAATTAAGTTCAGAATAATCTTAAAGAGGTGAGCCATGAGCCAGTCCAAAGAAGTAAAGTATGTGCAGGTGGTCGGTTAGCCAAGTGGTTGATTGGTATCAGGGCAGTACGGGGCAATGGTTGGAGTTTTTGCAGGGGTCAGTAACTGGAAGATCCAATCCCAGGGACTGAATTAGCAGGTTAGGGAGGCAAGGTAGGGAAAGGCAACATGGCAACAAATTGGCATCAGACAAGGTTGGATGAGGCAGCAAGGCGAGGCAGTCTAGTTAGCAGAAAACAGGCAATGGTTTGTTGCTCAGACAGCTTCCTCTTTGGGTCTTTGTATAATCCAGTCTCCCAATGAGAGTGCTGCCTGTCCATCCAATCAGAGGCCTGTGGCTCTGTAGGCCTTTAGCACTAAGGCTGTTGGTCTGGGGCAGTGGTTAAGCCCTCAGTCATGGTTCAACAACTAAGTATGCCGCCTAAGGACCTCAAGAGTCTAGGTTCAGTATTGATATCCTAACAGTATTCCAAGACAAAAATAACTACATTAAAATAGTGTTAAGTCTAAAAGAACTTAGCACTTAAGGGTGAAAAAATTTAGAGATGTTGTCTTCATGTCTAAACCAAGTACTGGAAATTCAGCATTAAGATTTCACTTAAAAGAATTCCAAACATGTTTAAGTATAGATATGCACAGTTAATGCAGACAAAGAGCCTTAATTCCAGCCCAGTAGCAAAGCTATCTAATAATCATCTGATTATGCTTAAGACATTTGATGCATCTGGTCCTAGATTAGATTAAGTGTTTTTTAAAGATGAGGTTTTTTCTCATATTTTCCTTTTATGGTGTACTTAGCTCTTTAACTGTTGTCCAGAGCTTCCACAATAAATACCACTCCCATCAGCTGCCTGCTGTTGAAATCAAACTCTCTACCCCTCTCTCATTTTTAGTTATTATCCTGGGTGTAGTGATCTTTGATGGCTTAAAGTGGCACATTCTACTCTATTGTCCAATACATTAATATATTTATAATATTCAAACTTTCATTCCTTAAGGGAAAAAGTGATGAAAAATTAGATGATTTGGAAAAATTTAATATCAAGATGGATAATATGAAAACAGGTGAAAACTTCTCTATTTAGTTATGTCTGCTTTTCAAGGACAATTATTAAGATGATATATCTAAAATTCTTGAATCCAGGCCTCCAGCAGATGAATAATAAGAATTCTCTGACCATAGAATTCTTCAACCGTTAAACTGCCTCACCAGCATGCAGTCCTCTTCATGCTTCTAACGGTATCATGGCTCTCTTGCATTGGTTCCAAAAGCAATTTAGTCTTTAAATGAAGACTGGATATCTGTTTAAAGAGATGTGCTATAACTTACACTGAAGTTATGGGCTTCATATAGGAATTACTGGCTGAAATTCTATGGCCTATGTGCAAGAGGTCAGACTATATGATCATATCGGTCCCTTCTGACCTTAAAAATCTATGAATCTGTGAAAATAAAATCTGGGCAAGAGCTGGGTTCAATTTTATTCTGAGTCTCCCAGTCACATTGTGTTTAGTCTTCGCCTGAGTAGAAGCAGAATCATAAATTTCCATGATGAAGAAGTTTTCACCTTTTGATCTTTGTTCCCTGTGTGATGGGTATAATAGCAGTCGATAAGTCTGATAAATTGTTATTGGTCTGAGAAGAATCAGTGAAAGATGTCATTTCTTTTTCTGTTTCAGGTATTGGTGGTAATTTAGTGGCAATTCAAGCTAGCAGAATTTCTACCTATCTCCATTTACATAGCATTCCTGGAGAGTTGCCAGAAGAAGCAAAGGGTTGCTGTTACCCATGCAAAACCTATTATGGTACAGGTATGTGTTGGTGGTTGTTAATTGTTGCAACTAGATGGTTGCACTCTTTTTTGCTTCTGTAGACCGACCTGTACACTGAATGAAAGTGGGCACCATATTCAGCTGTTGCTATGATAGGTAGACAGTATTGAAAAATTCCTCTTTCTG
Organism: Dermatemys mawii; assembly: GCA_007922305.1. Lineage (NCBI taxonomy): Eukaryota > Metazoa > Chordata > Testudines > Dermatemydidae > Dermatemys > Dermatemys mawii. The sequence continues at coordinate 8,066,068 of ML677350.1, forward strand.
TAACAAGTAGGCAGTAGGGAGGTCGTGTATAGAGCTAGAGTGCGAGAAGTGTAACAGGGTTTGAGAGATAGAGATGGAAGTCAGGAGGGGTTAAAGACACACCCCAAACTGCTGCACTCAGAGCTACTTTGTCCTTTTATCCTCCAGTAACTCATTAACTTCTCTCTCCCATCCAACCCTAGAAGTTCACTCCTGTTCCCCACCAACACCCCATTTACCCTTGCTGGCCATTCCTGGCTAGGAGTCAACACTTATGCACACTGTGTCCTCTTTCCAGTATTTGTGGAGAGTGTGGTGATTAAATACCAGGTTCATTATAAATGGTCTCTGCTTTCTCCTCCCAACCCTACCCACTGACTCTCTTAGACCTCTCTCCCTTCTCTGAATCTTGCTTTCTCATCACCACCACCACTCCCACCTCCCAATCCCTGCTTCCTCACAAGACCACTGCTCCCTTCCAGAATACCTGTTTCCCTCCCATTCCCAATTCCACTTCATTACCTACTCCCTTACTTTCAGGTGTCTACTTCCCCCTGTATCCTCTAGTTCCCACCTTCCCCTCTCGCCCCACCCCCGCAAACAACCTTTCTTCCCAGGCTTTCGTGTCTTAGCTTCCTAGCTACTCAGTCTCCCCATACAGCAAGTTATGTGTAGGCCGCAGCAGAGATTCTGTTGCCTGCAGCTCCAGGTAGCCTGACTTTCCTCTAAGCTGAGATTTTCTGGTTTTCCAGTATTCCCCCAAAATCAATAAGGTTCTGTCCACTCCCTGAAATTTTAGAAATGATCAGATGTGATATTATCACCTTAGTACAGAAAAGCAAAGAAATGCCATCAAGTTGAGCGTAGCGCCTCACTTTGCTTGGCTAATAAGGAATTTCATTCATTCAAGTGTAAATTGTATAGTATGTCAGCCTATCCTGTAGGAATTGAATCCTATTAAGGCAAAGACTTGATTCTCCCAGAACTTGTTTTGTTTCCTGACTCCCTCCACACTCTTTACTACTAATTGGGAAAAGTATCTTTCAGCTGTCTAGTGCTGTTGTATAAACCAGCAGATAGTGTTGTAGCTGAAACTTTACCCAGATGCCAAGAACTTTTTATTTCCTGCTTCACCTTGTTAGCCTAAGTCATAATGGTTTTATTCCATCCATGTGATAATGCTGTAATGGGAAGTTTCCAGTCATGTTGTTGTTGTTATGCCACACAATGGTTGCTCTGGCTTCCACAGTTTTTCCTTAAATTTAAAGAAGGTGCCATTTGTAAATGTGTGATAGCTTTTGGTGAGTGTTGATTTTTGAGTATTTTTTTGAATTGCTCTTTGATATTTATTAAGTGTACTTCTAACAAATAAAAAAATAGGTGAATGTGAAGTTACTGCTTAGCAATATAAAAAGCCCTCTGAGGGACTTACTAGAAGGTAAAAGGTGGCCAAAACTTCACTTTTTCTGAGGGAACATATAGTGGCTTACTGCAGTTCAAAGTGGGTGGTAATGTTTAGGTAAGAACCCCAATCAAGGTGGCCAAGGGATGGTCTGATTCAGAGTAGACCATAAGCAGCCTCTTCTGGTAGGGGTCGTGTTGATCCCCTGGCAGACACTAAACATAGAAAAATCTCTGAGGGAATTTGATGGTGAAAAGCATGCATGTCCTTTCAGAAGGGTACAATTTGCACCCCTTTGTTATTGATAAAAATATTTTCTAGCTTTAAAAGGGCTAAAATGCTTTTATTTATTTATTTATTTCAGGAGTAAATAACAAATCAGCCCAAGTTCTTCTCCTTTTGGTGATTCCTGGACATTTAATTTTCTTGTACACCATCCACTTAATGAAAAGTGGTCATACCTCTTTGACTCCAATTTTTATAGCAGTATATTTGTTTGCAGCTCTGCTACAGGTAAGAATAAAAATGGTTATGGTATGTTTTAGTTTTCAAAGAATACAATGCTTGATACTTGCTTTTAGTTTTGTAAAGAGTAGAAGCAATAGGGTGTGTGTGTCTGTGTTATGAGTTTTCAGCACACACCATCTTTGTAATAAATTATTGTCACACAAACCTAACAGCCTCTACAACTGCATTTTGAGTGTTTCTCATCCGATACCTCCCAAAGGTATGTTGTGCTTTTTCTCTGTCCATGTGTCAGCACCATTAAAGCCAGCAAGCATCATGTTAAACAATGGGAAAGGAATATGGCCTTTATTAATAGAAAGCAGGCCAAGAAAAATTCCTAAAAAGTCTCTCAACTTAGTTTCATTCCAGTAAAATGGATCACAGTCTTGGTTAACATAACCTACAAATGTAACAGTCTTACCTATATGCTTGTGTGAATCTCTTAAACACTCATTAAAAGTGAAGTCAGTTTAGCAGTAACCAGAATAATAATTGTTAATTGCATCCATTGTTTTGATTAAACATTTTTGCATCACTTTTGCTGGCTTTATTTAAGTCTCTAGCCTGAGCAATAGCAGCAGTAGCAAGGAGCCTTTGAAATAGCCATAGCATAAGCTGAAGTCACTCCAAATAACGAAATCAGCTTATACATTGAATTGTTTTATTTACAGTCACATTTTAGTTATTTTAAAACTAAATAAATAATGGACACACTTGAAAGATCAGGAGTGTAGGTCTTACTTCTAAACTATTACCAAGTTATCTTTAAAATTAACATCGTCATAGTCAACAAATCTCTTCCATAAAAAAAAATTATAATTCAGTGTTCTGAACTGTTTTTCTGTGTTTAGTGGCGTGGTGGTGTTTGTTTAATTGTAAATGGGTTTTAAAAAATCACCAGGATTGTGTCTTTTAAATATACTCATTTTTTTGGATATGCTGAAGTTAGAAATTCAGTGATAAAAAGATGGAATTTGCAAACTGATAGCATTTGAATTTTATATGAGAACTACATTTTTTCACCTAGTATACAACTGGAAAACTCAGGGCCTTGCATATAACTGTGTCTCCTACTAGAATTGTCATGCCATTATTTTTAACTCTTGTCGTTCATACTTCTTGTTCTTTCCCTTTCTACCACTTTGATTTGTTTAATTTCTCCTTCTCCATGCCCCTCTCATGGACTTACTTTACCTTGTCATGATGCAGATTTCCCTCAAAGCAATGTATTTGTCAAGAACTGCTGGAAGAAACTGATTTTATATTTTTCTGTTATAATTATATTAATTAATTATATTAATATAGTATTGGCATAGTTGCATTTCCCTAAGTTTTGATTTGGCATTTTGGAAAGTTTCAGTTTCTCTTGCTCCTACCTGCAGATGCTAAGAAGAGGCATGGCTTTTTAGAATGGCATGGTAGAAAAGTCTTGGCATCAGCATAAGTATACATTTAAAGTATATTTTCAGAAATGGAAGAAAATTGCAAGGCCTGATTTACCTTTCACTTATGCCAGTTTTACAGTAGTAATATTCCACTGATATCAGTACAGTCCATCCTGATTTTTAATCTAATATAAGCTAGAGTAGGCTGAAGCTTACAGTTTTTCCTTTTGTGGATGATTTTCCCTTTACCACCATCTATCTCTGGCCATAACAGACATTTTGCAGTTGTTCTTTAGTGACTGAATCACAGCTATTGCTCACTATAATTTTTCAAGGATCTTTTGCAAAGTTACAATCAAAAATCCCATATTTCTAGTCACCTTATGAAAATATTACTCCATTGATGGTTTCTTTTCTCTTCCTTTATTCCCTTTTTGTTATGCCAGATATATTCTATAATGCTATAACGTTTTCTATAATGATGGTATATATAAAGATTTTGTATAGCTTTAATTAGCAGAATTCAAATTTTCATGTAAATGACATTTCCCTGTCCCTTGAGTCATGATTACATGTTCAATTATCAGTTATGCTGGTGCTCTTTCTTACTGCCTTAAGAGAGCGGCCTCCCATGCAATTGCACATTTCTTAGTTTTCTTCTTTTTTAACGATACTGCTTTGCTTCTTGCCTTTCATTTTCTGCTTAGCACCAGTGACGTAATCTAGACACCTTGATATTAATGAGAATAGTTTGAAATTACAAACTCAATGCTCTCTGCTGGCCTCTCTTTAGAGATATGCATAGATCAATTCTAATCTTGTTCTAATTCTTTTTTCCCCTGGGACTTTTATATTTTGTCCTCCTTCAATAGTTAGCCTTTTCAGTGATTTAGTGTTTTGCCTACATAGTAAGGCTGGAAAATCTCACAGCTAATTACTGTCATTTTAGTTATCAGCCAAATCACAATCTCTTGAGCAATGAAGAATCTGCAAGATAATCCCTAGTCAATACTGAATTACAAAACTTGTAGTTGTTTCCACTTTGTGTTTAAGTCATCGGTATACATCTTGTTTTATAAAAACCTACATTTTAACAGGCTAAATGTGCTTTTCTTAAATCTGATGTAACAAATAAATATCTGTAGACAGCCAGAAGGCAATAATACTCAGAGGCAATAATCAGTTATGGGCAGTCTAAACTGAGCAGGTTTGATATCCTATTGCTTTATTCGTTATATTCGTTCAGGGCAAAAATCTGTTGTAGAGTATTTGCATTTTCTTTCTATTATGGTGATCATAGCCACATACTGAATCTATTTATAGTCCCTTTGGTATACTAAAATTCTGCTTAATAAATGAAAATGTATGACTTTTCTAGCCATAGAAACCTCTTGATATTTTCAAGATGATTACAAATAGTATATATAATATTTATATTATTAATATTAACATTTCAAACACATATATTAATGATTAATATTTCAGTTACAACACATTTTCAAATGTTACAACTCATTTGAAAAATGTAGAAAAATATCCAAAATATTTAGTAAATTTCAATCGGTATGCTGTTTAACAGTACGATTAAACCTGCAATTAATCATGATTAATTTTTTTGAGTTAATTGTGTGAATTAAAAGTAGTTAATCGACAGCCCTAGTTTACATAAATATAAAATTAGTGTTAATATAGATTTAGTTATTACTAATCAATAGTACACTATGTGTCGTAACAGAAAACTTGTAGAAAGTCACTGAATTTTCAATCACTTTTTAAATGTAACCATTAAGTTCTGTAAATACTGGTTTTGATTTTGAAAATAGTGTGAACTAGTCAGTATTATGGACTAATGATCATTTTTATAAACAGAGCTGTTTTGATTTTCAAAAGACGAAAAAACCTAACAACTTTTTTTTATTCCTCTAACTGTAAATGTACCATGTCTTTTAAACTAAATAAATGATTTGGATCTACTGCTTGAAATCTTGGCTCTGTTGAATTCAATGGAAAAACTTCTAATGTCAATAGGGGTCAATATTTCAATAATTTTCTCAGATATAATGTATACTAATTTTCATGCAGGGATACTTTAAGATTGAGTGTAAAACCTCAAAAATAGTTTTATAATATAAAATCTGGTACATTAGCTCAGTGGTTTGAGCATTGGCCTGCTAAATCCAGGGGTTTGAGTTCAGTTCTTGAGGGGCCCATTTAGGGATCCGGGCAGCAATCTGTGGGTGAGACTGTGGCCTGCCTTGTGCTGGAGGTCAGACTAGATGATCATAATGGTCTCTTCTGATCTTAAGTCTATGAATCTATGAAATATACTTATCTATGGCCCCATTCTCAGGTAATGCAAAATAAGTACTGTAATTATGCCTACACTATGTATAAATACCTACTGAAATCTATAAATCACTTCATTTTATGAAAAATGCAAATAAAACAGCACACAGTGTCTGGGCAAACAATTGTGTATTGCTGAAAATCAAACATGACAGCTGACTGATTTAAACATGGCTTGGATTTGGTATGTATTGTATTGTTCAGGGGGAACATATTTGTTTTCTGAAAACTATACAAAGCCAAGCTTTTGATACCTTCATGAAGATACAGTCTGACTATGGATCAACAATGCATATATGACTGAACAGCTCAGGGACATGAAAAAGGGGGGCGAGCAGGGGCACAGGGCTCCCTCTCCCCCAATAATCATCACAGATCTCCTCCAGCAGGAAGAGAGAGCGAGCTTCTCTGGCCCTGGCTGGAGGCGCTCTCTCTTTCACTCCTCTGCAGCCCCAGGGCCAGAGGATCTCTGTGACCTCACCACAGCTAAATACTTGTGGATACATTTATTCAGAGGGCTCCACATCGCATGGATCTTCATTGAAATGGTGAGTGCACTGCTATTTATTTCTATGTATATAATGTGGGTGCATGCTGATATAGTTTAATGCAGGGGTCGGCAACCTTTGGCTCATGGCCGATGAGGGTAATCCGCTAGTGGGCTGAGAGACATTTTGTTTATGTTTACGGTCCGCAGGCATGGCTCCCCACAGCTCCCAGTGGCCGCAGTTTGCTGTTCCCGGCCAATGGGAGATGTAGGAAGTAGAGCGAGCCGCAGGAATGTGCTGGCCGCTGCTTCCCGCAGCTCCCATTGGCCAGGCATGGCAAACCGCGGCCACTGGGAGCTGCGGGGGCCATATCTGCAGATGGTCAACATAAACGAAATTTCACAGCCTGCCAGCTGATTACCCCAATGGGCTGCGTACTGAAGGTTGCCAGCCCCTGGTTTAATGTATATAATATGTGTTTGTTTAATGTGCCGCTCCAAAAGCAGTCAAATTGAAATTCCTGCACATGCCTCTGGAATGCCATACGGTCATCGTCTTTTTTTTGTTGGTTTTTTTTGGAGGCACAGCATGCTTTAACTATTTGCAGCAAGGCATAAAGAATAAGGTTCATTTTCAGCCTAGTCATCCAGCAGTAAAATGAAGGCAAAACTGGAGTAATGAAACCATCAGTCTTACAGCAAGCTACTTTGAACATTCAAAGGCTGCCTCTGTGCTTCAGGTTCCTGCTGAGCCAATAAAGAGCCCTCTGAGGAATTTTCACACCTACCAACCAAATCTCAGCGTGCAGCTGTGTTATGGACTCTGGAAATAAACAAGTAATGGGAAACTCTAGAAGCCATCACCCAGTAAATTTTCCGTGACAAAATACAATTACTCGTATCAGTAAAAATCAGAACAGTATTCTTGTGGAGTGACATATTTTGAACATTCCAAAGTAGTTTTCTATATGACTGCAAACTGGAGAATTCAGTGGTGTTTTGATGACTCCTTTCTTTATAATGAAAAGCCTGAGGCCATAAAGAACCTTATTTTTATCATTTGGGAATGTTTACTAATGGCCCTATTCTGTATACAGAGGAGAAAAATATCTCACGAAGTTCAATGCAGTTTTTGAGTGAATAAGGATAATAGGTCTATATGGAAGGAGAATATTACCGAGTTTCAAAGACTGCTTTTTATATTATTGAAAGTTGACTTCCAAAATCTACAGCATGTACTGATACCAGCAGTTCTCACAATTCAAGAAAATGTTAAAATAAATGCCCAATCCTGGCTGTGATTCTGCCAGCTTTGTGCCACTCTAACAGCACAAAGAAGCCGAAAAGCCAATTGAGGATTCCAGGTTTACACTAATATACCATACCAGCCTCAGAACCACCAGGAGACCTCTTGGAGACGTGGCAGAAGCAGCAGGCAGAGACAGCTCCCGTCCACGGGGCAGTCCTTGACCCAACCCAAACCCCCATTGGGGCCCAGGTCCCAGTTTTGATGGTGTGGTCGGGGACAGCCTACCTGTCAGGACCTTGGATCCTCCCCCCTCTTATCTTCTCATCCCGTGTATGCCCCTTCTGCTGTGCATGGTCCCACACTACCTCGGACCGCTGGGTGCTCTGCACGGTAGAAAAGGGGGTATTCGATCCAATTCTGTTCCCTCCCGCCCCCGTCTTTCTTCAGGAACCCCTCTCATGAGCAGCTATTGACCCAGTAGGTACAGTCCCTCCTTGCAGTGGGGGCAGTGGAGGAAGTTCCTCAAGAACTCAAGGACCAGGGGTTCTACTCTCGCTATTTCCTCATAGCGAAGGCGAAAGGGGGCCTCAGACCCATCCTGAACCTGATATGTTTGAACAAGTTCATAAGGAAGCTCAAGTTCCACATGGTCTCCCTGTCCTCCGTTATCCCCTCTATGGATTCAGGAGACTGGTATGCCGCCCTTGACTTGAAAGACACGTATTGTCATGTTGCAATAGTACCTCAGCAGACGCTACTTCCGGTTTGTGGTGGGCAACGTCTGCCTCCAGTTCTCAGTCCTGCCATTTGGGTTGTCGACGGCTCTGAGGGTGTTCACAAAGTGCATGGTGATAGTGGTAGCCTTCCTGCGCAAAAACCACATCCAGGTGTTTCCCTACCTCGACAATTGGCTCATCAAGGGTCACTCCAAAGCCCAGGTGGAGGCCCAGGTGACGTTTATCAGGCGGACCTTCCTCGAGCTTGGCCTTCTGCTGAACAAGGCCAACTCTACCCTATCTCCTGTTCAGAGGACAGAGTTCATGGGGCGGTCCTAGACTTCTCATGGGCCAGGGCATATCTACCGGAGTCCAGGTTCCAGGGTCTGGCTGATATCATCTGGAGCCTCAGCCATTTCCCGACATCCATGGCACGGACATGCCTGAGGCTTCTTGGCCATATGGCTGCTTGTACATACCTGGTGCGCTACACCAGACTCAGCTTCCGCCCGCTCCAGTCCTGGCTGGCATCGGTGTACCGTCTGTCTCGGGACGCTCTGGACACTGCAGTAACCCTACCCGGGACGGTGCTGGTCTCTCTCCAGTGGTGGCTGGATCCAGGGAAGGTATGTGCCAAGGCGCCTTTCTCCAGTCCTCAGCCCTCACTGTCCCTGGTCACGGATGTGTCGGACCTGGGTTGGGGTGCCCACTTAGGGAACCTTCGGACTCAGTGCCTCTGGTCCCGTGAGGACCTCTCTGGACATATCAATGTCAGGGAGCTGAGGGAAGTGCGCCTACCCTGCCAGACCTTCAAACCTCACCTATCAGGCAGGTGTGTGGTGGTTTTCACAGACAACACCTTGGCGATGTTCAATATCAACAAACAGGGGGTGCACGCTCCTTTCCCCTGTGCCTGGAAGCCCTCGTGCTGTGAGACTTCTGCATGGAGCACGACATTTACCTGATGGCGTCTTACTTATCAGGGGTACAAAACATACCATCCGAAGGGACGTGGTGACTTCAATCTTCCATCTCTGGTGGGGTCTCCCTAGATAGACTTGTTTGCGACGCAGGACAACACACAGTGCCACTGGTTCTGCTCCCTCATGGGCCTCAGCCCGGGGTCAATCATGGACACTTTCTGCATCCTGTGGGCTTATGGCCTGCTTTATGCCTTCCTGCCAATCCAGTTGGTCCACAAAGTGATCCTCAGGATCCTAAGGGACTGGGCATGAGCCATTCTGCAGCACCAGCTTGGCTGTGCCAGCACTGATTCACGTTGCTTCTGCAGATGTCTGTGAGGACGCCCGTACAGCTACCCCTGTTCCCGGCCTAATCACGCAGGACCACGGGCACCTTCGGCACCCGAACCTGGAGTCCCTCCACCTCACAGTCCGGATGCTCCATGGCTGAACCCCACTGAGCTGGCCTGCTCTCATCATGTTCGGCAAGTGCTCCTTGGCAGTAGGAAGCCCTCCACTAGGGCCACGTATATGGCCAAATGGAAGCGTTTCTCTTTCTGGGCGGAGCAGCATGGGTACACTCCGCTGCACACCCCATCCCACTTATTTTGGACTGCCTTCTTCACTTAAAACAGCAGGGTCTGTCGCTCCCCTCGGTGCGGGTCCACCTGGTGGCTATCAGCTTTCCACCTGGGTGCTCGGGATTTCTTTGTCTTCACTGACTCCATGGTCAGCCGCTTCCTCAAGGGCCTGGAAAGGCTATTCCTGCACGTACAACAATCTGTTCCTGCCTGGGATCTTAACTTGATCCTCTCCGTCCTTATGGGCCCTCCCTTCGAGCCGCTGGCCATGTGCTCTCTATTGTTCTTGTCTTATAAGGTTGTGTTCCTAGTGGCTATCACCTAGGCCAGGCGGGTGTTGGAGCTCAGGTCCCTCACACCGGAGTCCCCCTACACCATTTTTTCACAAGGACAAGGTCCAGCTTAGGCCACATCCAGCCTTCCTTCCCAAAGTGGTCTCTCCATTCCATATGGGTCAGGACATTTTTCTCCTGGTGTTTTACCCAAAGCCACATGCGTCCAACAGGGAGCACAGGTTACACTCTTTTGACGTCTGGAGGCCTCTAGCATTCTATATCGAACGAACTAAGCCGTTTAGAAAGTCCGTTCAGCTCTTCGTGGCAGTAGCTGATAGGATGATGGGCCTCCCTGTTCTATCCCAGCGTATCTCCTCATGGATTACATCCTGCATCCGCGAATGCTACAGTCGGGCAAGAGAGGCCCCCCGCTTCGATCACAGCCCATTCCACCAGGGCCCAAGCCTTGTCGGTGGCGTTCTTGGCTCAAATCCCTGCTCAGGAGATCTGTCGGACTGCCATGTGGTCGTCCATTCATACGTTCATGATGCACTACACCATCACACAGCAGGCCAGAGATGATCTGGTTTTTGGTCGCACAGTGCTTCAGTCAGTAGCGGACTCCGACCCCACCACCTGAATTCGGATTGTGAGTAACCTGCTTGGAGTGCACATGAATAATCACTTGAAGAAAAGATGGTTACCCTCTGTAACTGCTGTTCTTCAAAATGTGTTGTTCATGTCCATTCCAGTATCCACCCTCTGGCCCCTCTGGCAGAGTGACAGCAAGAAGGAACTGAGGGGGTGGAGAGTCCAGGGGGCACCTGAGCCAACCCTATGGATACTGCTAGGGGAGAAACCTTCCGGCTGGTGTGCCCGAGGCTCGCACTCACCTGCTTGGAAGTGAAGAACATCTCAAAGAACACCAGTTACAAAAGGTAACTGTCTTTTTTTGTCTATTAAGATTTTTATACCATACTCATCTAAGTACTCGGATACCATGGTGATAAGCACTTTAGATAGATATCTTGTAATTATACATGTTGCTTAGATACATTTTAAGGTCTGATTCTAGCAAACTCGGGGATCATCAAAGCACAAAGGAGTCTTAAGCAATGCCTCCTTTTTCTTGGCCTTGCTCCCAACACATCTTCTGTGCTGGGATTGGGGAGAGAGAGGAGCACACAGAGCTAGTTATGCTATCAATGCCACATAGTGATTTTCCAGCATTTATCTTGGTTTAGCTTAAGCCTGTAAATTTACAGGTGCAGGTTAAACTGATATTATAACCAGTTTTAAAAAGATATGATTATCCATACACAGAGTCACACCAGTTTAACAAAATTAGTTTAAAACAACTTCTGTGTGGAGACCTAGCTTAAGTGTGTTATGTATCAATTTGTTTACCACTTTGAATTTGGTCCAGAAGTAAATAAGGAGCAAGTGAAATATGCCCATGCTGGTGTTTGTTGCTTAAGAGCAGGCTGTTGAATGATGTGGCTTGTAGCTTGTGCATTTGGTGTCCAGACAGATCACTGTAGCAGAGCGGCAACTCACCCTGCGGCGCCTCCCACTGGTCGTCCAGGGAATTAGCTCATCTTCCAGCTCCGGAGCGCCCTCTGCAGGCCGATGTCCCGCTTGCCACTGGCCCCATGTCCCTCCCTGGACCCCAGTGCCCTCTTCCTTGGGGTGCTGCACCCCTGCAGTATCCCCACAGTCTAGCTCTGGGTCCCCCCTCCCTGGGGAACCCTCACCCACTATCTCCACCTTGCCTCAGTCTAGGCAACTGCCAGTCACCACTTATCTCTGTTCACTGGGGCAGACTGCAGTATCATTGCCATTCATCATTAGCAAGGAGGGTTTGGCCTGCTGCCTCTGCCTCTAGAGCCACGGGCTGCCCCCTGCAACCCCAGTACCCCATTGTTGGGTCATCCCCTAGGCCTTGCAGCCTGGGGGTTTCCAGGCCAGAGCTCCCCCAGCTCCCCTTGCCTTGCCCCAGCCCTGCACCGCTCTAGGTACCCTGCTCAAGTTTTCCAGAAGCCAGGCCTGTCTGCCTCTGTAGACAGAGGAGACTCTTTCTGTACCAAACTCTGGGCCCTTTTATCAGGGCCAGCTGGGCCCTGATTGACCCAGCCGCAGCTGTGGCTGCTATGCCTAATCAGCCTGGTAGCTTGCTTGCTCCCAGCAACAGCCCTAACTACAGCCCTCTGCAGGACTGTTTTAAACCCTTTCTCCTGGAGTGTGAATTTCACTTTTCTAACATGGAAGTAACTATGGCATGACTGACAGTGGCAAGATCCTTCTTAGAGAAGAAAGGGGATAGTATTCTTTTGGAGAGCCAGAGGTGGTAGAAATTCTTTCCATATTGGTAGAGGTAGTGGATTGATTCCTCTCATTATGACATGGAAAGAACCAGGACTGTTGACGTGTGGCCACCAGAGAAGATTGTTTTTTGTTTTGTTTTAAAATGTGATGGAACAGTCTACTTTCTGGGAAAAAAGAGGTATCGGCATCCAGCAACTATATTATCTGAGTATTCAGGGCCTACTTTGCAAGTACTTTGAATGCAGAATTTTCATTGCAGTCACTGGGAACTCCATGTATGGAGGCTTATAGGATGAGACCATCATAGGTACTTTACAGTTACTATTCAGGCAAGGCCCATAGGGATGCCATGGGATGGGGGTAGGAGGGAATCTGAGAAACCTAATGTAGAATTAAAAATCATTTTAATCTCATCTGGGACCACAGACAACTAAAATGCTTTAATCATAATCCTGTGGTTATTGCATGATATCACTTACAGGTCAGAATTGTGGTGGGTTTAGTGCCTTAATTGTGCATTTCTTATATTAACATGTTTGGATTTCTTAACTGTAAACTTAACTCTGAAGTTTCTGGTTTATAATAGTTTGGGGATAATTACTACATCCACCTAATGGATTTTACCCAATATGATAAATACTTACGACCTTCATTCTACCTTTGTCTTAGAATTCATACAGAATATTAGAAATGAATATGTTATCCAGTGCTTCACCCATGTAAAATATACACATGTAAACAACGTCTGTACTGTTTCCTAGCGATAGCCAAATGAATTAGTAATGGCAAAATAAAACTGTATTTCATAATACATTATCATATTGAAACAAGGGTAAAAGCATGAGGCGTAACAGCAGTGAATTAAGTACTAGCAGCAAGCAATAAGAAATGTTGCCAATACACCTTCCCCATCAAAGAATCCTCAGTACTGGTCAAACCACTGAGTGGTATTCGCTCCAGATCCAAGCCTATGGCTGAATGTTGAAGTGACCTGAATGTTAAAATGATAGAACATTAGAACCATGTGGCTAAATTTTACCCATTCCTGTAGTTCAGTGTTGGCACTCTGATTTACACATGCTACATATATCTTCATGAAAGATATTTAAAACCTCTTATTTACATATAAATAAAAAGATAATGGATGTGCTTATAATATTGTGTGGTTATAAAATTTATCAGCATGAATTAATCTGGGTTTTATCATCATGTATTTGGCATGCATCATAATGGTGAAACCATAAGTCAGTTATGCAGGAAATCCTAAATTAATATACTGTACCAATAAAACTGTTACAGTATACCACAACATACCATTATGTATTCTTTCTACACCACATAAAACAGGAAATTTATTTTAGTAATGTTTAAAAGATTTTTTAAATGTCATTTTTATTGGAATTATTTTTTGTTTCTTCCTGCTTCTGAAGCCATGTGCCTTAATAATCACAGTCTAACTGCAGAGGGCTCAGAGGTAATAAAGATATCTAAAAATGTCCAAAAATTAGCTTTTTTATATCTGAAATCAGAAATTGAAAGTTTATCCCTAGGCCTACAAAGATGAGAAGCAAATTCTAAGTCCCATTAGAAAGGAAAGAATATTTCTTCTTCTGTGGTATTATGCTCCCATTTCTAGTCCTGCAGAGTCATGAGATATTGAACTTCAAACATTAGGCACCTAGTTTTGAAAATATAGGCATATAGTTTTAATATGAATCTGAGATAGCTGCCGCAAACTTCTTTCTCAAGAAGCCCTCATTTCCTCTCTAGATGATTTCTTCCAGTTTTATGTATATACACATATGTACCGTTTACTTTATGACTTTGCATCATTAGTACAGTGCGTGGGCTGAACAAGATTTGTCTTTTCAACTGTATCTTTTTGCCACTTCCATTATACTGTTTTCCACTGTTCTCTGATCTCAGCTGCCAATATGTTTTTATCAAACTGAGTTTTACCAGCACCATCATGCTTCTAACTTTACATACTGCTTTTTGTGACACTAAATACAAAAGCCTTCTTGAAGTCCAGGTTGATTATGTTGTCTGTTTCTGTCCATTTCTTTTGTCAGTCACATCAAGAAATTAATCAGATTAATTCAGCCTGACCTTTCTTTTAAAATGTCAATATTTCGTTCTTTTACCAGTCTGCCTCTATCCAAGTATTATCCTATCTTTTCCCTGATCAATGACTGTAGAGTACCTCAGTTCTGAGGTCAGTCCTTTTATGTATTCAGCTACTCAGTAATTTCTTTGACCTTTCTGAAATATGGTGGTGAATTTATCCTCTCTAGGTCTTGTAGAATTGAAGGACTACTTTTCTCTCAAAGCTACGTCAGCCAGATATTTTAGAAATGGAAATATACAGGAACAATCTGGAGTGTTAAGTCTTTAATTTTAAAAAAGTCACATTCTGCACTACACTTCAAATTTTACTGTGTACAGTATTTCTAATTCATCACGTGTCTCTTTTTGGAGTAAGGAATAATATTGTTCTTAAAAAGAGTTCCCACATCATTTGATTGCTAAACTTGCATAACTATTGTCTATTTAAAGTTACGGAGTCTGCTATACAGGGCCTGTAAGGGAATGTTTATGTACAGTATCTCTATATACAGACCTTTTTTGTCTATCTTGGAAAAAGGAGCTGACTGAAAGAATCTGACATAATATTCCAAAGAAAACATCTGCTTTTAAATATATTTGTTTGGATTCCAGTAAGCACACCTAGCACATACATATTTAGCTTAAAACTACAGAGTTGCCTATTGAGAAGATGTGTTTATCTAAATAAGTTATGCATATTTCATAAAGAGAAAACAGGGAGAGTGTTTGGTAATTTTTTAAAAAATCCGCAAGTTTAGATTTAAAATATGCTTTTATAGTTTTTTTAATTTTTAAAAAACAAAGTGTTGAGAGGAAGTTTTATTATGTGTTTAATCATTTTAGTATATTTAACATGATTTTTTTCTAAACTTGGCTTTAATCTAGAGATCATTTTAAAAAATCTTATGAGCACTGAAAATGTTCTAGCAACTGATAGCATTTGAAAAGATAATGTATACATTTAGTTTTAAATTTTCTAATTTAAAGAATACATTAATTCAGATCTTAATTTTTAACTTTTACCATTTTTGTATTACATATATTTTCTTTAATGTATATAGTAAATCTTTTGTATGTTAGTAAAGTAAGAACTGTCCTTAGTTCAGACCTCATGTTATAAATCTTAATTCCTAAACACCTGATTAGCTAAAAAGACACTGTGGTGTATGAACATTTATTTCAGCCTACGCAGTCCTATCCAAAGAGACAAGAAGAGATGGAGACTCAATTAGTATGCTTGTCCCCCCACTCATGCCATGCCACATAACTGAAATGAGCCAGAAATTCTTATACAACTGTCGGATATTCAAAAATGAATCCTTACTAGTACTGGATTACTAATCACACATATCTTCATCTTAAATTCAGATTTCTTAGGTGTTGAGACAGTCACAGTTGGGAATAGTCTTTAACACAGCACTTTGAACCAAACTCAGACCTGGTTTAAACGTGCAGATCTCACAATGCCCAGGGGAATTGGGCCTGAGTTGAAACTGATACTTTGTGGTTTCTAGGCCATTTACATTGGTTCCTACTTTCTGGGTAAAATTATTCATGATCTAACAAGTGCTCCTGTGCATCACACTAAACTTGGGTTTATTCAGCACTGCTCCCCTAAAGCCAATCTTCCCACTTATTCTCCCAATTTCAATCAAATTATACCTTGTGGCATTTGGTTATTTTGATATTAACTAACAATCAAAATTTCATTTTCTTATATTTTTATAACGAAAATACCATTGCACTGTAAAACAAAGTAGATGGAGAGGAAGGATAGTGCAGTGGTATGTGGGTTGGCCTGCTAAATGCAGCGTTGTGAGCTCAATCCTTGAGGAGGCCATTTAGGAATATGGGGCAAAAATCTATTGGATGATTTAATGGGGGATTAGTCCTGCTTTGAGCAGGGGGTTGTACTAGATGATCTCCTGAGGTCCCTTCTCACCATGATATTCTGTGAAATTGGGAAAGAGTACTAGTTGTGTAGACATCAGGGAGACAGCTTTAGTTATTGGAAACTAGGAGGTAGTTGAGACTTTATATACTGGGGAGAGGTTACATCTTATCTTTCCTTCTAAAGGGCATATCAAGTGGGGTCCCACAGGGGCTGGTTCTGTTCAATATCTTCATCAATGATTTAGATAATGGCACAGAGAGTACACTTATAAAGTTGGCAGAGGATACCAGCTAGGGGAAGTTGCAAGTGCTTTGGAGAATAGGATTAAAATTCAAAATGATCAAACTGAAAAAATGGTCTGAAATAAATGGGCTGAAATTCAATAAGGACAAATGTAAAGTACTCCCTTTAGGAAGGAACAATCAGTTGCACACATACAAAATGGGAAATGACTGCCTAGGAAGCAGTATTGTGGAAAGGGATCTGGGGTTGGAGTAGATCACAAGCTAAATACAAGTTAACAGTGTAAAACTGTTGCTAAAAAAAAAAAAAAAGCAAACATCCATTCTGGGATGTATTAGCAAGGGTATTGTAAGCAATACATGGGAAGTAATTCTTCCGCTCTACTCCATGGTGATTAGGCCTCAGAAGGAGTATTGTGTCCAGTTCTGAGTGCATTTCAGGAAAGATGTGGACAAATTGGAGGAAGAGCAACAAAAAATGATTAAAGGTCTAGAAAACATGACCTATGAGGGAAGATGGAAAAAAATTAGGTTTGTTTAGTCTGGAGAAGAGAAGACTGAGAGGGGACATAATAGCTTTCAAGTACATAAAAGGTTGTTACAAAGAGGAGGGAGGTAAATTGTTCTCCTTAACCTCTGAGGCTAGGACAAGAAGCAATGAGCTTAAATGGGCAAGGATGGTTTGGGTTGGACATTAGGAAAAATTTCCTGTCAGAGTGGTTAAGCACTGGAATATATTGCTTAGGAAGGCTATGGAATCTCTGTCATTGGAGATTTTTAAGAGTAGGTTAGACAAACACCTGTTAGGGATGGTCTAGATCAGTGGTTCTCAGACTGGGAGTCGCGACCCACCTGGGGATCATGGGCCAATTCCACAGCGATTGAGAGCTGCCGACACCTTCAGCGGCATTTCGGCGGAAGCTGCAAACGCTGGAGTGCGTCTGCCGAAAAGCTGCCAAAGTGCAAGTTTCTGCTGTTGGTGGCATTTCGGCAGACACAGAGTCGAACACTGCCTGTCCTCCAAAATGCCGCTGAAAGCGGAAGAGTTCAGTTCTGCGGCATTTCAGCAGACATTCCTTTGGGCCGCTAGAGGATGCAGCTCACCAAAAAGGGATCAACGAACATACAAGTTTGAGAACTGCTGGTCTAGATAATATTTATGAGTATAGGGGACTGATCTAGATGACCTCTCGAGCTCCCTTCCAGTCCTACAATTCTGATATTCCACCTTTTAGGCAAGGGTGAAAGTGATCTTGAGTTTGTAGAGAGAAGGGTTTGAATTGCTCATTCTCCATACCAGCAAAGCACTAACTGCCCCAGTTCACCCAGTGTCTACAATTACACTCACAAGTACACACACAGAATGACTTTCAAAGTTGCTGAGCATCCATCACCTCCTGCTGAAGTTCAGTGGGCATCGCAGATGCTCAGCACATCTTAGAAATCAAGCCTGTTTTAGCTTAATGTTTCTGCTAAAATAATCAGCAGTGAAATAGAGCAAGGATCTTCCAACTATGGCCCGGGGGCCGGATCCGGCCCACAGCTTCGATTTGTCCGGCCCTCCAGATGAGCAGGCACGCTGAGCAGGCACATGGAGAAGCCACCGCTGCTCCCCCTGCAATCCCCGCCACAAGCTGCTGCCAGCGGCCCCATGTGCGGAGGGGTGAGTGCCCCCATGGCAGCGGTCGGAGGAGCAAGGAGGGGGTCGCAGCAGCAGCCAAAGGCGCAAAGGGGGAATTTGCATATATTTGCATATATTTACTTATTTCACAGTCACTTCGACCCGCAAAGTCCTTTCAAAAATCTAATATGGCCCTCGTCTCATAAAGTTTGGAGACCCCTGAAATAGAGCAATGTTAACATTTAGGATAGGATTTTCAAATGTGCTCTAATTCCACTCCCACTGATTTTGGATTATCTTTTGTTTAATGTTCTGCCTAGGTGTTTACTTTGTTATGGATTGCTGACTGGATGGTGCACCACTTCTGGAAAAAAGGAAAAGATCCTGACAGTTTTTCTATCCCTTACCTTACTGCGTTGGGAGATCTGCTTGGAACTGCCTTATTAGCTATGGGTTTTCACTTTCTGTGGCTCATTGGTGATCGAGATGGGGATGTTGGAGACTAATCATTCAGATGGACATATTAATTGTTCCCAGTAGTTTCAGAAGAAAAATAGGAGACAACTGCTTACCATTCCAGTTGAAGGATTTCAAAACAATTGTTCAATTTAGTATGGGTAATTAAGGTGGCACGGATATTAAATGGCCTTAATTTTTTTTAATAAAAGATGGAACAGGAAGGATTTTATCTGATTTTTATCCTAAAAGTGAGGACTGTTGCTGGTTGAAAACATTTATCAGATACAATGAAGTGTAGGCTGACTGATTGACAGGTGTTTTGTATTAGGAAAAGGAGCATTTAACAAAAGTAAAATCAAGGGATATCATGTAAACCAGAGCTGTCTTTTAATTGACAATAAATGAAGAGTGAAGAAGGGAGATGAAAACATATCAGTGGCTTATTTTCTCTTTTTTGCCCTCACAAATTGGGCATGTATTTCAAATCACAGTGCACAAAGGGTTCATTGAGTCAAAATAATTTCCTTCTCACAGACACAACTACTTAACTGATTATGTGTCTTTGCCATTTTTAGGATTTCTCCAGTTGCCATAGGCTGTACATCAAGAATAATTATTATTGTAATGATTTGGACCCTAATCCTTCCAACATTTTGACACATGCTTAACTTTACACACATCAGAGGAACTACTTGCATGTACTGTTACGCTCTTCGAGAAGTATTTGCATGATTGAGCCCTACCACAGAGTAGCAAGAAAACTTCAACCTACTACTTTTGCCCTTGGTATCTATCTAAATCAATTGTGTACGCCAGGAGTCTTCAAACTTCATTGCACTATGATCTCTTTCTGACAACAAACATTGCAACACGACTCCAATGGGGGAGACTAAATGGGAGAGGGGGACTAAAGCCTGAGCCAACCCGAGCTGCTCTGGGTGGGTGGAGTGGGAGTGGGGATGCCAAAGCCTGCTGAGGCCAAAACTGAAGCCCAAAGGCTTCTGCCCCAGGCAGGGGGAGGGGCAGCTCAGGCTTTGGCCCCAAGTCCCAGCCAGTCTAATGCCAGCCTTGGCAACCCCATTAAACAGAGTAGTGACCACCTTGGGGTCTCAACCCACAGTTTGAGAACCACTGGTGTAAGCAAACACATTTAGCATGATGCTGCACTGATCTATGTTAATGAGGATAAGCTAGAATGAAGCTAATTTTCTGTTGGAAAATGTACTTTTAGTTGGCAACTGGAGAGGCTTCAAGTATTAATATTAAAAGTACTGTCATGGCAATGACATTTATTATGTACTTTAGGGTTGTGTCATTGTTTCCATTATAATAGTTGGTTTTCAGGTGTTTCAGTTATAACTATTTACCCCAATCAAAACTTGGGGTGTATAAGATTATGATGTTTCTTAGACTTTTTAAAAATTTATTTGGACTATTTGAAAGTTTATGTAAACTTTTAAAAATAGAAAAAATATAGGGCCAGAGTGTGCCATCTACTTTTAAGCAGAAATCACCATTGTTGTTAATAAGGATTTCTGTTTAAAAGCTGTGGCAGAATATAGCCTATAGAGAAATTACTGGCTGAATAGAGGCGAGTTGCATCTTACACAGAAGTTATGTTCCATGGTCAGTGTGTAAAGCGAAAACCGCGTATAGTCAAAACTCATTGAGTTGAATGGCTGGTGAAATCGCCCGCCATACAGATACAGTTTTTAAATTTTTATTTTTCCCTTTTTTCTTCTTCTTTTTGCCGACCTCGTAAAGCTGAAATTGCGCATGTTAAATGCGCGTAAGATGTGACTTGCCTGTACTTTCTTATATTTGTTTAACTCAAAGCTTAACAGATGAAGTTTGGCAAGTGATTAGTCTAATTATTTAATTTGAAAAAATATATAAAATTATACAGAAATATTTTGGAAATTGTCTACAATTCATGTACAGCAAATGTTTTTAAAAATTTAAAAATCATGGTGGACATCCTAAATACATAATTACATGAATCATTCTGGTTAATTGTGTAAATACTATAGCCAAAAATTTTCAAATTTGGAGACCTATAATTAAATACCTAAATCCATAAATAAACTCCCAAGTCAGCATATATCCTTACCCTGCAAATATTTATGTATGTGATTTTATGCATATGAGCAGTCTTTCTGAATTGAATGCAACTACTCAAATTCATAAAGTTACATTTGTGCATAAGTTTTTACAGAATTGGGGCATTAGACACTTTAAAAGTTGGCCTGACTTGCAAAGAGCTACTGGCCATCCTCATCTCCATGGAAAAACAGGGTGTTTGAAAGTTCAAAAATAAAGCCAGGTACTTTGGTGCCTAGACATGGATTTAGATGCCTAACTTTAAGCACCCTCATTTGAAAATTTTTACTTGAGCTTTTTCTTAAAATTATGACTACCTAGCTGACAGATTGGAAAGGATCATAAACCTTGTTATGTCTTCTACTTATGTGAGGTAAAGATGAATATCACTTTAAGTTCCCTGGCTTTTGATAGTTTGTATTAATGTTATTTAAATTAGTTTATTGTAATGTATATTGTGAGAAATATTATAAATTGTTTAAAAATAGAATGGTTATAATTCACTTTTTGTTTGACTTCTTTAAAATGCTGTTTTTATTCTGTGCTATAGACCTAGAAATAATTACAGAATTTAATTCTGGTGGAACTACCTTGTTGAACTACATTGTCATGGCAAACTTTTTTACTGGCAGAATTATTGGATTTTAAAATCCTAATAAATGAACTGCAAAGCTCTTTAAACAATAAAAAATAGTTTCTTCACTGCATTGAGATACCTGAGTGAACAGTACTAATATAATGTATGTTTGTATTGTAGTATACTTTATTTGCTGATGTATGTTTGTATTGTAGCAAACTTCATTTGCTGATGGTAGCATCATGATGTGCTAGGTGTTTTCCAGACAAACAAGAAGGAATGATCCCTGCCCTGAAGAGTACACAATCTAGGAAGACACAGAGAAGGTATGTGTATACTGTAGCAGGAAACACACCTTGCAGTCTGGGGAGACAGCCTTATGCTAAAAACAGCAGTGTAAGCATTGCAGCTGGCTCTCAAGTGGAGAGGGTTGGGTGATGAGTACGGTGTTCAGGTCAGAAGCCGTGACTAGACTTTGTGGGAGGGGAGCTGTGGAAGCAAAGATGGTGGAGGAACTCAAGCATGAAGACAATGAAGAGGGAAACTACAGGTATTTGAAGCAGAACTGAGAGTGACAGAGGAAGACTAGGTACATTGAAGGGTAGAGGGGAGGATATTGGGGTGACAGAGCAACATGAGTATCTTATGGAGGTAGTGAGGGTAAGGTCTAGAGAGTCATTAGATAAGGCAGTGCCAGGGAGCAACAAAGCCTTTGCTGTAGTAAACAGAAGGCAGGTATTTGCAGAAGAAAAGCCTAAGGGAATAAAAGGTGGGAACCGCTGCACTGTTTTCAAGAAAGGAAAAGGGAATGGGCTTGGAAGGGAAGACAGATGGCGGAGGAAGGAATGAGGGCATTGTGAAAGAGGGAGTGGGGGATTTGGTGGGAGCATGAAGGGTACAGGGTGAGATGGTAAGGGGGAATAGATGGGTGAGGAAAAATGAGGCCTTTAGGGGAAAGGGAGGGGAGAGTGAAGGGTTAAGAGAGGTTTGTGCTGAAGGAGGAAAAGTTAAAGATCTGGAAGCAAGAGAGGAGGAGGAAATGATTGTGGTGAATGGGAGGATTTATGAACCTGGTAGGGTGGGTTAAAACAATATATAGTGTGGGGGCCTCAGACAAGCTTGTGGTAGTTTTCAGAAAGACTCTTTATCCCCATACTCTGCTGCCTGGGAGAAGAAACAAAGGAGTTGTCAGGGTTCATACCATCCTTCATCCATATAGGGACTGTATGCATGAGGACCAGTTTAGATTCTGGCATTGTTGAATTCTGTGGTAGGAGACTGGCAGCTGTACAGTATTTCACTAATACAGGCCCAATTGGCCACTCACTAGGCTGCTGTGAGGGAACACAGCCACTGAGTCCACAGGTGTTTTAGGCTGTTGGAGCCTGAATGGAGCACACCCACTGCCCCACTCTGGGGATCACTGAGCACAATCAAGGGGTATAAAAATTCTGTCTAGCACCCTTTTCTGAAGGCTGGAACCCACTGTCCTGCTGCCTACTCTCTGGGCTAAGTTCTGGGCCTTCAGACTCTCCCATGTCCTATACTTTCATTTGGAATCCCACTGAAGGTGAACTCAGAAGGCATGTGGTAGTTGTAGCATATAGCACAAAAATGCTTTGCATCAGATGCCGACACTAGTGCTCTTTTACTTAACAGATAAAGCAGACTACAGATTGTTTAGAAAGCAATAAACATCCTAATACCTACCCCTCACTAGCTCACCCTTCCTTGGTCGGGGGGACCATCTGTATTCAGGTGCCTCATCTGGCTTTTAGGTGCTGGATTGTTCTCCCTCATCTTGAACTGGAGAAAAACAGCGAGGGAAGAGCCCAAATAGAGCCACTCCAGTCCTACAAACTTCCAGGAGATTCCTGGATCAGCTTTCCCAAGGGATCAGAGACCTCCAGTAGGTGATTTTGTTGTCAGGTGACTTCTCCTCTGATAAACCAGTTTGGGATGGGAGTCATTTTATTGTTCAGATCTGTTCCATTTCAATGGGAGAACAGTCCAGATTTAACAACCTGCTATTGTCTGTCCTGTACCACTACCCTGTTGGAATTTCAGGCAAATATGGAGGGAAACAGCCATTAAAGAAGGCCCAAGGGCTACACATTCAACTTGTAACTTGGTAAAGATACATTCAGAGAGTTCATAACTTCACACAATTAATAAATTGAACAGACAAGTTCCCTAAATCATCACACAATCAAACTTTTTGTTTAACCACAGCCCAATAATAATCAAATATTTTTTTAAAAAGTAAAATTTTCACTGCTACAGTCTTCTTGGGTTGTTTTTTTTTATAATTTAGTTTGGGTCTTTTTTCCACAACTACTTGACTCCCAGATCTCCTACGTCACCTCTTTCTCTCACCTGGCCTGCAGAAAACACTTTGCTGTAGCTCCATTTGCCTGTCCTTTTTCCTCTTTCATTCTACTGGCCATTTACACAGCATAGCACTGCTTTGCTCCTGGTAGATGCTGCCGGTCACTCTAAGTTGGTAGAGGATTGAACATTTCATGAATGCCAGAGAATTGTGGAGAGCCCTGTATACTTAATGGCTACACATGTACTCTGTTAAGTAACAGGTTTCAGAGTTGTAGTCATGTTAGTCCAGGGGTGGGCAAAATTTTTGGCCCGAGGGCCACATCAGAATTGCAAAACTGCATGGAGGGCTGGGTAGGGAAGGCTGTGCCTCCACCCCCTATCCATCCACTCCCACTTGCCACCCCCTGATTGCCCCCCCCAACAGAATTCCTGACCTATCCAACGCCTCCTGCTCCCTGTCCCCTGACTTCCCTGACCCCTATCCACACCCCCAACCCCTGACAGGCCCCCTGGGACTCCCATGCTTCTCAACACCCTTCCCCCTGTTCCCCATCCCCTGATGGCCCCTCCCAGAATCTCCATCCCATCCAAACACTCCCTGCTCCCTGACTGCCCCCTGAACCCTCTGCCCCTTATCCAACCCCCTGGCTCTGGCCCCTTACCAGGCCACTCAGAGCAGCAGGACAGGCAGCTGCGCAGCCTGGCCAGAGCCAGACACGCTGTTGTGCTGTCCTGCTGCCCAGAGCTCATTACCAGAACAAAAGTGATTTTTTCTCCCTTGGTATTCTACTATTAATTGAATTGTCTCATTAGAGTGACCTCCCACTTGGTTAGACAACTCCCATCTTTTCATGTGTTGTGTATTTATATCTGCTACTGTATTTTCCACTCCATGCTTCTGATGAAGTGGGTTCTAGCTTATGTCTAAATAAATTTGTTAGTCTTTAAAGTGCCACAAGGATTCCTTGTTATTTCTGTTAAGTAAAGGTACTCATCTTTTATGTTCTAATTTTAGTTTATTTTGCAAAAGGAAAAATTAAAAAGTGGGATATTTCCCCCTTCAAGTTACTTTCCTGTTGGTTTCTGCAACACCCCCTCCGGAGATTGCTGTCCTATCAGATTGAAGTGTGTTATCAGTTGTGTAGTAAGCCTCAGGCAACAGTGAGTCCCACCTAGTTTTCTTTTTCATAAGGCAGTACGATTCCCTTTCCTGTATTTTTAATGGCTCAGCTAAAATCCAGTATCAGCCAGCCATTCATTTTACTCAAACAGCTAAATCAATAAACCAAATGAGATGAAATTTTGTGTCAGTATCCTTCTGGGCAAGCTATTTTTTTTTATTCAAATAAACTTTCATTTCCAGTTGTTCATATCCACTGATCATATTATCAGGACCTATTTGTTTCTGCTGACATGGTCAGAAGCATAGCTGACCACTTTCAGCCTAATAAACCTGGGACAGGAAGAACACAGCTTCATTTCCTTAATGACTCCTAGTTGCCTGCACCTTTTCAGTAGATCTAAGTTATTCTTAGTTTAAAAAAATAGGTGAGGTGGATGGGTGCTGACTAATGCCAGTATCACCTGGAGTTTTGGAAGAGCTGAACTCTGCTATCACATAACAGAATCCTGAACTCTGATGACCTTGGTAAGTAAAAAGAAAATATTTTGGTTTTAAAGGTATTTAGCTATAGCTTTACATACAAAATTAAAATCAAAAGTAGGTTATTCGGTGGGGGGGAGTGAGGGGTTACTTCTTTAAAGCCTATCTTTAAATACTTTTCAGGAATTGAATTGAAACTGTTTATTTTATGGTAACAGTGTTAACTTTGTAATCATCTAGTTAAGTCAGTTCCATCTATTGTGCTACAGATTTTATGCTTTGTCTTAGTTGGAACAGCTATTTCCTTTTGCTTTCCTAGGTATGGGCTTAGTTTTATTATATTCCTCTTATTTTCTCTTCCAGCTTGATAATAAAATATTGTCCCATTTTTTGAAGTTAGAGTATTTGAAAGTATGAAAAGAGTGATTTTCTTGCTTTCATGTCACTTTACTACCTAGAATGAGCTGAATCTTTACTACAAGGATTAAAACTGCCACCATAGTGGAGCTTTATAGGCCTGGGGCCCAAAAAGATGGCCAGTTTCTCAATTTAGGTGTATGTACTGTTTCATTTAAATCCTGAAGATACTTGTATTAACTTAAATGGGCTAAAAGTTGTTAATGTTGTCTTGTCCACTGTTACTGTCGAAAATTCAACAGTGTTAAAGTTCCAGGGATTTGTGTACAGAGATCCCAGCCCACTTAATGCTATGGCAAGCACACCATTAAAAATCCTTTTATTAAAATACAAAAGAAGGAAAAACAGTTAAAGCATTTGAAATGTAAAGTATTAAGTAAGGCTTATATTTTAACATCCTTTGTTCCTTTTCCCTTTTAAGAAGGAAAAAAACTCGTTTGACAGTGGCTTATATGGAATTAAAGAGAGTAATAATTGCCCTTTTGGGTAAAAGACAATAAGTTAGTTAAGGGAAAATCCTGCTTCATCTGAAGTGGTGTTTGTATTCAGCTGGAACTAGAAGGGGTGGTGATTTTTATCTGGATTCCTTTCTCTGGCCAGGTCTGGTTAGGTCACGGGGTCGGCAACCTTTCAGAAGCAGTGTGCCGAGTCTTCATGTATTCACTCTAATTTAAGGTTTTGCATGCTAGTAATACACTTTAATATTTTTAGACGGTCTCTTTCTATAAGTCTTTAACATACAACTAAACTATTGTTGTATGTCAAGTAAATAAGGTTTTTAAAGTGTTTAAGAAGTTTCATTTAAAAATAAATTAAAATGCAGAGCCCCCAGACCGGTGGCCAGGATCCAGGAAGTGTGAGTGCCACTGAAAATCAGCTCGCGTGCCGCCTTCCACATACGTGCCAGAGGTTGCCTACCCCTGGGTTAGGACATCTCTCAGGATCAGGATGATGGAGGACTCAGGAAACAGTGGGAGTGGCAGCAATGGTGGTGAAGCCCGCTTCAGTAGCCTTTGTCGGTTCATCCCTTTTTTCTTTAAGAACCCAAAAAGGGAGTGATGATGGAGTAGCCTGTTCCCTCATTAATTTGTTCACCAATTATGCCTAGTATCTTACACACCAATTTTGGTTCATTTATTTCCAGTCCCACATCTTCTGTTTTTATCAACCATAATTTCCATATAGTCCTTGAACCATATCAGTAGGCCCTTTTTGCTTAGACTAATTCAGTTTTTCTGTCTCCTTTTCACATCAAGATTTGTAGGATATTGTGTGATGCTTTATGGACTTTCACGTACTTTGTACAGTGGAGCTCACAATTAGAGTACATTTGTATCACAACAGATAGTAACTGGTTCCCTATACTTAACATTTTCAGAGACAGTATCTGGATGCATACATAGGAGAACTCTGAAATGGAATATTTAAAACACCTTATTAGAAAGAAAAATTGCTCTAACAAAGAAGAGAGAGCATGTCACTTGAGGTAGGAAAAATTGATCTAGCATCTTAATTATTGAATTACTATGGTTCGAAAACTACAGCAGTGGTTTTAGAAAACAGCGAGTGGTATATGTTTGTTAGTAATGCAAACTCTGTGGTGAAATGACTGCTGCTTTTTGCTTGTATTATGTAACTGATAATTTTTTTTTGTTTATAAATGAGATTGTTTTTTTTAATTTCTAATCAAAACTAGTTTTGCGCTCCAAGTGTCCTTTTGATTAGCAGTTCCCCGTACACATTCAGAAAGCTATAAATCACTCTTCTGTATTTATAAGTGATGGGTACAAGATTTTAATCAGAATTGGTGCATTTCAGCATGAAGAGCTCTTATTTAATACTCATGGAGATCTTTTCATTGATTTAATGGGTGTTGGATCAGTCCAGTACTGTTCTGCTCTGATGTTCTACTGTAAGATACAATAACAAAATACACTATTAAGATAATCTCAGTTGTAACACCAGATACAAGTGCAGCATGTGGAGAGGTATCTAAAATTCTGAATGAGTGCTCAAGATCTACGAAGGTGGCAGTGAACACCAAAGGGATGAACATAGGATGGAACTGGATGGAGTTTAGATGCTCTGCAATATGGAATTTCACTTCTGCTTTCACTTTACATCCTGCTGGCAGTCTCCTTTGTGTGGAGGAGGGTGGAGTTTAGAATACACTGTATTTATGCCCTTTTTTGTGAATTTGGTCTTTATTTAACTTGACCAAATCTCTGTTCATGTATTTTTTTTTCGGGGGGGGAGGGGGGAGGAAAGAGCAGTGTTTGTTTTCTGGAGTGTGGCGATATCCTCTGTAAATGTTAACGGCACCAAAAACTACAGTCATCCAGAGAGTTCAGGGAAATACTTTGCTTGGGATTTTTTTTATTTAATAATGTTTTTGCTAGTGAAATGGGATCTTGAATGACATTCTTGGTAGATATGTAAGGCAGTAACTGACTTTCCAATCTTAGTCTTAAATTATAGATATTTTGTGCTGCACCACACATTCTGTTGTTGACCTGGGATCTTAAATGTTTTTTGTCTATTACATCTTTTCAGTCTTTATATATTTTTGTATACATATCCTAATGGCTGTTGGCATGTTTTGGCTCAAGTAATGTGTCTTTAAACATTTTAGATTTTCAATTATTAAATATTTTGGCAGTATTAGTCTCCCGAGTACACAATCATTTGTGACACCTGACTTCCAATAATTCATTAGGCTATTTTCCCACTTAATCAGCATGATTATTTGTATTCTGGTAGTGCCTGTAGACACCTGGTCATGTGTCGGGACCCCACTGTGCTGGGACTGTATACGCACACAACAAAAAACTTATTCCTTGCCCAGAGGGCTTACATGTGTCACAATGTAAATATTGGATAGTAGAGAGGGTTTTTTTTAAACCAATGTATTAAAATACTTTTAGACTCATAGCAAACTTTTGGAAGTGCCTCAAATATTCATAGTCTATTCATTAGCAGTTTAATGTCCAGTTACTTGTAATGGATAGGTATACTATTAGCAGTGCTCACTAATAGTTAGCTAGGTAAGCTTGTGTTCTTTAAGTATGTCCTGGAGTTGTTATATTCCAAAATTTTTATCCCAAAGATGCACATCTGTTCTGCACACAAAGGTTAGGAAATACACATCCCTAAGAAATTTGCATATCAAATTGTAAGGGTATGAAGTATCCTGTGTAATTTGAACTATAGCTATCAAGAACCACTCTGTTCAAATTGCACATCTTTTTAAGAAATGCCAGGCAAGAAAAAGCCCTGAACAGAGCTTGAGAAGTGTTTTGTTTTACTATTTGACAAGGCTACTAGAAATAACTGTCCCTTTGGTCTTGGCCTTTACTGTCCTTTTTGAATAATTAGTATTGGGTTGCATATGGAAGGAAAATATTAAGAATGCCACTAGGACTATTTTGTGTAAATTATTACTGAAAAGATCAGTTGCATATAAAACAGCTAAAGTAAATCTAGCTGGTTAATAAGTGAAGTGGGAAGGAGCATATCTATTAGCTTCAATAAAAAAAATAGTGATCATTACTGATTGAGAGTGGTTTTTGATGATGAGTTGATTTTTTTTATGAAAGCAATAGCAAAATCTTAAGTATTACAGCTTACCTTTGAGAACTGAAAAATACAGTGGAATCTCTGAATTACAAACACTTTGGGAATGGAGGTTATTCGTAACTCTGAACAAAACGTTATGGTAAACTTTTGAAAGAACAACTGAACATTGACTTAATACAGCTTTGAAACTTTACTATGCGGAAGAAAAATGCTGCTTTTAACAATCTTAATTTAAATGAAACAAGCACAGACACAGCTTCCTTATCTTGTCACACTTTTTTAAAAAAAATTCCCTTTATTTTTTAGTAGTTTATGTTTAACATGAAGTACTGTACTGTATTTGCTTTTTTTGTCTCTCCTGTTGCCTGATTGCGTATTTCCAGTTCCAGCTAAGGAAATGCTGTGATTGACCAGTCAACTTGTAATTCTGAGGCTATCCTGTACGAAGATACACTAATGAATTTTGAGTAACCTACTTTTTTTTCCCCCTTTGGGTGATGGCCTCTATGCATATTCCATGCATGATAAATCTTAGAAGTACATGCAACAGCTCTTGACCATAGTTCACTTTTTTTTCAGAATCCAGCTGTATGCTTGCCATCCTGTGGTCTTAACTTTAATGGTTAGAGTTTTAAGTTGTAACTTATTTACAACTCTTTAAAAAAATCATTTTCTGAGATTTATAATGCATTTGTGGGGTGTAATTTTCTCCTAAAATATTATCTACTAGTAAGTTGTTGGATTTTTTTTATCACCAAGTTGCACTCTGAATTTTTACCTCTATATAGTTAAGCCACTATCTCATTTACTACAGTATTCCATTTTTTTTCTTTAAAAGTTTCACCTTGAAAAATCCAAAACATCTATTTGGTTTCTCCTTTTTGTTGAAGCAACCAGCTTTTGTATAGGATCCAAGTAATCACCATAGAAGAGGACATTACATAGCAATTGTACAAAGACTGAGCCAATTTTCACTCACTTGTGTAAATCTGGAGTACAGTGGACACATATGCAAAATTAATTCCTTTCTAAAGATGCTACTGATACTCCTCATGTTACATAGGGAATAACTCTGAAACCTGGAATGTCTTTAAAAAAGGAATCCACTTTTTACATGTGCCCGCTTTATCTCTACTTAAGTCAATGGAGTTACTCTAGATGCCCCGAGGGTAGAATTTGGTTCCTCCTTTACACCAATCATTAGGCAAGGTGGTATCATGGGTAGGACACTGGACTGGAAAACACAATGCATCTGATCTATTGCTAGTCGTGCAGTGACCTGTTGTGTGACCACAAGCAAGTCATTTCACTTCTCTGTGCCTTTGTTTCCCCTTTCACCCTCTGGTTTGTCAATTTAAATTGTAAACTCTCTAGGGCTGGGAGTTTTCCGTAGTTTGTACCTTCACAGCTTATTGTGGCCTCTGGGCGCTGCAGTAGTACAAATAATACCATGCACATGAAATCTACATCCCTCTTCTGGAACTGAAGCAAGGCAGTGTAAAGAATCTGTAAACACTTCTGCAGTAATCAAGATAATGAAGGTCTTCCCTTTCAGGTTTCATTGCCAAATGGCCTTTGTCTGAGTGCTGCTCTAGAATGCTGATTCACTTGTCTCTTTTACAAAGTCTCCTTAAAACGCATTGCAAGCATAACATGCCATGCAGCATTAAACTCTGCACACTTACAATATCTTGTCTGCTTGTGCATGAGGGTATAGAAGAAGGGTGGCAAAGAAAGGATTAAACTGAACTATTACTATGTCAGCCCGCTAGTATAGATTAAATCCTGAGCCTTGCACAAAGCTTGGAATAAATAGGCTTGGCACTAAGGAGGAGAAATGGAATTCTCCACCTTAGGCAGTTGACCGGCTCTACAGCTACTACTATAAAATCAAGACCGGGACATTTATACCTATTATGTTTCTGGTATGAGGTCACTGGAGTCTGTTATTGACTCCAGTGACCTCTCCTTCCATGCACAGCTATGGACAGAGATCTCCTGTGGAGTTGTGCTCTAGCACTGCTTGGGCTTTCCCGTACTGTCTCCTCACCCTATGAGGGAGCAACACTCATCCCACTGCTCTCAGGGCTCTGCGTATCCTCAAGCATAGCATCTTATTGGATGTAAGGTGGATGAAAGGTGTTTAAACGTATGCTTGCAGTTTTGGTATTAAAACTGCGTTTAAAATATTTATTAAGATATGTAAATATTTTAAAACCTTTTCAACTAGGAGACCATTACATTACATGTTTAATAGATATGGAATCTACACTCAGAGCGCTCGTTTCTATTATTATACCTTCTGGGATAATGCATCAGCTTCTGAATACTAATGGTAAGAGAAGGAGATCTGAGCATTTCTGGCACTTATAAGCTGAGCTGCATGTATTCATTTTGTACAAATTATACTAATAGTGATAATTCAGCTAATCAGATGGCTGATTGGCCGTTATTAATTGAGATCAGTGATGATAATAATTTTGCCAGTCTAAACCCATCTTGCATGCAGTACTGAAGAACTGCAGTTATTAAGCTAGTCTCTGATTACGACTTTCAGAGGTGTAGGGCAGCTCATGTTGACATTAGGGCATCTCCTGTTGACATTAAGGCACTGTGAAAACTAGGCTATTACCATATGAGGCACTTAAATATGGTCTCAGTCAGTCAAAATGAAGCCCTTCAGTGTGGACGAAATCCTGTAGTCCTTACTCAGGGCCCATTCTTGTCTATGCAGTGACACCCCTCATGAGGGAGAAGAAACTTAAATTCTTCTATTGGGAAGACAAGGCTTGCAGCCCTGGGGATGAGGCTAGAGGTCTTGCCTCTAAATCTATAAAACCTATGTAATCCTGATTGGCCATTGTCTTTTTGTCACCATGGTGCTTTCTGCTGCCTCTGAAAAGCTTGAACCTTTTCTACCCTTCTCTCTCTTTATTTCCCAGAAGCTGGAGGAGATACTTAAAACTCTAGTCTCAGTATATGGCCAGGTTTACCCTGTGGATTTTGAGGAGGAAGATTTTGGCAGAGTTATAAGCTCCCTGTGCCTTCCTTACCTGCAGATCTAGATACCTGGGTAGGGGCTTCCATAAAATCGTATGACCTTCTCAATGTCCCTTCCAGTCCTCTAATCCAATCCCCATGCATTTGGGGTGGAGAAGGGAGAGCATGCCACAGGACCAGTCCATACCAGCTTGACCACATTTTGATTCCTTTCAAGGAAAAGGTGAGAAACATGTGGCCTTGACTGCTTAGTCAAAATTGCTCTGAATTCAGTAGTTTGTCTGAGTAGGACTGTGGGATTGGGGCTGCTGATACAATAGTGAGCCATTTTTGCTCTGCTACACCTAGAACAGTCATTTGGTAATATGAAGTAGTTGCAGAACTTGCCTGCTTTTAAAATGTTTCCCATCTGTGAAGCCGCTTTTGAAAATATGGAACACGCTTCAGAACAACATGTTACTATACTGTCACTGGCATATCCAAGCCATGTGGATAGGCTTTCTTTTTCTGATGTGGCATGAGGCTATTAGCTGTAACTATATTGTCTTCAGTTGATGTTGTTTGTTGTTTTTTAGTATCCTGAATTATCATCACTTATATTTGTGGTTATCTAAATGTATTTATTTCAAAGAGGGAGTACACACGTCCTTGAACTGTTCTAGTGGGATATTCTGCTAGAAGGCAAATTCTCCTTCCTCACTGACTGGAAATTGCCATGAACCTGAGAGGATAGTAAGAGCACTTCAGAATTGTGGTGTCATTTTGGGTGCTAATTGAGTGGTGATGGAGAAATGTCATAATACTTTGTTGGTGCCTTTGGTTAGATACACAAGGGTCTGATTATTGGTGTCTTTTTTTCTTTCCTTTGGTCTAGAGATGCAGAGGACTGACAGCTGCTATTGACTTCACTTGGTCCTTTGACAACTGTGGAAAAATCAGACTCAGGAGCCCACATCCTCAGAATTAATTTAGCCATTCCCATGGGAGATATGTGCCTAAGTGCATTTTGAGAATTTGGGCTCAAGTGTCTTAAGTTGGGCACACAAAATTAATGAACATGTCTAAAAACATTGGCCCAAGTGATGGGCTCAAGGCCATACAGCAAATCTGTAGAACAGATACCTAATATGTCTGTCAGTTGAAGACATGGCCTACTGAGCAGCTGCAGACGTAAGGAAGAGGCACTCTAGACAGTCTTCTTTAGCTAGGGTACCTGTAACCATCATAACACCCTGAGCTGGAAGACTCTAATAAGAGAGCATAGCTCTCTATCTGCCACAGATATCGAGATATGGCTAGAATAGGCATAGTGTAGGATTGCCTCCCCACTCTGAACTCTAGGGTACAGATGTGGGGACCCGCATGAAAAAAAGAAATACCCCCCCCCCCCAAGCTTATTTTACCAGCTTGAGTTAAAATGTTTTTTCCCAGAACACAACTTCTTCTGTATCTGGACCTGGTACACTGCCACCACCAAACTAGGTCTAGGGTAGTTTGGGACCCTTTTTTCCCTTTCCACTAACCCCCCAAACTTCTTCCTTCCCTGGGAAGCTTGAGAGAAAAAAAACAAACCTCGCCTGCTCCTGCGAGATGTGCCTGATCCAAAACCAGGATCTTACACAATGAAAAACAAGCAGTCAGCTTCTTAAAAGAAAGATTTTAATAAAAGAAAAAAAAGGAATAAATCTCTTATAACCATCAATAGAACAGCATCTACCATAATCAACAAAAGGATTCAGAAACCAAACCTCTCCCCCGAGGCAACTTTCTCCCACTGTTGATATCTCTGCTGAAGCTTACAATATCAAGAAACACCCAGCCAACACTCACCACTGAGAACCCTCCAAGTGATAAAAAGAAAGTAAACTTACTGACTACAGTCCTTGATAGAATCTCATAGTTACAGTGAAAGACATAGCTGTGTTCATCCCATAGCCGAGGTGAACAGAGAGAGACCCAGAGAGAAACTGAAACTTAAAATCCTTTGTCTGCTGAGGAATTTCTCATTGGTCAGTTGTCCACCTCTCAGGTTACCTTTAGCTTAACCCCTTACAGGTAAACAATAATTCTAGGCTACTTCACACTTATGACAACTTCCTATGGGAGACTTTCTCAGAGTTTGAAGGTTCTCCTACCTCCCTGTCTTTATTATTCTAGTTTAATTTTCCTCTGTTTTGAATTTTACTCTCTTGCTCCTGTTTCTAACTCATAGATTGCTAACATCAATTAAAAAAAACAGTTGGGGAATTTTCACTAAGAAAAAATAAAGTTATAATGGGGAGTTAGAAGCATCTGCTGTGGAAGTGATACAATTTGCACATAAAATCTTACTGCATATACTGTAATAACACATAGAGAATGTACATTAATACATGACTATTTAGTGCACGATGGCTGAACTGTTATATCCTGTCTCACTAGAGCAAACATCTTAATCATGCATGGCTATAATACATGAAAAAAACACAGAGGAGCTTCTTAATCTTTGCCTGACCACCACACCCTTTCCCCCCTTGTGGTAGAAGGGCTTTAAAGAGCTCAACCAACACGCAGTGTTTATCAAAGGTATTTATAGCAACTAGCACCGTAGGCACCACCAGTTTTAAGTCCATGTGTACTGGGTATAACAGTCACTGGGAAGGTACTGATTGCAATCATCTCAACCATTAAAAAGCACTTTCTGGTTTTGGGCACTTGAGGACACACATCAAGAAGCCTAAAATATGCTTTTGCTTAGTTAGGAAAAAAATATTCAGAGGTTTCCAGATGCATCTGTTTCTTTTTAAAAACATCCTGGCTAGCCTTTAACTACCTGATAAAGAGCAATAAATGCCTTGTAAAATCTTCTTTATGCCACACTGCTGAACTCTGAGTACAGATCGGTATTGTGTGTGCTCTACAGTCATTCTGTGTATGGAACTCCCATTGGAATCAACAGTAATTTTGTACCAGAGGAAGAATGGTCTGGTGGTTAAAGGCACTGAACTCGGGAGATCTGGATTCAGTTTCTGCCTCTGTTACAAACTACCTGGGCAAGTCTTTTACTCCCTCTTTGTTTCAGCTCCCCATCTGTATGTTGAGGATAATAGTACTTCCTTTGCCTGTCTTGTCATTTACATTGTCTGTGCCCGGGGCAAGGACTGTTTCTTAATCGGTGTACATATAATTCCAAACACAAAGATTAGAGCATTTTGACAGTACCATAATAAAAAATAGTAATGTACATGGAAAGAATGAAGAGCCTGCAATAGCGATTGTGTGCTCTGGATCAGAGAGCTGCCATGTGGATGAGACACACTGGTGCCTGGCATTTGTTGCTCTCTGTCATGAACCAGTGAACGGAGTGAAAGACTGTTTCCCTAGAAGCAGTTATATTATGCATCACTGAATGTTCCTCTTTTATTTACTAAGGAAAGAGGCAACCTTATGCTTATGCTGTTATTAAAAGGAGCAAGTTCTGATGGCTGTACTATGAACTGTTCAGAGGCGGGGCCAAAGCCTGGCCATGACTGATATCTTCAAAGAAAAACACAATGCCTAGATGCAATATCTAAGGGTGATGAACTCAAAGATAACTTTAGCAAACCTGGAAGTGCCCAATGGGCTTTATATAATTTTTAAAGGTCACTTCAAAACTCATTTCCATGCTGAATGCCACCCCACCTAGCCTGGTTAGTTGGGCCTATGATAATTTTCATTTTAGTTTTGTAGTGCATCTTTTAAAGTTGCATTAACAGCAGAAGTATGGCAATAGCATTCTACAACCATTGCATAGCACTAAAATTTTTAATACTGAACTTATAAAATACCACAATTCTATTTCTCTGCAGCCTTCGTGAGGAAGAGAGAGAATTAAGGTGGTCTAGTTTATCTGTGAGCAAGATGTAACAATAAACTATACCTAAGCTGTAGCTGCTATACCAATTACTTTGCCCAATCTCTCTTGGCAGTTAAGAATGGCATGGATTACATAACAAAACAAAGCATCTGTGTGTCCTGTCAGTATATAGGTCAAAGAAACCATTACTCAGCTCTGTGAGTGTCTATTAATTTCAATATCATTTGCAGTCATAAAGATAAATTGCAGTATTACACAGAACCAGAGGTAGGAAAATATTTGTACTGTATCAAGCACAGATGAGACAATATATACACAGAAAATAAACAGGCACAATTCAGTTCAATGTTACTGACTGTGTCTGACTGCAGTGCTAGATCACCTGTCAAGTCTTCATTTAACTTTAATGCAAGTTGGTAAATTGTTTTAAGGACATAATTTGCTTTATATCCCCTGCATGTTGAGGATTTGAATAGCAACTCAGAAAACAATCATCATCTACAGCAGACACAGCTTAATAGAGCAATCTAGGGTATAATGCTGAATTAATAGCACATGCCATCAATTTGAAACCTTTCTTCTCCATGCAGGGGTGTGCACAAGAATAAAAATTTGGCTGCTTTTTGGGAGGGCACTTTCTGTATTCAAGTTTGATATCCCTGCTTTAACATATGAGACTCCATGCTGAAATTTAAAGAGTGGGCCCCATAAGAGGCGAGGCAGAAATTCTCCTGAGTAGTGCATGAGGGAAAATTGGTAGTGAGAGCCTTTTTGCAAACAGCTCTGGATGTGGCTGACTCAGCTGCTAGGTCCATGACTTTGGCAGGGGTTATGCATAGTAGCTCCTGGTTGAAGTCCTCTGGGCTCCCACAGAAGATCCAACAGACTGTGTAGGACCTGCCCACTGAAGGATCTTTCCTGTTCGTGGGGCAGACTGATGCTAAGCTCCATGGATGAAAGGACTTGAGGGTAACATTAGTCCTTTGGGTTGTGCACTGCAGGGCCTTCCTGGGCTTCCAAGAAGCATTTCAGGCCTCAGCAACCCCTCTGGTACTCTGCTCCAGGTGTCTGACAAGACCTGCAGAGAAAGAAGAGTAGAGGTTATACACATAGACCATCTCCTCCTCCTATCTCTGCTTCACTGCCTGCCCCACCTACACATCCAGGGTGTTCTAAGCAGGCATTTTGATAGGATGCTCATGATGTAGGAAGTCCTAAGATGCCAGACCCTGTTTTTCCTTTGTTTTTCAAAGTGTCTTTCCCATTTCCTCAGTGTATCACCATGCACCATTGGCTGTTCAGCACTGTAGAAATGGAATGAATACACCCTCCAATGTATTCTTCCTCAGGGACTCTTCTCATGAAGAACTTCTGGTCCACGAGGTTCAAGCCCTCCTTCAGATTGGAGCAATAGAGGACGTTCTGCAGAATTTAAGAGGGACAGATTTCTACTCCCATTATTTCCTAATCCAAAAGCCAATGGAGGTCTCAGGTCTATTTTAGACATGCATGAGCTGAACAGCTATCTCCAAAATATAAAGTTTCGCATGGTCACATTGGCATCGGTTATTCCTTTTCTGGATCCTGGAGACTGCCCTCAATTTAACAGATGCCTATTGTCATGTATCAATATACCAAGGACACAAAGTTCTGCCAGTTTGTAGGGAAGTGCTACAAATTGCTACATACACGGTCTTCCACAAGTGTGCGTCTCCCCTTGTAAGGTGATACAGAGGTGCCACTCCAGGGGTTGCAGTGGTGCTCCCCCTACAGGTACTGCTAAGGGAAAAACTCCCAGCACCGGTGCATGGGGCGAGCACACACACCTACTATGGAACAGACATAAGCAACACATCTTGAAGAGCCCCAGTTACGGAACAGGTAACTGTCCTTTCTCCACTCTGCTGGACCACTCATTGGTGACTCCAATCTTACTTCCATTACACCCAGATTTGGTCTCCCAGGACCATAGTCAGCTGCTCCACCCAAACTTGCAATCCCTTCATTTAATGGCCTGGAAGCTCCATGGTTAAATCCCAAGGTTTAGGCTTGCTTGGAGCAAGTTTACCAGGTCTTACTAGCTAGAAGAAGGCCCTACATGAGTGCCACCTACCTGTCAAAATGGAAGTGGTTCTCTCTCTGGGAGTTTCACTGATGCATTTGTCTGTCCAACAAATACTCACCGATCTGCTGGATCTGAAACAGCAAGGTGTAGCTATATCCTCTATCAAGCTTCACCTGCAGTAGTATCAGATTTCCACCCTGCATATGAATGGATAAATGTTTTTTTTTTCTATTGACATGACAATTAGATTCCTTAGAGTCTGGAAAGAGTGTATCCTCAACTACAGGAACCCGTTTCCCTGTGGGACTTGAACTTTGTTTTGCCTAAACTTCTGAGCCCACCATTTGAGTTTTTGCATTTTTCCTGGAAAGTGGCTTTCCTAAGTTTGATCACTTCTTCTGCCAGACCAGTCTCTGGACAGCACACCCTCACATGCGAATCACCATACCTAATTGTCTTTTAAAAATAAGGTGGATTTACGGCCGCATCTGAGGTTTCTCTCTAAGGTAGGTTCAGATTTTCATATTAATCAATTTACTTGCCTGTATTTTACTCCAAACCACATATAAATAGGGATGAGCACTGGTAATACACATTGGATGTTTGATGAGCAGTGATGACCTACATAGACAGGACCAAATCATTTCAGTGGCCCACCTGATTGTTTGGCCATAGCAGACAGACTAAAAGGTCTTCCAATCTCCGCACAGAGAATTTCATCTTGGATAACTTCTTATACCCACACATTATCATCTGACAGATGTCTCTCCTTCAGCCAAGCTGACTGCTCACTCCACAAGTTCCCAGATATCCTCAAAAGTATTCCTAGAGCAGATCCCTACGCTGGACAGTTGCAAAGTAGCAACCTGGTAGCTGGTGCACACGTTCTCTCCCGTTACTCCACCACTCAGTATTCAAGAGAGGATGCCAAATATGCCTGAGCTGTACCCCAATCTGTGCACAGGAACTCCAATCGCTCTACCTGTTTAACTACTTGGGAGTCACCAAGAGTGCACATGCAATTGCTTGAAGAAGAAAAAAACTAGTTACTAATGCGTTGTAACTGTTGGTCTTTGAGATGAGTTGAACATGTTCATTCCAGGACCTGCTCTATTACCCCTCTGCAGTGGAGTTTCTGGAAAGAAGGGACTCCGGGTCGGCTAGGCCCTTTATACCAACACCAATGGCAGCAGATGGGGCTTGAGCCACCCTTGTGGGTCACACAGACTGCGAGCGGGAGGGAAGAGGAGCATTTCTGGCAACACCAAGAGTGGAATGGACATGTGCAACACATGTGAATGAACAACAGTTACTCAAAGTTAGTAACTGTTGTTCTTTTCCGCTCACCTAAGCTTCCCAAGCACTTCCAACTGGAAATAGTGTTTTGCTCTCAGGGTGGATGATGTTTGGCCATATGGTCTTAAACAGCTGCTGTGTTTCATCGCAAAAGTAGTTTTGTTTCACCATTCTTCTATAAATATACGGCCTGGTCCTGCTCCCAGGGAAGAAGAGTTTTGCAAATGGGATCAGAAGTAAACATACTTTGAGTGTCTTCAGGATGTAGTGTGGACTATAAATGTACAATATTAATACATTTCAGATCCCTCAGTGGTACTTCAATAAAATAAACCATTCCTGAAAACAGGAGGAAGTAGACTAGCAGAGGCAACTAAACTATGGAGCTCAGGCGGTACCTGTCTTCAATAGCCTTTATTACCAGCCCTCATGTTAGCCCAACCCCATGTGTTTAGGACTATTTGTATTGATGATCATATGTTGCATTTATTTATTCTTGACAACAACTTGTAATGAAACCATTTACTACTAGTTCGTTAGGGTTGGAAATGTTAAATTGTCGGTGGTGTTATAATGATCATGTTAAAGAAGTGTGTGTGTGTGTGTGTGCGTGCATTTTCTATTCCTGATCTGGACCCACCAATCCTGCTCACATTGCATGTTGTGAGGCTGGAGCATGGCACTAAGCCCAGCCATTTGCTGCATGTATGTCAGTGTAATCTGTCCCTCAGTTGATGTTGCTGGCTTCCATTCAGTGGCCAGACCCTTTGATAGTAGAGAAGGCACTTGAAGAATAAATTTGGGAGCGTCAGTTAACTTTAAATAACTACTAGTGTGAATGTTGGAGAGTTCCTGCAGCTAAAAGCCCTTGAGGACTAAGGGGGATGGGGCCATCCACGCTTTATCAAGAGGCTTAGTTGGATTTCTGATGAAAACTTGCCATACCTTAGGTTGACTCTATTATCTTTTAACTCTGAAATGGCTCCCCTCCAGGGAATGGTGTCAGGAAGAGGATGTGTGGCATTTACTAATGTTAGCTGACAGTACATTATGCAGTTCTTGTGTATGCTGTTGGATAGCTACTGCTTTTCACTGCAAGGTGAATTTAAGGCTGTGTCAGTTAAGTGAGCCCGCTACATATAGTGTCGCTTGTAGAGTGGTCTGAAATGTTCACAGAGCTGATACGTTTCCTGTAGTTAAGAAATGCACCTGCTTCATCCCCATTAGTGTTTTCTGGCTGGCTATATGTATGCTACAGTTATACACCCGGGGCTGGCCCATGCCCGCTAACTCAGCCTTGTGGGGCTCAGACTGCGGGGCAGTTGCATGGCAGCATAGACGTCCGGGCTCTGGAGGTAGCCCAAGTTCTGGGACGCTCCCATGCCACAGGGTCCTAGAACCCAGGCTGTAGCCAAGCCCAGAAGCCTACACTGCAATGATACCGCCCCACAGCCTGAGCTGGAGTCAGGTTTTTAATTGCATTGTAGACGTACCCAATGAGTAGTTTCATTGTACACCATTGCACAGTCTCGCCAGTACACTAGTTTTAGGAGGCTTTACGTTTGGGCTGATGGCATGGGATCTTTAGCGTACCTCAGCATCGTGTGATATGGACTAAAAGTGGGCCTAAGAACAAAGCATTGGCCAACTATATCTGAAATGTTAGTCTTCAGGGGGTTCTGTTTAATTTTTCCTTTTGCAGGTTTTGTTTGTGTGCTTTTCCTTCAGGCAAGAAACCTTGTGTGTTGGTTGAAATGCCAGGACTTTTATCCCCCTTCCCACTCTTTTCCACTGCTTTATGTCCTTAGGATCGCCTTCTGATTTAGACTAAGCCCATGTTTACAATATAAACTTTTGCTGGCATAGCTATGTCAGTTAGGGTGTGATTTGTGACCAACCCAGCTGTGCCACAAGAGGGTCTAGTACAGATACAATTATACTGGCCAAATGCTGCATTTAGCGGTATAACTTGTTTTTCTTGGGGGAGCTGGTAATAGCTTCATTCACTATGCTACTGGCAAAGTACTCTTTACTGGTAAAGCACTCCTAGAGTGGAATTCACAAATGGAAAGCACTCCTACGGTAGGATGTACAAAGGTCTTCAGGTACCAATCTAACTCCTATTGATTTTCTTTACACTGCCAGAGTGGCACAAGGGGCCACAGTGAAGATGAGAACTGGGCCACTAACGCTGATCCTTTGTAATGTGATCCCTGATTTCAGGACTTGTCAGTGTCGAAAGCATTGCAGTCCGGCTCTCCTCCTCGGGGGAACTACCTTCACATTACTCCTACCCCTAACGTAGAGGTGAAAACTAATTTGGGCCATTGCCAACAGCAACCCTGTTTTCCACACTGGAGATTAAGCATCTACTTGTAATCTTGAAGGTAAGGCCATGAAGGCAGAGCTGGCTCAAGGTACGAGCCCACCAAGCACGTGATTGGGGCAGCAATCTTGGGGCGGTGCTCAGGGTTTTTTTGCTTGGGGTGGCAAAAAAGTTGGAGCTGGCCCTGCTTGAAGGCAAGACTACCTATCTTTCTAAGAGAGTGGCTGGAGCTCAAACACTAGTTATGGGGTTGATGCAGGAATTAGTATGTGGTTTGTTATGAAAGAGATCTGACTTGATGAGAATCATGATCCCTTCTGGCATTACCATCTTATATAATCTGTTGCTTACTTCCATGTGTGGTGGTGTTTTGGTTTTTGTTTGCTTTAAAACCCCCACCCTAATCTGTATATTAGAATGCAAGACAGAAATAAAACACACAGAGAAATGCTTTCTTCAATTTAATTGAAGTTACTTAGAAAAATAATCAGGCTTGAATGGCTTTTTTTTCTCTTCAGGGAAAGATTCATGAGCAGTTCGCACTTTTGTTGGCAATGTATAAGTTAGCTTTTTTTTGTTTTATTAATAGTATATTCAGATATGAGGAGATACTTTTCTACAACAAGCCTTCTACTGAATACAAATAAGTAAAAAAAAAAAAAAAAAATCAAACCGCACACTGATGTTAAATTATATGTACATGTATTGTGCATGCATGTAAGAAAATAACACTCTCTGTAACAAGAGTAATAGTAAGGACAGTCTCTTTTTGTACCTGAAAAGTGCAGCAGACTACAGTTAACCTTAAAACAGCAGGGGTCAATTTACTTCTAAAAGCAGTTTGCTGTTGCAGTGTAGAAGACTTGGTTAGACATCTCTGAAAAGGTCTCTCAAAATGTTTTTGTTAGAAGGCTGAAGCAGGGAGGAAGTCAGATTTCTGTGAACTCTAACTAGATGACATTTCATTATGTGAATCAAGTATAGTTTGGAGTCCAGGTTTGGATCCACTGTAGACAAACTACTCTACTCTAGCAACACTGGTAACAACTATCAGAGCATGAAGACATGCCCTCAGGATTTGAATATACTGTTTGGGATCAACATTTTGTACTTAGCTGAAAAATGGGTATAAAAGTGTGTCCACTTTGCTCCCATCTTCCCCCCCCCCACCCCCCAAAAATGGGCAGGCGTGGGGAGGGATGGGATTTGCCCTCCCCCGCCCTCCCAGCCCTGTTGGCTTGACTGGAACTGCTTCTCTCCCCCCCCCCCCCCCAAAAAAAAAAAAGTCAAACTACACTTATGGAGCCTCTGTTCTGTGAAGTTTGCCTTGGGCTTAACAAATATTAGTTGTGAGTGGTGTGTCAGTGGAATTAAGGATCAGAACAGTTGACAATTCTACTTTCGCTGGTGCCTTAGGGAGGAACTAACAGCTAGTCCTAGCTCTGCCATATGGATGCTCTGAATTCCACTGCTGGACTCAATCTTTTATTTTGGGTTTGGGAAAGTGTGGGAGAAAAAGAGAGAAATCTTATTTTTCTGCCAGTCTTTTCACTGTAAAAGGATGGTGCCTTTTTGAATATATAGGAAGGTCCTTGGAGCCATATCCCTAGGGGTTCAGGCAAAAGAAAATTTGTCTCAGTCAAATCTATACACCCTGTAGTTTTCAATTGTTTAATTCCAATTAGCAAGCAGGATATTACCATATTCTGTCAATGGGTTTTTTTTTCAAAAACTGTGCTCAATGTTGTCAAATTTATTCCACCTTCTTTAAATCAACACCCTGTGCTAATCTAGGCCCAAGACTTTCAAGAACAAGTAGTGATTTGGAGTGCCCAATCTGAGACACCTTTTATCAGGATTTTCAGAAAGTGCTAAGCACCTGCCTTCTGAGATCAAGTTTCTTTGAAGTGCCTCAGATTTAGGCATCGGACTCGCCAGCTGCTGTTGAAAATCTTGGTTCTTTTAATAGCCTGCAATTGCCTCAGTTTCCAAACATTCTTTGCCAAATGCTTTTTACCAAAACCCATAAAATGTGTCCCCAAAACAGTCATATGAAAGAGAATATATAAGAACAGATGAAATTGTGGTGATGACAAGGGATGAGTAAAAACAAAAAGACAGAGGAAAAGTGCATCATTCCTTCATTTTAAAAAATTTACTGGCTAGCATTTTTTCTTGCATG
This sequence comes from Dermatemys mawii, assembly GCA_007922305.1. Taxonomy (NCBI): domain Eukaryota; kingdom Metazoa; phylum Chordata; order Testudines; family Dermatemydidae; genus Dermatemys; species Dermatemys mawii. The sequence goes on from ML677350.1 coordinate 8,109,915, forward strand.
ACAATTTTAAAATAACTTCCTTTAAAGGGGAGGGGGAGCACCCAATGGCTGGTAGAGAAAATTGGACTAAAATACTAATACTGCCAGGCACAACTTTGAGCAAGGAGATACAACGTATAAATAACTTGTAGAAAAAAGCCACCATTGGTACAGATGGGGTTTTTAAAAAGAAAATATGTAACCATTGAACTACATGAAAAAGAAAGACAGGGAAAACACTGTGATAGGCACTTGCACCAGATCTCCACACACTATCCAAGACACAACTGCTTTCAAGTAAAAAATGACTAGGCAATCAGAAACCACTTAGAAATTCATAAATTCAGACAGCCAATTGCATACTAGCCCTGCAGCTATCTTCTCTCCCAAATAGTATCTGGGTTTTATATATAAAATGCCCATTTTAGAATTGACAAGAGGAGGGTGGTTTTTTCCTAAAGGCCAAATTTCAGCTGTGAAAGTGTGTTTGCTAATTGCTTCTTGTTAGCTTTGTTTCTTTGTCCCGACTGAGATTTCTGTCCAGATATAGCTTTGCAAAATAAGACCAAGTCCTATTTCCTCTAAATCCTAGGTCCCTTTAAAAGTCAACAATGTCTGTGTGGGTCCTGGTGACTGACACAATTGTAAATCTGGGTAATTCCAGGGTCTAGCCCAGAGACTGATAAATTGGGTCAAAGGCAGAATTGTCTTATCTAACCCTCCTCACAACCGTTTGAACGTTTGGGAATTTGATTATAGTGAGAGATGGATATGGACAATTTGAAGTAAAAAAGCCTCACATGTAGGCTCTTAAATCACATAGGCACCTCTGAAAGTTTTTTACCGATCACCTTGTTTTTTTGCAAAACAATCCCAGCCCAATGAACGTTTGCAAAATCAATAGCCTTTGATTTTTTTAAAATCTACAGCCTTTATGGTGATAATCTACGCTGTCACTTGGACAAGTAAAAAGTACTTTATCAGCACCTCAGTCAGACAAATTCCTCTGTTCCATTTTCAGCTACAGGAAAATAAGCCTGAAGAAAGTGGTATTGAATTAGTTCACTCTGCAGCCTCTCCAGGTCAAGACAGCTCAGTAGTGAGTACTTTATATTTCATAAATAGCATGCCCACTGCCGTCTTAGTTGTGGATCCCATTTACATCAAACACAGATAAAAGTAAATGAATTTTGCAGTTGGAGAAGTCTTTATTCTTCTCATTGAGTTTGCTAATAGCTCTAGATTAGAATAGGATTTTTTCTTATTTATAGTGACTACATTATCCATACTTTATTTTGTTACCTGGAGAATGTTTTGAACAGTCTAATCCTCCAAGCACAATATGCCATCTCAACAAATGTTATATACAGAGCAACTACTATTGAAATATTCACCTTTCGTCAAATGGTCAAGTTCTCATACTAGACTTAACTTAGGTGCAATATTAAACCCCTGGAAATCAGAAATTGGAAACCAATTTATTAATGTCGACTAATAAATAGAAAATAAACCACTGGGGGTGAGAGACCAATATGTATTAAGAACACAGAAGTGCTTTTTTTGCCCCATAGGCTCAGATGAATATGAAGATAATCTTTTTGGATGCCTATATAATATATACAAACTTCTTATTGCCAAGATTCTCTGAAGTGACTGGTGAGTTTGGGTGCCCAACTTGATCTTTTAAAAGGGCCTGATTTTTTTAGAAAGTGTTAAGCACCCACTCACTGAAATCAGACCTCCATTAAGGTAGCTCAGGTTGGGCATTCAAAATCTCTAGTTAGTTTTGAAACTCTTGACCCCTACTTTTTTGGTATGTCATATGCACAAATCCCTGTCAGCATTCATTGGGCTGGCAGGCTTAGAAATGCCAGCCACTGGGACACAAATGATATTGGTGATATTACCATGTCCAGATAAGAAAAAATGTATGCTTGTTTTCTTCAAAGGATACATTCAATTTCTCTTAGTCCAGGATTTTAAATATTGTATGTAACAAAACGTGTTCCATGGTTTTTCTTTCAGATGTGAGAAGATAACTTTCTAATTTCGCTTTAAGTGCAGAATCACCTTGGAAGAAATTGTTTCTACTAGGGTTTACAAAACATATGGCTAGTAACAATAAACAAATAAATTCAGCCGAGGAAAGCACAAACCAGATTCCCTTTGTCCAAATATTATCGTATTTCTGCTGCTAAAGTGAAACCTACCAAGAGACCATGTTTTAAATAAGTATAAATAACATTAATTAGAATTTGTTGAATGCAAAGATAAATGAAATTCACCAGAACACAATTAACATTTATAAACAGCATAGCAGTAATATTCATTTCTAAAGCGAGATCGTCACTATCCTGTTACCCCGCAAAGAGAACTGTCCTTTCTTACAGGTGATTTAAATAATTACGACTGTGCTGCTCGCAGCATCATTCGAAAAGAAAATATTAATTTACAAAATAACAATTCTCCATATTTATTATGACAAATAAAAATCTTAAATAAAACAGGCTTTCTTTCCTCCTCTTGCTCCTCATTCCAGTTTTAGGTAGCTTGGCACTGTGTAATTGAACATTAAAAAATCAAGTTTGTAGACTTCGTACAGTTGTGTTTGGTGTTCCGAGCTGATGTTCTGGAAGAACTCTGTGGTCATTTCATCAGTAGTTCTCGTAGACTTTGCATAGGTGGGGAACTTCAGGTAGCTGCCTACTCCTGCAAGTTGAAGGATGTAATTGGAATCCTCTTCAAGTGTTTCATACTTTCCTATGAGGTCATAATGGATATGGCAGGGGTGGCAGAGGGAGTAGACAGTTTGCCAGTGCTCATTGAAAGGTTCTTCTCTTTGGGTATGTGGGTCAATGAGATATGCCACAAACTCCTCAAATTTCACATCGTCACCTTTACGCAGAGCCTCCTGGGTAGCATTTTTCCTTTGGCGCCTCACAATTTTGGTACCATATCTCTTGTGAAAGGAGGTGTTGTACTTCTGGGTGAACTTGTTCCTATAGGCTGACACCAGTCTCTCGAAAGGCTCACGGACAAACAGGAACTTCATGTAGCTTTTTAAGCGGTGGTTGATTTCTGGAATGCTGTACTGGTTGAGGGTCTTCAGGTTTGAGGATATATGGGCTTCATTGGCTGGTATTTCCATGGGGTCACTGTATTTGCCCCTTCCTGTCAAGACCATCATGACTCTCTTCCAGTTTGTACAGGCCACTTTGGGTACATAACAATAGATCATTTCATGATCTTCATCTACCACCAAATGTTTGAGATCGTTGGGTGTCAGCACACGGCGTTTCCTGCTAGACATGCTGTTGGCTCGACATGTGTCTGTGACTTGGTCTCTCCTAATCTGATGAAGGATTGCTGTGTTAGACAACTCCAACTGGAAAGAAAACATAGATACACATAATTCAGTACACATGGGAAATTCTTCCTGCTTTTTTACTTAATCCCCACTGCTCCATTTGTAGAAAAACAGACCATGGCAAGCACTGTATTTGAAAAACTTAATTCTTTGGGTGAATGCAGTAATTGCAAAGTTACAGGATAACCTTTTGCCTCTAAACTTCTTGAGTCGAGCTGGTACAAATGTGGTCATTAATATTTTACTGCTTTCCCCTTCGGCACAAGGGCAAGGGACTGTGCAATCCTATGAATCTTGGCAGCAGATTTATTTGCCATGTAATTTTTCTGAAATGTCATTTCTTTCTTAGATATAGAAAAAGAATCTCTTCTGACCACTGCAGTCAAACTCATTTCTAGAGAAGTACAGAACCCAGCTTCACTTTTACTGTTGAGACATGGCTGGAGAACACCACTGTCAGACATTCTGCCAAACTGAAAACCAAACGTGCTCTTGTTGCAGATGTCTTTCATGCTACAGAATTAATAATCTCCGCTCATTTCTTGGGTATGACCTTGTCATGTGAAATAAAACCCGTGGAGATTTCTGCTGTTCCAAGGAGAGCAGTCATTGACGTGTATCTCAAGGAGCGGGAAGTGAATTCTAGCCATAACTTTCTGTCTACTGATTTTTGGTTAGCAGAGAGTGTTGAAGAGTGTACAGCCTTTTAACACACTAATACTAGGGTGGGAGGGAGAGCTCAGTGGTTTGAGCATTGGTCCTCTAAATCCAGGGTTATGAGCTCAATCCTTGAGGGGGCCATTTAGGGATCAGGGCAAAACATCTCTTGGGGACAGCATGTAGTCCTGCTAGTGTAGGTGGGGGACTGGATAATTGACCTTTCAAGGTCCTTCCAGTTTATGAGATAGGCATATATTATATTATTACTGCAAACACATGATCTTTTACTATTTTGTTCAGTTCCTTAATTTTTTAACTGTTGTGGGCTGTTGATGGGGCTAGCTGCTATTGTCAAGTAACTCACATCAGACACATAGAATGTTATTAGGTGCCTCTCTAGCACATTTGGAAGGTATATCCATCTGAAGATTTCATAGAGCTTTACAAATCTTAATTTACTTGGCCTCCCAAGGCTGCCTCTGCCCCCCACCCCAATATTAAGTAGTTAAGTATTAATATCCCTATTTTACAGCTGGGAGAAATGAGACACTCAAGTTAAGCACTGAAATCTCACCCAGCTCACAGGTGCCTAACTCCATTGGCAGTCAATAGGAATTAGCACCTAATTCCCTAGATGCTTTAGAAAATCCTGCCCAGCCACTACATGGCAGTCAGGAGGTGTGACTGCCGCAGGCATAGACATACCCAAGCTAACTTGAATAACAGCAGTAGAAAAGCAACAGCAGCACAAGTGGCTGTACAGGTGAGCCCCAACTGCGCAGGACACTGGGCACAGGCTTGAGTGGCCACTGTCTGTGCTGCAGCAATCTGGATATGTCTACACCTGCTGGAATCACAGCTCCCAATTGCAGTGTAGACACACTCTTAATTTAACTAAACCAGTGCTCGTTTGGATCTATGTTGGTTTAACTAAATGGATTAAACTGGTGCAAATTCCAAGAGTGGGATTAGGCGTGAGGGCTTCCACACACATACACCCCAGTTTGCCTTAAATCTGTTCCTAGCCAATTTTATTAAAGCAAGCTTAGTTCAACCTGATCTGCTCAACCTTACTGGTTAAAAATCACCCCTTTAATTTAAAAGGATGCTGCTCTGCATAGTACAACAGTGTTGTTAATTCTTGCGATTTTACTACACATTTAACAAAGTCTGGTATTTATATTGACACCCCTGTTCCTGGAGTTAAGCATGAGATTCTCATCTTTCATTAAAAAGATATCGAGCCTTCATGGTTCAGCCAAAAAGGTTGAAAATGTGACCCACGTGCAACGTAAAGTTTAAAAAAAATCAGAAGGCTAATAATTTATGGCTGAATCATGAGATTATTTTGAATTGCATGATGTTGAACGTTTGGGGTGGTGATATGGTTGTAGACAAGGCCTAGCTGGTGAAACTCTTCCCCAATGCAAAAGACCAGCACAAAGGACCCATGTAGGTGTCAGTGGTGAATGGGCCTTATAGGCTCTGCACAGGGGAGAATTTCCCTCACTTTCAATTGCTGCTGGTTGCAGAGGAACGCTGTACCACAATCAGGACTGGAGCTCTGATTTGGTACATTCCAAACTTTGCATTTAAGGCCCAATTCAGCAAAGAATTCACATATTTGCTTAAGTCCCATTTAAGCCAGTTAGTTCTTCTACTTAGGAGTCTATTTCAAAGTCCAACTATACCTCCTGTTTTTGAAAAACTTGACCCACACTGTTAATGTGAGGAGGTCTGGTTCAATGTTGCTGGTTAAGGATGTGCTTAAGGGCTTTGCTGAACAGGAATGGACTTAAGCATCAGGGCCTAATTTTGGCACAAGTATATTTAGCCTCTGCAAATGTAAGTACATAATGAGAGGGATTTTTTTAAAAAAAAATGTAACAGGGAGAGGGATTAATGCATGACTGGCCTGCAGAAAATTACTGCTTATTGCTAGAAAGACCATCCTAGCTACTGCAGTACTAGGTAACTTTCTCAGTGTTGATCCCATCATTCGGGTGACCTCACACTTCAGTTCTAGTTGCTAGCACATTACATTTACACAGTGAATTTCACCCTGAAGGATCCCACAGCAGCACTGAAATGTTGTCACCTTTGTAACGTGACCAGTGGCAACAACAGGCATGCAGCATGCTGCATAATGATGGGGAAAGGAGGGGAAAAGTTGGTCAAAGATACTGAGGCAACCTCCTCTGGTGGCCCACGTTTCTTAAAAATAGGAGGCTATGGATGGACTTCTAAATCCCTATTCAGGCACCTTAAGTGGCCTGTTTTTCCCCCAAGTGCTGAGCCAGAGATTATTGGGGCCTGCTGGGTGCTCGCTGCTTTTGAAAAGAAGGCTGCTCATTTAGCTGACTAAATTGGGATTTAGGAGCCTAGCCTCCTACTTCTGCAAGTCTTCGCCCTGATTAATATGTCAGTGCTTGATCATTTAAGTGCAGCTGATGACCTGCTTACAGAGTACTATGGAATCTTTTGTGTCTAGGGAGAGGAGACAAGCTGGTTTTGTAATTCATTTAAAATATAAATATTAATGGTCAAGCAAACAACTATTTCAATTGTTTTATTACAGAAAAAAAAATGGCTTTGCAAAAAATTACAGCACTAAGCAGGAGACTGTTGTTCTAATCCTAGCCCTCCTAACTCGCTGTGTGACTTGGGCAAGTCACTTCACTTCTCTGCACCTGTTTCCTCTCTCACCCTTTGTATTATTGGTTTAGAGATTTTCAAATGTCCTCCAGAGACCGTCCCTGGCCCCTGCCCTATGTGTCTGGACAGTGCCTAACAACTTCATTAAGGCCACCAGGTATTACTTCCAGGTATTACTGTAATACAAATAAAATGAAAACCAGCCATTCTAACTTCTTTGCCTCTTTCCCAGAGTTTTAATCCATACACAATGGCCTAATACAAGCAGTGTAGACAAGCTGTGAATGTTGGCCAGGAGCATTTAAAATGCAGTTCGATGTTACAGTCCTGGAGATGGGAAGCCAACTGTAGAATGTGCTTCCTATGGAAGTTGACTAGCAGGGACTTTGTAAGTAGGATGTCTAAATGCTCAGACTGCTATTTAAATAAAATGTTTTTTCTGAGGGTAGGGGGGAAAGACATAAGAAATTCAACCGTTGAAATTGGTGTTCTCTTCACAAAGCTATAGGAGCAACACTAGCCATTAAATTAACTAGAGGTACACAAGTGATTAATTGAGGGTGACCAGATGTCCTGATTTTATAGGGACAGTCCCGATATTTGGGGCTTTCTTCTATCTAGGCTCTTATTACCCCTCACCTCCCATCTCGATTTTTCACACTTGCTATCTGGTCATCCTAGATTAATTTTACCCATGGTACGGAACAAAACATGGCTCTTCATACAGGTAGAAACACGCCTGTTTGAGTTAATGGCAAAACTGACTTCCGTTGACAGCAATAGGAGCAGGAGAGGACCCAGTACCTTATTTTACTTCTAGATTCAGAACAACTTTTAAAGCTTACAATATTCTAATGTGTGTGTTTTCTTGGGGCTCCGCTTTTGGACTACACAGAGGAATTACTGGGAGATGTTCCATAGCCTGTGTTCTACAGAAAATCAATGAAGATGATGTAATGGTTTGTTCTGGCCTCTAAAATTTATGACTGAATCTTTGCAGTGCTATACTTTGTACTCCCCCCTATATATAATTAATCAGCATTTCTCCTCTCAGGGCATATCCACATTACCATAAATGGGAGTTTCATATATGCAGGGAAAGGAAAATAATGTCTCATTTTGGATTGCAACTAAATTGGGTTGCACACCATTGAATTTACTCCTTAAAGGGCACATTCCAAATTGGTGCTTATTGTGCCTTTTGCTCTTTCAATATGAAGAAACTACCTGGGCACAGTTAAGTCCCAATTACCACATTTACAAAAAAGACACAAACCTGTCAGGCCTAGCTGGCTTGGCTACACTGGCACTTTCTACCGCAACAAAACCTCCCAGAGTGCTCTACCTTACTCCCCGTCCACACTGGCAAGGCACTTAGAGTGGTCTGACTCCCTGGTTGGAGCGCTCCTGGTAGTCCATCTCCCCTAGAGGATTAACAGCTGTTGCATATTGGGTGAGATGCTTCAGAGTCAGTGTGGATGAGGAGTTAAGCTACTGTGCCCTGACTGACCTCTGGAAACACCCCATAATCCCCTTAAGTCAAGTGGTCACTCTTCTCATTGTTGTGAAATTGCTGCAGGAATGCGGAAGTGCCTTTTCAAATCTCCGTTGGCTGCTTATCTGCTAGGAGGCAAAGCAAACATTTACTGAGTGAGTGAGAGGCTGGGGGCTACGGGAGACTGAACTTACAAGACAGCGTGCTGACACACTCTAGGCACTAAAAAAAACCCCACTCTCCTCCCCACCCCCAATACTCCACCCCACTTCTCTCATTTGAAAAGCACGTTGCAGCCACTTGAATGCTGGGTTAGCTGCCCATAACGCACCGCTACCAATGCTGCTGCAAGTACGGCAAATGTGGCCACCCCAGTGCGCTTGCAGCTGTCAGTATGGACAGACTGGAGCGCTTTCCCTAGTGTGCTCTCTGAAAGCTGGTTTAACCCAAAGCACTCTACAGCTGCAAGTGTAGCCAAGCCCATACACACTGTGGCTCTGGGTCTGGTGGCTTCTAAACCACAGAACAGACTGAGTACCGCTAGAGGGCTCACTAACTATTTAAAACCCCACTCTATTTAATTTACTCTACAGCACTTGAACTATTCATTCATCCTCAGAGTGTGGAAGACAATCAACACCATGCAGAATACCTTGAACTAGGAGCTTCGCTCTAGACCAGGGGTCAGCAACCTACAGCACACGTGCCAACAGTGGCACTCGAGCCGATATCCCCAGGCACGCAACGGAGAGCTCAGCCCACCACCACTTTGGGGTTTCCCCGGCTGGCTGCTTGCCAGCCAGGGTCCCTCCCCCTCTCCCATTCAGCTCCCGCTGCCAGCCTGGGTTCCCTATACCCAGGCTGGCAGCAAGAGATGACTGGGGCAGGCGGAGGGACTCCGGCTGGCAGGAGTCTGCAGGGGAAATCCCAGAGCAGCACCGGGCTAAGCACTGAGCCTGTCATTGCTTTGAGGTTTGCCCTGCAGGCTCCTGCCAGCCGGCGTCCCACCACCTGCCCCACTCAGCGCCTTCACCCAGGCTGGCAACGGGCTGAGGCCCCAGGGGAAACCCCAAAGTGGGGGGAGGGGGAGAATGACCCCCTCAGCCCCTCCCCTTAAGTCAGAAGCCCCGCCCCTTCCAGACTGGCATGCGAAGCCTTAAATTTTGATGAATAAATGAAGACTTGGCACACCACCTCTGAAAGATCTGAAAGACCACCTACAAGATCTCCACCAAGCTTTCTCAAAACTACAATACCCGCACAAGGAAATAAGGACACAGATCAACAGAGCCAGATGTGTACCCAGAAGCCTGCTGCTGCAAGACAAGCCCAAGAAAGAAAACAACAGAACACCACTGGCCATCACCTACAGTCCTCAGTTAAAGCCTCTCCAACGCATCATCAGTGACCTACAACCCATCCTGGACAACAATCCCTCACTTTCACAGGCCCTGGGAGGCAGGCCAGTCCTGGCCTACAGACAACCTGCTAACCTCAAGCATATTCTCACCAGCAACAGCACACCGCGCCATAACAACTCCAACTCAGGAACCAATCCATGCAATAAACCTCGATGCCAACTCTGCCCACACATCTACACCAGCAACACCATCACAGGACCAAACCAGATCAGCCACACCATCACTGGTTCATTCACCTGCACATCTACCAATGTAATATACGCCATTATGTGCCAGCAATGTCCCTCTGCTATGTACATCGGCCAAACTGGACAGTCCCTACGAAAAAGGATAAATGGACACAAATCAGATATCAGGAATGGCAATATTCAAAAACCTGTAGGAGAGCACTTCAACCTCACCGGACACACCATAGAAGATTTAAAGGTCAGCATTTTGCAGCAAAAAAACTTCAAGTCCAGACTGCAAAGAGAGACTGCAGAGCTGCAATTCATTTGCAAATTTGACACAATCAATTTGGGACTGAATAGAGATTTTGAATGGCTAGCTAACTACAAAAGCAGCTTCTCTTCTCTCGCTATTCACACCTCCAGTTCAGCTGCTAGAGGAACACCTCACCCTCCCTGATTAGAGATAACAAGCTGGTTCAGCCTCATTGGACTAACCTTGTTATCTCCCACCTGGTTCTTGCCTACCTATTTATACCTGCCCCTGGATACTTCCACTGCATGCATCCGACGAAGTGGGTATTAGCCCACGAAAGCTCATGCTCTGAAAAAATTTCAGTTAGTCTTTAAGGTGCCACAGGACTCTTTGTCACTTCTGCAATTCCAGACTAACACGGCTACCCCTCTGATTCCTCACCTCTGAAAGGTTGCTGACCCCTGCTCTAGACTTTTGCCTATTGGGTCAGGCTTCTTGAAGAGTGCTAACTTCACTGTTGTTGTAAGGTGGTGTAAGTGTGGTGAAATCAATAGTTGTGCTACCTCCCTTGAGCAGTGAAGCAGGTGCATTGTGCTGGGCATTTATAGGCAGGTTCGCTCCCCACTAGTAAAGCAAATGTCCTTCAGTGGCTGACCCACATATCGAATCTTCAGAAACAGGTGTTGTCTCCTCTATTCAGAGGAAGAGCACAGTGCTGGCATTCACCTAGTGATTGATAAGAGATGATTATAAGTCAAGTCTCAAACAGAAGTGGAGGGAGACATCAAAGGACTCTCATTGGACAGCGCAGAGGTTAGTTAAGGTAACGCAGCCCAATGACTGAATTCATAGGGTGACACTGTTGCAAAAACTGCTTATTTCCTTTGGAGTTCAGTCCAATACACCTCAAAGGACAGGCATAACTCAGTAGACTTCTGGAAAAACAAGATTTATTGCAAGCAATAAGGAGTCAGAAGGGGTTATCACCCAAACAACTGGCTCAACTCAATACATGTGTGAGGATATTTTATACCCCTGTGTTGATAAGGGAGGGGGACTTTCAATCCACTTACACAGGTGGGAACACTTAATGGCTATTACATCCATTGTTGGTCTTAATCTATTTCATTTACATGTCTGGTAAACAGGAGGTTCAAAACACTTAGGGGTACTCAGACACTATGATGCCTGCACATCTGTGACAGGGTGAATGCAAGTTTAAAATGCATGTTAAACTAGGGGTCAATAGTACATATACAGGGAGTGAGATTATAAGTCTAAGGTTATTTTAAAATCATACTACAACATTCTAAGATACATTTTCCTAACAATCATTTTCTTAACAACATCAAGCAGTCTCCTGCCAAATTGACCTGTAGTCCATGTACTGTCTACCCCAGGGCCTAGGATAACATACAATGCAATTTTAATAAGTGTGCCCTGACAATATTTAATATACTTATTTTAAAATAACTCTGAAGTTTCTTGTACTGTGGCTCAGAACCGGCATTTCATTCTATATTCTGTGCAGGGACAAAGTCACTTATTGACTTCATTGGCTCAACACAGAAAAGAGACGTGAATCCGCTGCTGATTCTGGAGCTGCATCTACTTAACATACGGATGAATTTGATCCTACAAGTTTGTTTTTTTCTAAAGCTGCACAGTTAGTTTCCTTTAAAGACATGTTTGTGGTTCTAAGGTTAGCTATGTCAATGGAAAGCAAAGGAAAATCTACCCAGAGGCTATTTGAACACTTTACTCTGAATGCTGAAATACCAAGTTGAAGATCCCTTGGATTGGGTGAAAAGCAAATCAAACAGCTAGTGCACGCTCATACTTCCCACTGAAGTCATCATATGCTGGGCTTCAGTAGCAATTATGCAAATACAACTGAAAGGCTAATGTGGACCTTACTCTTGGGTTTGCATGAATTCACTGCTAGAGTTAATTAATTGCAGCCTTGATTCAGGAAAGTATTTAAGCAAACACTTAAATCCATCCTTGGTTAGGATAGCACTTTAAGCATGTGCTTAAGTCCCACTGAAGTCAAGAGTGGGGGTGGAGGGAGACAGCAGGAGAGGAAGATAAACACATGTTTTACTTTACGTGCTTTCCTGAAGCAAGGCTTAACTTAGTGAATACAGTTTTTGAAGACATGCTAAAATGCATTAGTTTTACCCTAATGCGACTGACCCTCAGTCGCTATTTCTTTCCTGTTGGCGTAAACTGAGACAGATAAACAACCAGGTGAAAACTGAAAAGTTTCTCATTCTCCTGACTTGGCATTGGGGTGAAGCAGGACAACATACTACAAACAGGTTTCAGAGTAATAGCCGTGTTAGTCTGTATCCGCAAAAAGAATGAGGAGTACTTGTGGCATCGCAGAGACCAACCAATTTATTTGGGCATAAGCTTTCATAGGCTAGAACCCACTTCATCAGATGCACAGAGTGGAAAATACACCACGAATAGTTTCTTCAGCTCTCAGTCTCAGGTACAGCAGCAACAAATAATTAGTCAACAGTCTAATACTAGAACTAGCTCCTAACAGAACTGCTGGCCTTATTTAGACCCCAGATGATGTACAAAGAAACAAAAACCACAGAGGTCTTTTTTCTTGGTTTGGTTTTTAAAAAAGGGTTCTACTCACCTGGGGCTATTTTTGTGTGTGTAACATAGATGGTCCTTTAATGTTTTGAGGGTTAACACATCAGCTGCTTTCCGTGCTCTTGACTTCTGAAGAAACTGTTAGGCAAGGTACGTGTGCTGAATATTAGTTTTCGTTATCTGTAAGTGACATTAGATGGAATACCTACAGCATGGCTAAATTCAAAGAAAAGAGAAACTGCCTGTGTGTGTTATTGCTAAGCTCATCCAGTGCCTTGCAATGTCAGGGCCTGATCCAGAGAGGGGCTGAGCTTCTCTTGTAAGATGCTGTTCATCACCCATTATTTCAATTCAGGACACTCAGCCCTGTGCTGGATCAGGCCCGTAGGTAGGCATATGCCATGGTTTTGTGCTGTTTCTCTGCAGGGGTATATGCTACTGGGACCTGCATTTGCTGACAAATTGACAGCCGTCAACACCGACAACTACAGATTTATTGCCAGTGAATAAATTACAGTAACGAGCTGAGAGATATTTTCTTCTGGCTACATAAGCACAGCACGGTGAGCTAATCTTTGAGGGCCTTTCCCGGCTTCGTGGTCAAGCAGCACGTTCAGAATCTGACCTGCTAATTGAAAACATTTCCTTAAGTAGCGTGTTATGCTTCAGGCTTTATGGGTATTTGGCTTGTTCTGGTTCATTTAGATATTTGCACTTAGGGCATTTCCCTAATGGGGTAGTGAGGAAATACCTACATGTCACTCAAAAAAAAAATAGCAAAAAAAATCAAGAGCTCAATTCTTGTGAAAGGGACCCAGACAAGTGCACACATGGTGCAGAAAGAGTATATTTGTGTATATTCTCCTGCCCCGTGGCAGCTACTCCTTAGGCAGACTGTTGCTGCTAGGGCCATGAATAACCGAAGAAGTGAGCATGACAGTTGTTCGGAGCAGTAATCACGGGAGAGGGCTGGCTGCCGGGCTGCAGGGAAGCACATCCATGCATGTGGCCCAGGCCTTCAGTAACATGGAGTGCCACTCCGTTCAGTTCAGGGGGACAGTGGAGATTTGCTCTAGTGTAGACTTTACGTTATTTCGTAATGTGCACTGCAGGTCAATAATTTACAAACGTGCCTTGAAATAAACTTAGCTTAGGCATTGATTTTAAAGGTAACCCAACAGATTTGGAGATATTGTCAGAACTCTGCTTTATTTAATCCCATGGCAAATCTGTAAGTGTTAGACATTAAAATCAATAATCTAGCTACAAAAAATGGAAGTGTAGCTCTACTAAAGTCAAAGTTGAATTTATCTCCAGCCTGAGCCTCTACAACAGGGGTGGGCAAACTACAGCTCGGGGGCTGCATCCAGCCCTTCAGATGTTTTAATCCAGGGGTCTTAAACTCAAATGATCACAAGGGCCGAGTGAGGACTAGTGCATTGGCCCGACGGCCGCATCACTGACACGCCCCCCCTCGCTGCCTCGGCCCTGCCCCCACTCCACCCATTCCATGAGGTCCCGGCCCTGCCCCACTTCTTCCTCTGAACACACAGATCCCCATTCCTCCCCGCTCCCTCCTGGAAAGTGCTCCTTGTCCCCTAACTGCCCCCCCAGGATTCCACCCCTACCTAAGCCTCCCTGTTCCTTGGCCCCTGACTGTCACCTCCTGAAACCTTCCCCATTCTAACTGCTCCTCTAGGAAGAACTCCACCCCCTACCTAAGTCTCCCTGCTCCTTGTCCCCTGCCTGCCCCCCCAGAACCTCTGATCTATCTAAACCCTCCCCCCGCTCCCTGTCTCTTGACTGCCCCCTCCAGAAATTCCCTGCCCCTTCTCTAACCCCTGTCCCCCTTTACCATGCAGCTCAAAACAGCATGTGGGGCTCAGCTCTACACACAGCCATGCTCCCCGGCTCAAGGCACGCAGCCTGGGTCTCAGCCCCCACAGGGCGCTGCAGAGACATGCTGGGCAGCAGGGGACTGGGAGGAGCTCTGAGACTGCAGGGAGGGAGGGAAGAGGAAGGGGGGAGAGGGGACGTTTTGCAACAGCTGCTGGAAGCTCTGGTGTGCAGAAGCTGCGGGAGGAGGAGCTCTCTGTTTCCAGAGCCCAACCCCTCACTCTGTACTGGGGAAAATCCCCCCGGATGCTATTTTTATCCAAAAAAACCAGACATGTCCGGGAGAATCCGGACCAATGGTAACCCTACAGTTAACTGTCTACTGGGGCAGCCCCACTTCCTTGCCTCTTCTGAAGCCTTAAAGCAGAGCAGCTGGGAGCCACCCCGCTGTGCTGAATGCAGAAACCCTTCAGCTTGCACAGGAGCCATGCTGTGCGATCCCGCCCGGTGCTAATACCAGAAGGGCGACGACTCTACTCTGGGGCTGAGCAGCTGCAAATAGCCAGCCAGGCTGTGTGTGGGTGTCCCCACCACCACTGCAGCCCGTGATCGCACACAGCTCGTTCACATGGAGCTAGCAGGGCCCCGCCTACCCATGCTCATCCAGTTGGCTCCTCGCCCTGAGGAGCCATGGAGAGGGAGAAGCCATCAGGGGCGTTGATTGGGTGGGGGGGCCCTTTGCACAGCCCCGCCCTTCGGAATTGCTCAGCAGCTGTTGCTGGAACGTCCAGCTCCATTTGGTCCAGTGGCTGCTCACCTTGCCCTTCCCCGTGCCTGCCAAGCTCCCCGCAGCCCTCCCACCCTGCAGTTGTTTTCTGGGGCCGCTACACTCTCTGCCTCCTCACCTCTCTCCCCTGCGCTGCTTCCCGCTGCTCTACCTACCCCCCAGGCAGTTCTCTGCTGGCATAGCAGTTTCCAGGAGGGAGGGGTCAGGAATGGTAAGCCTCCCGCAGAGCGGGGTGGGGGCCGCAGGGAGCCTGGCAGGCCTCCTACCCTCTGCTGGAGGCTTACCATTCCTGGCCCCTCCTTCCTGGAAACTGCTATGCTGCCAGAGAACTGCCTGGCAGTAGGTAGAGCAGCGGGAAGCAGCATGGCATGGGAGGAGGCGGCAGAGAGTTTAGCGGCCCCAGAAAACAAATGGGGAGCACGGCGGGGGTGGGGGAGGCTGCGGGGAGCTTGGTGGGCCACAGGGAAGGGCTCTTCGGGCTGCATGCGGCCCACGGGCCGCATGTTTGAGAACCCTGTTTTAATCCATCCCTCGAGCTCCTGTCAGGGAGCAGGTCCAGGGCTTCCCTTGCAGCTCCCATTGGTCAATGGGAGCTTCAGGGGTGGTGTCTGCAGACAGGGCAGTGCGTAGAGCCATCTGGCTGTGCCTCCGCTTAGGAGCTGAAGGAGGGACATGCCACTGCTTCTGGGAGTTGCTTGAGGTAAGTGCTGTCTGGAGCCTGAACTCCTGATCTCTGCCCCAGCCCTGATCTCCCTGCTGCCCTCTGAATCCCTTGGTCCCAGCCTGGAGCACCCTCCCACAACCTGAACTCCTCATTTCTGGCCTCTCCCCAGAAGCCACACCCTAGCTGGAGCCTTCACCCCCTCCCACACCCTAACTCCTAATTTTGTGACCATTCATGGCCTGCCATACAATTTCTATACCCAGATGTGGACCTTAGGCCAAAACGTTTGCCCACCCTTGCTCTACAAGGAGTGAGGATCCTCAAGCTGAGGCTGCAGTCTGGGCTTGACTGTCTACACAATTAAACAGCCCCATCATGAGCGTCTAATTGCAGTGTAGACATACCCTGGAAAGCCACGCTGCACTCTTAAAATGAAAAGAGCCCAACACTGCCCATTTTCCATCAGAAAACTGACGGGGTTTACAACACTTAATTTTGGTTATTAGCAATACAAATAGGTTTCAGAGTAGCAGCCGTGTTAGTCTATATCCGTAAAAAGAACAGGAGTACTTGGGGCACCTGAAAGCTTATGCTGAAATACATTTGTTAGTTTCTAAGGTGCCCCAAGTACTCCTGTTCCTTTTAGCAATACAAACAACTCTTATAGAGCCAGTTCAGATAATTTCTGGGAATGTGAGTTATGACAGGGAACAGAAGAGATTTGGATAAGAGGGAGATTTAACCAAAGCTTTGGTTAAACTGACTTGGTCTGCAGTGACTCTTCTTGAAGAGCTTAGTAATATTTTACAATCCATGCAGCAGAATACTCTACTGCCCGAACATTTTATGCACTTCACCACACTGCAGTCTCATGTTTGAGAGTCTTTTTAAATTTGCAGAAATAGCATCACATGAAATCCACAACAAAACTTCAAAATTAATATTTCCTTCCCTCCAGACTATATATAAACCTTGTACATAAAAGGGGGTGGTCGGTGTGATTGTATGCCATGTTTCTGTCTGTCTACAAATCTGGCCCACAGTAATCCTGACACAGAGGTTGGACAGTAGAAGATAATACTAATACTGGCGTAAAAGAGTACTTGCACTATGACAGAAAATGCATAAATAAACCTACTTCAAGGTTTCTTAAAATAATATGTGGTTGCTTTTCCTTTTCACGTACCTCATCTGTAGCGCAACACTTTCAGTGAGCCCATGTGTATACTTTACTGAAATAAGTCTCTTTAGTGCTACCCAAGATGCTGAATATTCTCATCTATTATGTAAAATGAATGGTGGCGGGGGGGAATCAATAGGGGTTTTTTTGGGGAAAATCCCTCAAATGGTAGCTTGCACTTTTTATCTCCAAGGATCCCAAAGTGATTTTTACACACACACACCACTGAAGACGGAGCAGGGGCTTAAGAGGGAACGTAACATGAGGACAGACATTCCCCCCCACTATTAAATTATATTCAGGGATTCACCCATCAGCAGGATTTAGGTCATACTGCAGAAGATGAAAAATACGGAACCCACTCAAAAATAAAGCAAAGGAAATGTAGGTACACTGCTTATCCCTCAGGGAACAAGGGCTAACTTCCAGTTTAGAACAAGAAGTGTTACTGTCATTTGTAACTCTTCTCCTCAGGTGGGAAGTACCATGGTGCCACTTATGAGCACAGCAGTCAGGGATTCTGCATTACATCTCATTTAGAAAACAACAGCTAAATCCTTAGCTACCATATATCCTCATTGCCACACCCAGCTGAGATTCTGGCCTAGCATCTCTAGCAGCACAGGTCCCCATAATACTTTGCTGAGTCAGAGGGAAAAGGGATTCAGAGCAACGCCTTCAGAATCAACACTGTTTTCTCCAGCACCATAATTTTCCTAGAAGGCTCCCCATGCTCATAATCACTGCTGCAGCCCTTTTAGCTTGCAAGAATCAGTTATGTCACACGGTAAGTTGCAATCAGACTTTATAAAGGGTCTACAGGCAGACCCTTTCAATACAACTTGGAAATAAGGATTCTGGCAGTATCCTAGACTGGCAACAACAGAACAATGGCAACAAAGGTGTGGTTAAAATCATCAATTAAAATACAGTATTTTGGGGGGACAGACAGGAAGCTTCGGGAAGGACAAGATCATGAACCCAGGATAATCTGAAGAGGAATGTTAGTGCTGCAGCATTTCTTGCGACCTAATATAGAGAAGGGAAAGTTGGTGTTTCAAGCTGCATGTACTAAAAGCATGTTGCATAATATTTTCAGTGTTATAAGGTAGCTGATAGAAAGGAAATGAATTTAATTTGGCACATTTCCAATTCATTTTCTTATAAAACCATAGCAAAACTAAGGAAACCAAAGGTTAGACCCCCGATGTAAACTGGTGTCACTCTGCTGTAGGTAGTGGAGCTACACTCATTTATACCATCTGGAGATCTGGCTCCATATCAATCAAGTGACTTTGATCTGGCCCTTCTATGACAAAAAAGGACAGTATGTTTGATGATTTTGTCCATTTTTGGCTCATTCTTTAAGTACTGCCATAAATCACTGTTGATATTAAAAACTAAAAGTTCCTGCCATTTACAAATTCAATTTAAAATGAAAAACCTTCCTGCTGTCTCACCTGCATTGCTAGAGGTCACTACACACTTTCAGTATCTGTTAGGACACTGCTAACACATTGCTGAATTCCATAAAAAGGCAGAGGTTCCCAGTGCAGTAACTGGAAAGAATCAAGGGGAATGCAGTTACATTGCAATCTGCCTAGATTCATCCAAAATTATTCCTGGGGGCGGGGGGGGGGGGGGGCGTCAGAGTTCCCATCATTTCACTTTGGGGAATAACCACAGTAGCTCTCTTTCCTGACGGTATGACTGCCACATTTCTGGATAATCCTTAATCTCGCCTGTCTCAACATGCTGTGGACAGCTATCACCAATTCATGTCTATAGTACACTACAGTATGAGCACTATAAGGTGAGAGTCTGATACAGGAGTCGAATCCAGGACCTACTGGGTGAGTGAAAACCGACCTTTCAGTTTGATCTGGTAAACCCTCTGTGTGCAGAACTCCCACTGAGGTCTATGAATAATTTGACAGGTGGAGGGCTTGCAGAATTGGGCCTTGAGTTATTAGATACTGATCTACATAAGCCACAAGCCTTTAAGCCGCTGACTTCATTTGCCTTGCACCTTCCCACTTATCTCTTAAATAACTATGAGTTATTATACATTGATATACAAAGCACTGATGAGACACAAAACATGTCAGCCCAAGCCCAAAGAACTTTTCTAAGATAACTACAGAGAAGAAAGGACGTGCTAGGACACCAAGCAGAGCGAGTAACCTGAAGTTTTGTTTTATGTTGTTAGCTCCCTATTGTAGCCTTCATGAAAGAAAAGTGTCTCAAGAGACTTGAATGAGGACAGGGAGGGGGCTAGTGAAAGTGGGTGGGCATTTCATATATAGCAACACCAAAGGAGATTATGAGACAAATGATAGTATTAAGAGTAGCACTCCTGGTCTGGCACAGGGAGTGTATGTGGGGGACACCATAAGAGATGCAAACTGGGATGGAGTTGCATAGGGCTTTAAATGCGAGGACAAGGAGTTTCATTCTGCTGAAGTGGGCAATAGGTAGTCAGTGGAAGGATTAGCTCTGGCATCTCTCTCTTTCAAGATATGGTCCAACTGCAATTCCACACTGGGCCTCAGCAAAAGACCATTCACATAAAGAGAAAGACTCTCCTCCACTTCAGTGGACTTTTGAACCACGTGCATTTTCACTGAAGTAGAACAGCTAGTATTTTGCACACTTCAACACGAAACTTTCTATAGATGCACTATAAGGCCACTGAACCAAAACTGCTATTCCAATGATATTAATTATCAAGCCTACTTCATGAAAATGCACCAATCTCTAATTCACAGGACAGGCTGAAGGCTTGATACATTTTCTGAAACCACAATGATGGGCATCAGAGAAGAGCTTGAAAACAGTAGAAGAGATGAAAAATCAGTAATTGCCCTAGGTTTAGAGACCCCCTAGGATACATACTTCCCTCCCACCCCACGTGGCTTTGGCCTGGCATCCAATGTTAACTAAGTTCTCTGTAACCCGGTTTCTGCTCTTGGTTATCAGTGATTTCAGCTGTAGTGGTCACTTAACAAACCAAAAGACTCTTTATGAATCTTAATCAGTTCTGTCTTTAAACAGTGGAGAAGGGCAGGTCAGATAGTACTTGTGACTCAGACAGACCATCAGAGCAAAACACCTGTCCCCACCCTCTCTCTTGATGCCCTCAATTAGCACAGGTTAAGTACAGTTCTACTGCCCTTTACTCATACAATAAGAACAACAACAACATTTCATTCCCTCCTCCCCTCATTCAAGTGATTTGTAACTCAGCCCCCCCCCCCCCCCCGCCCAAAATCTCTCGCTTGCAAAATAGCTCTGTTTTCTGGATACCTAGGTAGATTAGGTGTGAATGTAAATACAATCTGGTCCTGAAGCCTATCCCTCCACCCGCCAGTTCATCACTAGCTGTCAGGGAGCATTCATTTTGACTTTGCTTACAATGTATAAGGAAGCTAGTCTATTTTCATACTTTTCAAATCTATTCTACTTTTCATATACACATATTTTATCCTACACTGTATATGCTTTTAAAGTGTGTATTAATGTTTCAGTTTCAATTCAAATTTCCAAAATTGTCATGTAACTAGTTCACAAACCTGGAAGGGGGTGTTCGGAAATTTGGGGGGGTGTTGGGGAAATCCCTACTGCCACTTACTGCTATGCAGACTAGGTAACTGACCTAGACTGCCCTCTTTCCACTGTCTTAATAGTGGCAAACTGGAAGTTGCCCCAAATCCTGCTTTTTCACCTTCCTTCTTATGTATCAAAAGAACGGTGTGACTCCTCACTTTTAAAAAAAATCTCCTATTAAAATGTTATCAGCCATTTATAAACCTAATGACAATAGGACTTTCCAGTAAATATTTCTGCTGTAGAATCTACTCGGACAGCAATATCATTTATTAGATTAGAAAGAAAAGGAGACTCCCTCTACCTCTTTGCAACTTTTTGCTTTCTTCCAATTAAAGACAAATATCAGAGGTTCTGACACAAAGAAGAGTTGGGTTTGGAGCTGGGTGTTTCTCACATCTCTCAGGATGGGCATGAGGCCCAAAGAGAAAGCAAGACAAGATAATGACAATATACAACGACGAGGGGTTGTAAATGAAACAAAAATTTCCCTCCAAAGCATCTCAGTTCCTGTGCACAGAGAGAACCCACTGGCAGTAGTAAGCAGCAGATAACTCCACCATAAGCTTCCTTAAGTAGCAGCTCTGATTGGCACAATGCTGCCTCAGCTGCTTTCCATCAGCGCCCCTGCCCATTAATGCCAGCACGAGCCGTGCCAAAAATACACAAGACACCATTTTAATGCCCTGCAAATTTGACCACCAGGCACTTTCTGAAAAGACTGTATCTCCCCGGGTCTAATCACAACAGTAAAAGAGTAATGCCAAGAATTCCCAAATAACAACGTGAAAACTAATTCAGCAAGTTCCTTGTTACATTTTTAAGCCCCTTAACTGCCACATAAAGCCTTCCGAAGTTAAAAATCTATGGGAAATTTAAAAAATGATTCGTACTAACTGTATAATATCTTGTTACCTTCCTGTCTGTCTGAGTTTTGTCTCACCTGATAACTGACATACTAGTTCATCTGTTTTTGGGGAAGGGGGCTAAATTTTAATTTACAGTAAAATCAACAGATTTTTTGGATTTTTAAACCTACTAGCTCCATTCTATTTTTTCAAACTTCTCCCTCATAGCTCGTTTCCTTGGGAAAAGCTTGTGGGGGTTGGGGGATGGGAAGCCACTCTTAAGGTTTCCTTTCTGTTTGTTCCTGAATTGTCAGGCTGCAGTCTATGGCTGCCCGCCTTGGATTATGCTCCTTTCGTAGATTCTGAACACTTGCCAGAGTCTATTTTTTTCCCTCCACTGATCTGGTTAAAACGCTGACTCCTCTTTTGCTGCTCTCGCAGCTTTGTCCTGCTCCATCGGCTACTTGAAGACTCCATCGAGAACGGGCGGCGACAGAGCTCCAGCAATAGGTTTTTCAAATAAGTGCTGGGCTGTAGCTGCCAGCATGTAAACCCTTAAACAGCGAGCTCCTTCCTTTTCACATTGCTTATCTCCTGCGCACTGGCTCTGCTTGGTCATAGGACTTGGGAATGTTGCCCTCTCCCCATTCCCATGAAAACAGCAGGGTAGGACTCAAAAAATGGCAGGAGAGGATGTTAGCTACAATATGATGGCCCAAGAGAGGCACAGCCTGTAGCCAGTGGCAAGTCCAGACGCTCTGCTGTGTGTATGGTTGGGATCAACAGCATGCACTAGATGGAGGTGCACTTGCCTCCTTTATAATGGTGAAGCACAGTGTGCCTGGCATAGCTAGGGTGACCCAATAGCAAGTGTGAAAAATCAGGACGGGGGTGGAGGGGTAATAGGAGCCTATATAAGAAAAAGACCCAAAAATCAGGACTGTCCCTATAAAATTGGGACATCTGGTCACCCTAGGCATAGCCTTGAAGCTGCCCACCTTGAGCCAGCCTGCCCAGCACAGGCATGAGGGCTTCCATCCGAGATGAACAGCCAGCACCCTTCCCTTCATCCTCTGTGTGGTTCCCTAATAGGAGGGTGGTGCCTGTTGATGTAAAGTGGTACCATCTGTAGCTTCTCCTTCAATGTAGGTGAGATTAGTATCATGTGGTTCAAACCCGCAGTACTTTCCTCCCCACATTATAGCCTTGGAAAGCGAGTAGGTTAAGAGATCCTTCAACTCAACTATAATTAGATACACATGGAAGGGGTTTTTGTTCTGTCCTTTTTTCTTTTTTTTACTTGCTTGTCATTGTTTTTCAAGGGAAACGGCTCATTTTCTCTTGGTTTAACAAGTAATGCAAGTAACATGGAAAAGAATGAAATCCATACATGGTGGATGGGCTTTGAAAGAGCAGGAGACCGTATTTCAGATCATGCCCAAGGACTGAGAAGGCAGGGAGGCTGAACTGCCTTCTCATGCCTAGAGATGGTCCTTCCAGGGCAGGACTGAAGCACTGCCCGTGCTACACCTGGAAGGGAGTGAATAGAAAATGTCCTCAGCTAGGGCTAGCAGTATGACACCTTAGCCCAGCACTAAATTCACACACTACTTTACAAGATACAAAGGGCAATCCATGAAGACATTGTCCATCTGCTAGCAGAGGCCACACTTTAAATTATTGGCTGCAGCTGGAGAACGTGCTCCTCTGTACCCTCCAAGTAGGATTTCCAACTGCTGGATTCACATAATTAAGGAGCCTGTGGCAACTTGTTCTGGCCCACTCGCACTGTCCCTCTCTGTTGAGTGTGGGACTGTGGAAGGGCAGGGGTAAAACCCCTTGAGTGCCCTGCCATTGCTGGCTGAGCCCTTCCTTCAGGCAGAGTGGCCGGGGCAGTGGCTCAAAACAGTCAGCAAGGAGCCCAGCTGTGGGCCCTCACAAGGGCTGGCTCACGGCCATAGGCTGAGCTTAGCTGCCACAGCTGGGGCTGAAGATTGGGAGGGTTAGAAAACCCCTGAGTAAAACTCAGCTGGGAAGCTAGCCAGGGAGGGGATAGAAGACTACAGCTCTGTCTCCTCACTACAGGCAGGGAGCCTCAAGGGCCAGGAGACCCTGAACGGGTTAGAAAAGGGATAACTGTTGGAGGCTAAAGGGAACCATTTTGTCGCACTGTAAATAAAAGCATTAGGGTGAAACACCAGATGAAGGTGTGAGGACTCTTATTTTGTCAGCCTGAACACGGAGCACAGGGGAGAAAGGAAGGAAAACTGTGAAGACCCTGTGACAGGGATCCTTCCTGCCCAGTAGGTGCAAAGGCCCCATGAAACCTCTTTAAGGGTCCCACAGAGTTGGTATGGCACAAAGCACGGTGAACTTCTAGCGGAGGATTTGCCCTTTGAACACTGATGCTAATACATCTGTTGTAAGGTGGCTGACCAAGCAATATAAAATAATGGGCATAAAATGTCTCAAGATTCCTTTCATGTTTAATTTAAAATGCAAACAGATTTACAGGCAGGATATTTATCCTTTCCTGTTTAAATTATTTATAACGGTTTGGACTGGGTGACCCTATTCCATTGAAATAAATGCATCGGCTTAGACCAGCGTTTACAATATCTCCCGGTGCTAAAAAAATGAAGCCAAATGCATGATTGTTCTGGAAGTGCAGCACTTCCAGATCAAGGGGCTATTGTGCAGTTAGTGAACTCTGTGATAAGACAGTATGAGGGCAAGGCATCAGTCCTTCCCTTTATGAGCATTTCACAAAGTGGGTTCAAGTCCAGTTGAGTTCTCCGTCAGTCGGACATCTCACACTGTTGGTCTTTAGACATTGTGGATACTCGGTGTTTGCTCACTGTCTGTTTTTGACTTAAGAAGAGAAGAGACTGCTTACTCGCCACACGAAATGTTGGGGGACGGGCAGGCACCAGGGGCCTTCTGTTCATGCATCCAGACAAGGACCAGCCAGCGGCTCTCCAGTATGCCAGGGCTTATATGCACCACTGTTTCTGCAGGGACTAGCAAACCCAAAAATGCTACCTTATCTGCCCTATTGTACCTCAGGGTGTCACAAACTTCCAGGAGTTCCAGCTAGGAAGGTGTGACTCTGTAAACCCCACTCCCCCAATTCTCTTTTAGCTCTGAAAATATGACTCCACATTCAAGAGAGATTAAGATGATGGCATTGGAAGCTTTTAGCCACTGTCATGGCTTAATGATTTCAAGAGCAAAGGTTCTCAGGCGTAGAGCAGAAATAGTTAACTCCCACCCCTGACTTCCAGCTCTGCAAACTCCAGCTGGAGCTCTAGAAGTCACAACTTGTTCGTTTTTCCATTTCATGCATTCTCACCAGCAAGAAGGGTTGTGCAGGCCAGATCCCTCTCCTCTCAGCCTCCCAATGATTTGTTCATTAAAAACCCAACAACTACCCTCACCAAACCCCTTCTTTTCCTAGCTAAAGCAAAATCTGCGCCATGTGTTCACATTCCAAAGATACAATGATACAAGTGAGGGAGCTTAATGGTATAGTCACTCCAGTTTTTATTAGTTTTTCTCTTTTTCCTCTCACTCCTTTCTTCACCTATCATCTTTTTGCCTTTATAAATAAAACAGAAATACTGTCCTAGTCCAAAGCACTCTCTCTCACATTAGCAACACCACCGTGTTTTGGCTGTCCCAGAAGAGCCCTAGCACTCCTGGTGGCAGACGTTGGAGGAGTGCACTGAGCTAACTGGAATTCTATAGGATTTTGGTAGTTTTAAGGTTTGCATTTATTTTTCATTCTGACTATTGTCTGCTCCAACTTTTTTCACTGCAATGTCTCACGAGCTGTTTTTTCTCTAACCTCGGCTGCTCTTTTTTTAAGCGTCTCCTATGCAGCACGCTAACAGTCCTGTGTTCACAGTCAAGTTGAACTTTCAATCACGCAGTTCAACAAGAAAAAAAGACGCAAACACTTTCCAAGGAAGGCACAAATATTAACCAGAATGGATAAGAGTCTGCTCCAAAACATACGTACTATTTAGAAGATTAAGATAAAGCAGCTACCACACAGTGCTACTTTAAACCTGATACAGAACATCTGCTCCTGTTTAGTTTTTAATGATTCATAGTCTATTGTCTGCATCTACAATGAGAAAAGAAACACTTGAGTGGAGCTAAACAGCGGGTTAGCTTATCTCATTGCGAGGAAGAGAGAATCCTTCCCATGCTTAGCTGAGCAGAGATGAGCCACTGAACAGCACCAGCCAGGAGACTCAAAGCCCACACGTGGAGGAAAGGGATGCCCTTTTTTGTAGCTCAGAGTTAGCTCTTGCTGAATTTTCTTTTACCCCTGCAGCTTATGGACCTAAATTAGTCTCCTCTTCACTCCACACAAACACCTTAGATGGAATCATTACCCCCCTCCCCACTCCCCCTCAATGATTTTTCTATGCTAGAGTCGATTGTACTAATAATGCTTAAGAACCCAACTATGGGCCTGACCTAAAGTCCAATGAACTCAATGGGAATCTCTCCATTGACTACAATGCACGTTGGATCAGGCCCAAGTATGTTAAAATCTGGGCAGACAGTAAGTGTGAGCAGCAATATTAGGGTCTGAGGTAGCAGATGTACACGCAAAAGGAATGAATCCTAGCTGCAGTTTTAAATCCCAGTCAATAGACTTCTGGCTTGGAGCACAGCAGGTGGTGACAGGATGGATTCCTCCTCCTGAAACTGCATCTGCAGCCACTCTTGCAGATTGAGGGCTGGGATAAAAAATAACAGTTCACATTTATATGGTACTTTTCATCTGGAGACATCAAAGTCCTCGACACTTCCCTCGCTTCCAGATGTGGAAACTGAGCCCCAGAAAGGTGCTCCCACACTGCTGCACTTCCCCACCTCTGCCACTAGGGGGAGTCTGCCAGCAGAGCCACACTGCCATAATGCCACCTAGAATCATAGAATATCAGAGTTGGAAGGGGCCTCAGGAGGTCACCTAGACCAACCCCCTGCTCAAAGCAGGGCCAATCCCCAACTAAATTTTTGCTCAGATCCCGAAATGGCCCCCTCAAGGGCTGAACTCACAACCCTGGGTTTAGCAGGCTAGTGCTCAAACCACTGAGCTACCTGGTCAAACCTCTCCCTTGCCCCACGTTCCCAGCAGCATGGAAGAAGCCTCTACAGAGCACAGCTCTGCCTTGGGCCAGGCATACCAACCCAGCGTGTCAGTCTTGTTTTTGTCTTACAATCCCAGTTCCCGGAGTCCTGGGTTTTGTGTGAGACTGTCAGCCTTCTTTTTTTCAAGTGAGTTTCTGACTCTCCTGCTTGATACACCCCAGAGATTCTTGAATTCTTGGGACTGGCAGGACTGGCTAACCACCCGTAAGGGCACCTCGGATACTGTGTCACACTCAGCACAGAGAAATCATTCTATTGGTGGGGCTTGTCAGGCCCTCCACAGCAGCAGAGACTGGGGAGTGAGACCCTAGCAGGATTTGCCTTAAAACATTGCCATGGCTCCTTCCCTGCTATGGCCCCAATTCAGGACAGCCCTTCGAGCACATACTTAAAGTGCCATTGAAATAAGTGGGTTTTAAGTACATGCTTAAATGCTTTCCCGAGTAGGGCTGCTTTACTGAATCAGAATCTACAGTTGAAACAATGCTAGTTACACTGTGACTATGATAGGTGTGAGCAGGGTTTCAGTGGTAGTAGACAAGGGGCCAAAAGTTATTGCCTGGATGTACATCCTACCTCGACTGCCACTTGTTCATTTCTCACCACAGCTCTTGAGAACTCACCTTTGGGTTTAATTTCCAAGCTGAATCAGTGGCACCGAGGAACTTAACAGGTAGACAATTGGCATTATCTGTCTGTTGCACCTATTCTAGCAGTATATATAGCTGTTTTGATCAATCATGAACTTTCTGAGTCACTGAGATCTGATTGAACTAAAGGTTTTGCTGACTTCCATCTTGGAACTGACGACTTTCCCTGTTTTGCAATGGAAGAAATCATGTAACCTTGTACGCACGAACAAAGAGAAGCTTCATGTTTATCATTTAAATGTAAGAATTTAAATGAAGATTTAGCTCCTCATTGGAAATCAACCAGTACATTTCAGAAAAATAACTGGCCCATGCATGTGTACTTCCCAGCTAAATGTAAAAGGTAGTGTTGTTTTCCTGGAAAAGTACTGCATGTTTCGTAAGGAGCAGACACACACAAGAGGGATACAGTTTCTGTGGAATAGTAGGGCAAAACATTGTGCCAAAAGTGGCTAGCTGAGAGAACCAGTATTAATTATGAGAAACAAAGCATGTCCATGAGTGAAGCCAAAATAAAACATTGCCAGCAGTTCAAATTAACATGAAATTTTTTACTAATCCAGCCACCAACATCTCTAGATGGGTTTAAGGCTCAGTATGCGTTGTAGGTGAGAAGTCGAGTCGTTATAGTGATCCAAGTGCTCCAGGCAGCCTGTAACTATCTGACTTTAAATGGCAACTAGCCAGATATGTCCTTTATGTCACTTTGACATTGGCACATATGGTTAAATATTCTGAAATGCTGCCCTACTAGACAGGATTTGCTTAACTGATTAAAAAAACATAGCAGTCCCCTCCAAGGAAGCAGGTGAACAAGAGCCCAAGAAGGCAGATTGATGCATTAGAAAATGAAGGGAAAGAACTATAAGGAACCACAATAAATAATACATGCAGTCAAATATTGCTCATGCATCTCTGGGCTGAACAGCTTCTTTTGAAAATGCTAATGCTTTTGATGGCAGAGAATGACATCTGTGTGTGACAAGGGGGGAAAAGGAAAGCAGAAAAGCCTGTGAGAGATGTGAACTATTAAATAACAGGGAATATTTGGGGAATTAATATTTATGAAATGTAAAAGACTATGGTAAAATAAAAGCTGAAACAAACTTATGAAAGGAGGATGATTTGAGTCTGTAAAACCTGGAGTCTGTCTATTATTCTGTCAAAAAGGTAATTCCCCTCTGTGAGGTCTCTGTACCAAGCAATGTAAAAAGAAGAAAAAAAATATAATATAGGCCTGATACAAAGTCAACAGAAAGATTCCCATTGACTTCAGAGGGCTTTGGCTCCAACCCTATATGAATTTCAGCTTCTAATAGGATTTGGGGCTAGCACTCTCTCCCATGCCCCCAAACAGATTGTCCACAGCCTAGATGCATGAAACCTTCCCATAGCCCCATAGATTCAGCAGAGAGTAGTGAAACAGGTGCTTGTCTCAATAGCATGGAATACTGATGTGTGGTGTGGGACCCTTCAGAGTGTGAGAATGAGTGCTTTAGACGTGCAAATAGCAGTAGTACGGAATTTCTTCAAAGGCACAAAAGGAAGTTAGGCACTCAACTTTCCATGGGAGTTAGGTGCCTAATTGCCCTTTATGTCTTTGAAAATCTCCCCCATAAGAGATGGAGAAGCCCTGTTTGGTCACCTGGTCCAACTCCCCACCATACTACAGCACTGTTCCCTACACTACTGTACAATCTCTAGTGTGCTGGTTAGTCTTGTTTTTCAAAGTCCCACTACTTTTCTTGGGAGCTCATTTTACAGCCTAATACAGCTTACTGCCAAGAGA
The DNA here is from genome assembly GCA_007922305.1 of Dermatemys mawii. NCBI lineage: Eukaryota > Metazoa > Chordata > Testudines > Dermatemydidae > Dermatemys > Dermatemys mawii. Next base: position 8,139,054 of record ML677350.1, read on the forward strand.
TTTCCCTCCCCCTTCCCTGCAATATTCATCCTAAATGAGATCTTTCCTACTTTCTTTACATTTAAAGAGCATGCTCTGTGGAAAGAAGACCTTAAATGCTAGAATGGTTCAGATTAAAAAAGGGCTAAATCAAAACCACTGTGACAGCCTCATTTCTGAATTTGTTTCCTTGTGGGTGCATTTCTTGGATGTGACTTTAGTTTTAGGCAGGGTTATGTTTAGTTGCCAGACATGGTTTCCTCTTGTTTTGACCCTGCTGAATTGCAGCAGAATAATCATAAGGCTACCGGAAAAGAGCTGTATATATATGGATGCTAAGAAACTGAAAACTTCAGCTGATGGATTACATTTCCTCCTACACAGAACAGCTTCTTGATAATGTCGTAGAAAATAGGTTCTCCAGACCCCCGGCTAGGAACAATGTAAATCACTGTGTTCTCTGCACCAGAGCATACATTTAGAAGAGCGTTTGATCTTCAAAGGGAAGAATGTGTTTCAACCAAAGGATCCTATCAGCACACCCCCCGGCAGACAAGTTGAAATAGTGGCATCCTTGTCTTTGTCCTCCTATCAGCTATTGCCCAGATTTCAGCCTATTCTCTAGTGGTGGAGGTGATTGCAATGCTAGTTATGTTTACTGGCTGACCAACTGGTTTGCATGGAAATGATAAATCTTTATTGCAATTCAGAACGAGCCCCTATTCTGGTGGATGGGCCTGCACTGCACCCATCCCCAAATTGAGCCGATCCAGTTATAACATGATTCAGTTCTAAACCTGCTTTGAAAAAAATATGTTTCTTCTCGAAGAAGACAGGCCCCCTCATGCAGCATCTCAGGCTTTTTAATATCAGTTCAGAAGGACGAAAACTTCCCACAGGGACACTAGCACTAACCACGCATTGGAGTTCCAGGGAACGTGAATAAAACACTGCATTAAGCTGCAGCCATTTTGCTCAACCTCAGACCATAAAGTTTATTGACTAACTCCCAGAAGAGGAGGACATGCACGTGGCCATTAGTAATAAAGTCTATTATTAGTTTTTATAGAAAATCCACAAACTGTGCTCAGCTCCTCACCAGAGTGTTTTTTGGCATTGGGTGATGAATGCTTTCTACCTCTGTGTACTGATACGTGGGCACAGAAATGAACGCTTAAGGCAGGTTTTGTTTTGGCTCATAGGCCTAACCATCTGGTCTAGCAAAGGAGGAGAAAGTTCGCAGTTATACCTGTTTGGTGACAATTGGCCAGCTCCTACCACAGCTCCTTTGTACCACTTTGGCTGACCAGTCAGCTGAGAATTCCCACACAGTGGCAATCCCTCATGGCACTGAGTTAATTGCACCCTTCCCACTTTCACATATAGCGTGTGCAGTGTTTTATTCACGTTCCCTGGTACTCCAGTGCCTGGTTAGTGCTAGTGTCCCTGTGGAGACAGCATGGCCAGAGTGCTGCTGCATGCTGGTGATCCCTGACTGGTGTCACTCTCAGTCAATACACGTTAGAACAATCCTGAGGCTGCTCTAACTTGAGTCAGAGACTGAACTGGCCTCCAGCTAGCCCCAGGATTGGCAGAATGGGGTATAATAACTGATCCCTTCACTATAACTACATAGGAAGGACTAAATGATGTGCAACCCCAATAGTGTACATGGAGAAAATCAGGGCAGACATGGACTCTACAACTCACGCTCTCTCTTGCTCACTTCTACCATCTGGCTTCTTCAGTTCCTGTCAATCTGACTATTTTGCTGCCGGGTCTGAAGTCTCCATATTAAAGCAATTACTAAAAAAAATAAACAAATGTATGGATGTTTAAATCTGTGTGAATGCAGATGGATAGATAATGTTTATTTGAGTTTTATGAGGTTTTAAAAACTCAGCACCATAGAATGTCAAGTTTAAATAAGTTCAGGACTAAAACACTCTACAAGTACTATAAAAAACTACTTGTCTGCAACAGTCAATGAAGCAAAGTTTTGGACTGGAAGACACTGAAGTCATTCAACAAGTGACTTAGTTATTCTGGGTGCTATGAAGAACGGGATGTTATTCTGGGTGAGAGTTTGTGTGAATTGACTTTTTAAAAACTTTCTGATAAGTTCATTTGACTTTTCATACAGTCCTTGTTTGCTATTTATTTGTGGCTTTATTGAAGCTGGATGCAACATTCTGAATGGTCTTGTAAATTAGTTACTGCATGGATCTTTAAATAGCAACTGATTAAAACTAAAAGCAATCTCTAATTATATCAAGGAAACCACTCAACTAGTTATAGCTGTGGTCACCACGCATGATGTAAATTCTCTCTCTCTGAGGCTCAACAAACTAGACAAACCACAGACCGTTCCCAGCATGGATCCTTAGTAATAAAGTCTAGACAATGCCAATCCATACAACACTCACTTACCCTAACATATCTCAGTGTATTTATTTTTATAGTTTCAGACTCTGGAAAAGACATCCTCTAGTTAAGGAGTAGCACTCAACATAGAAATGGATGTTTCAGAAAGGAGTGTGCCAGTAAGAATACAAATATAGCAGACTTCCACATAATCCGGTTTGCTAGTGTCTTTATATCATGCTTTCCACTCAAATATTTCTAAGCAACAGACGTTCTATCAAGCAACTTATATGGTTCTCACTACTACGGCATCACAGTGTCCCTGTGGAGTAGGTAGATACTATCCCTATTTTACAAATTGGAAAACTAATCCAAAGTAAAATTGACTTGGCCAAGCTCACATGGTAAATTAGTGGCAGAGCCAGAGACTGGTTCTATTGTTCTCTCAGGTCTAGCAGTTTAAATCAAGAGTAACTCTACTGAATCAAAAAGATGGTGGGTGGGATCCTTGCCCCATTCAAGTCAATGACAAAGCTCCTATTGACTTCAATGAAGTCAGGATTCTGCTCTGTGTGTGTACGTGTACGCAATGGGGTGCTAATTCCTGACTGGCGCTCCTAGGTGCAGCTGCAACACAAACAAGTAAAGGAGAAGCTTGGTTGCGTAGGAGCAGACCCCAATTAAAAAGCAAAGAAAATGAACAAGATTGACAAATACTGGCGAAGTGCATTTCTTCTTGTGGAAATGTTTTCCCTTTTAAAACTTGCCACAGGATGAAAGTTCACTTCTAAAAGGTTTCAGCTTGTACATCAGAGGTAGTTTGTGAGAACAGCCAAATTTTTGTAGTGCTGAAATACAAAGGGTGCTCTTTTTTATCTACAGATCCCCCAAGACTATGTGTTTCAGCATAATTGTTCCATTTTATTATCATTGGGCATATGATGGTCACTTGTTCTGCACATCTGATTAAAATGTCCCACTAGGATCTAGATTTGGAAGCTGACTTTTTGCACCGTACTCTGTAGTGCATGGTATTTCTTTCTTGATTTATTAGACAGTTTTCGTGCTGTTCAGGAGGATTTAAATGTCTGGGGAAAGTATTCTGCTTTCTAAAAGCGGGCCCAGTGCTGGAATTCTTATTCAGATAAAACTCATGTGAATTCAAACAGTGTTTTGCCTGAGTGAAGACTTCAGGGTTGTTTTTAAAAAAGTGATAATTTGTTAAACAGACTGACACTGATCCCTGAATGCATCTACCTCAGTTGCAGTTTCTTTTAGTTTTTCTTTCTTGGAAAACCTGGGTGCATGCACGCAACATGCATCCGCACGCACAGATTTTGATGGTCTGGCACATTTCTGAATAGAATATACTTTTCCATCTTCAAGTGTCATATTTTCTGACTGCATTAGAACAAAGGGGACGTTTGGGGTCAACACAACATTTTTGTACTTTTGTCAACAACCACATTTCTTTAACCAGCTATTTGGAGCAAGTCTATAAGGGGCTTTCATTTTGGGCAGTATGAGGGATTCTCCCTTACCCCAATTTATACCCCACTCTCCTAATTCTCCCAGTTGCCACAGACTTTTCTTTGACCAGGGATGGACGGGACTTCCTTTGGAACTCTTCAGCCCTGCTCCAAGTGTAGCCAGAAGATTTACTATAAAGTAAGAAGCGGCATGTTCCTTTCTCCATGCTCACCCATCAGAAGCAGCATACTGTCTCCAGAGCTGCTGTAGTCGATTATTTTGTATTAGACCCAGGACTGGAGCTCCATTGTAACAGGTGTGGTACAAACATAAGAAGAAAAGTTTCCTGCCACCAAAGAGTTTAGTCTAAAAATACAACTGACGTAAAAGGCCTTGGAAGAACGATAAAATTGATCAGGGTGATATCATGTCTGATGATATCCTTGGTGAGTCTTCTTCCAGTTACTTCAAAGGGACTAAGTATTCTGCCTTTTGTCCCTCTTATGGCCATGCAGACCTCTAATTACAGGGCAAGGAAGCCAACAACCTAATATCTTTTCATTTTAAATCATTTATGCTCCTCCCCTTTAGCAGACTGACATGTGCTTTTAAATTACTGTTATAAGGTGGACATCTGGTAATGTAGTCTATTGCTATTTGTGTCACTGCACTTCATTTACTTCAGCATAACTGATATACTGCAGCACCTTGTAAAATACCATTCGGAACTATGCAATTTTTTTAAATTAAAAAGTAATTCTCTGGAACATTTTAATTTGGACTTTGGAGAAAATAATGTAAGTTGCTTAGCCTGTATATTTAGGTTCAGATGAGACAGAGCACTTACACATTTCTTTAAAAAGCAGAATCATCAACATCCACAACACACAAGGAAAAAGCAGCAGGGCTGGAAATGTCCATATTGTTACATATAATTTCTTTTCTGTGGATTATTGCCCTGGGCATCTCATCTAAGAATGTGCAGATCATTAGACTGGTCTTCGATGACCACATCACATCCAGTGGATGACTCATCAGTGGTGAACCAGAATCAAAAGACTACTGATTTTAACATGGGTTAAACTTGATAAAGTTGTGTTATACTATCATATTTTCATATCTATCATATTTACGATTTGAGGACTGATTTCTGCATTTAGATCCATAATACACAGAATATCAGTGAGTATCAACAGGAATACCACCTGGGGAGTGAATACAGAATAAGGGTGGGAGACTTGCACTTTCATTTGCAGTGCATATCAGAGAACAGAATTTTGCCCTGAAGTTTGAAAAGGACTTGATGATAATGATTGGTTGATGCCATCATCAGTCTCTTTGCTGAATATTTCATAGTCATGGGGCCTGATTTCAGTGGTCAGACCTTATCAAGTGCTACCAGCTCAGAATGACAGCATTTTATACACCCACTTTGGAAAGGCAGAAACAACTATACATAAAGGTGGAAAGCAATGAAAACTCAGGCCCAATCTGCATACATGTATATCTCTATTAAGTACTAAGATCCCTATTGCCGGGGTACCTGTGTAGTTTGCATCATATTAATAGGACATATGTAGACCTCACCTATGTATTATTTATGTTAACACCCAACTACAATGTTAAGGGGAGAGGGAAGAAGTTAATATTACTGCAGTTAACATGACCGAAAATCCAAATAGGTTACATAGATTGAGTCAGACCAGTGGAAAAATCACCAGTGACTTCAATGGCCTGTTCTTAGCAATTCCTATCTTGCTCATCTTACTTAGCTACAGGATTTACCGGATGATTTATGTAGTCTTTGGAATATGCCATCTCTGTAGGCAAGATTTTCAAAAGTGCTCAGCATTGGCCTGATCTCTGCTCCCACTGAAGTCAATGGGATCCTGACCATTCATTTCAGTGGGAGCAGAATTAATGCAATGCTCAGCCCATTAGGAAAATCCTACTCCTTCCCTTTTCATAGGTTTGCTCCATTACCATTTCAACTGAGGAGACCATGTATGTTGATCTTCAGCTAGAATAAAGCAAGTCCAGGCAGCGTTGCCTCTGAGGAGAAGGCCATTCGGACAGAAAAAGCTGTTCGACAGGACAGCAGCTGAAGCAACAGCTAATAAATGCTGTACTTTTATTGCAATATCTCATTGAGCTAGTGGCACGACTCATCTGATATGACCGATGGCTTGTTCCACTTCCAGTCATTTGAATGGGGTCTGTAAACAAGTCCTTGGCAGATATGTAGCCTATTTGTTGATTTTTATTTTTGTTATAACAATAAAAATCACAAGAAGATTCATGATAATGTGGGTCTTTACTCCACTGCACACAATGGCTACCGCCTACAAGCATCAACATTTATTACCTTCCAATAATGCACTTAGCACTCTGCGTATAAAGTGTGCTTCCATCTATTTTTTTTATTTGCTCTTGAAGTACAGAGCATTTAGTCTTTGAATTTGTCAAACTGCCTCAGCATTCACTGAATAAATATATTGAATGAATATTCAATGAATAAATATCTTGAATAAAATATTAGGAATCATGAAACTTCTAATAAAACACTGAGAGGGTAGGTCACATTTTTATATTAAATGTGACATTTTCCACAATGCTTATCCCACAAGGGATAGTGACTTCCATTTCCAAGAGTGACTAATGATTGTGTGTGTCTCAACTTGAATTACATTAAAGGGACCTGAGTTTCAAAAAGGATGGAGTATCCACTGTCTGAAAATCAGCCCCATTTAGGTTGTCTCAAGTTGGATACCTAAGACTGAGGCATCACGCATCACTTTAAAAAATTTAGGGCAATGTGTCTAAGATTAAAATCTCTCTAGTCCATATGAAACCTAAGCAACACCTAACAGTCAGTCTCATCTCTTGGGGGACTCAAGATCTAGTAAAAATATGAATCCAGCAGAAGTTGTCGGGTTCAAATGGTGAAAGCTAAATATAAATGTGCAGTCATTTCAGTTATCCAGACATACAGCAGACACAATTTTCATTATTTTAAGTGAAAACATTTTGGAACAGACACCAAACCAAATCCTGCTCTTGGGAGCACATATGCAACTCCTGCAAACGTTATTAGGAACTGAGTTTGCAAAACTCTCGCGAAACTGTACCAACCCTGACACAATCAACACACATGCAAAATCTATTCTCCCACTGTTGACATGAGGACAATGAAAGGAAGCGTTAATTATATTTTGTTCAGCTGCCTAAAATATTACTTGCCAAAACAGGTAGGCAAACAGACGTTTAAGTGAAGCTAGTTTTGGTAGGAAACTCAATTAATTTGCAAAGGGAAGTATGGGGAAAAACAAAAGATGAGAAACAGGCAAAGAAAGTGGAAATTGACTCCCTTAAATCCCTTTCACCTTAAAGCCATATAGGTCAACATTCAGTGGACCACAAGAAATTATTGAAAATATCAATGAGATGTGATGGCCGTCTTGCCACGTTTGTGTTCATTTATTTTTGCCTCCGTCTGGCTTAGGTTGTTGTGCCCTAAGTCTCCCCAGACTTAGCTTTGCTAGTTGTCTTTATCAGAGTCTTCTCACCAATATAACAAAATAAATCTGTCTGTCATAGGGGTTTATACTGCTGCCCATCACTATAGGAACTGAGTGCCTGATCAAAAACTGAACTTTTCTTTCAACTTTTGATTCAAGACCACTTGTATTCATTGCGAATTTCAGCTGTTTGAGAACAACATTGAACACTGTTTGTAACCTGCTACATGTATTTTTTAGTATAAATAGGCTGGTAGAATGCACACAGTACATGACTGTGATATTTTCTTATATTAAAATAATCCAGTAATATAAACGAAATTGAGATAAATGGAGAGTTATATACCATTTTGCTCTTCCTATGAAAAGGAAAGAAAAAAAATGGTTGGAAAGGTACTTCCTGACCAAAATGCCATATACTGCGTGGCCACACCATAGGTGTGCTACAAGGCATTACTGTTTTAAATATGGCAAAAGTTTTGTGGAGCTGTGTAATTCAGTAGATTAATGTATTAGTCTTTCATTGTGGAGCACTGGGTCAAATCCTGAGTCACAATCTGGGAGATCTCTGTTTCCTCTGGATACTTATCTACATGCCAGTTACCATTCTATGTGGCAGGACTGGCAATCTTTGGTCACAAAAGGGCCAGAACTCTAACAGCAGGCACACTGCAGATCATGTTTGCGGGACTTTGACCAAGTTGTGCAAGAGGACCTATGTAGTGCCTCCCTGTGCAGTGAGTGGGATAGCTCTTAAGCACTAAGTGCACCAGAACAATTTTAAAAGTGTGGAAATAAACATCCAAATCTGCTCAGCTTGCTTTGTATCAAAGTATAACATCAAAAACTGCTCTTGGACTCAAGCTTTTTGGGAATTTTAATCAAATCATTCCAAGCATGGGGAAAGTATGCGGAATCTGCCAAAGCAACTCGATTACTGGGTTAAACTGACTAGACTGCTCTTGTGTTTTAAAAAAATAATTAATTTGGTTACAAAATAATTACAGTTTACTGCAGGCTCTAGGCTCCGATTACTTCAGAATCCAACGAGTTTCCACAGGAATCCGGCTGGGAAACACGTCGGCTGCAGGAATGCAAAAGAAATGTTTAACTTTTCTGCCTGCCTGCAAATGTCAAGTGTTAAGGAAATGGGTGGCGGGGAGCAAGTGAAGCATTACTGGAAGGCCTTTGAGGACATAGGACTGGAATGGCATGATTTATAGAGCATTGTGGATAAGTCCTGGCTGTAACTCACTGCCAGTCACACTGCTGGGAATGATGTCAAGGGAGTTACAGAAGCATTAAGTGGAATACTTCCCTGGTTCCAGCCAGTTAACTCCAGCATATCACACTGGAGTACAAACTCCAATGACTTATTATCCAAAGTCAATTGATCAAGTCTCTGCTTCTCAGAATTCTTAAATAAATGAGGTGCCCAGAGTCCTTTTTAAATCACAACCTCAAAAGGCAAAACCAAAAATGCTGTTTGGACATGCTTGGGGAAGCCGGCATTCGCTAACTCAGACAGCATGTCTTTAGAGACCGAGTTTTAATATAAATCTTTCCCCATCAATGGGGAAAATTGGTACCTTCAGGAGAGTCAATAAACGCCAGTAAACGGGGTGTCACAACACTGTTATTTGTGATTAGAAGCAACTTGAAAATGACGTGTGCTGTACTGAACTCTGAAATAAAGGCAGAGACGGTCCAAAGAGCAGCTCAGTTCTAATGTAGCCATATCAACTGAGATAGCACTGATACGGTGAAACAAGGCATTCTCTTCTAAATATTACACTTGATCGCTTTGACAAAGATCTCTGATACATACTCCATGGAGAGGATTTTGCGGCACTTTTTATAATGCTGCAGCGTGATGACGCTGGCTCACCATGAGTGGCTCCAGGGTCATCTCTCAGATAGGAAAGCCCATTCATTTTGAGTGTGTCTAATGTAATGGCACGAATGCCATAATGCCAGTATTTCCTTAGATGCCTATTTTGGGATTGCCTTGATTTGTCCTGCAAATCAACAATCAGGTTTTTAACTGGACACACAACAAAACACGTGACCATAATTACAACACACATTGGGAACTTTTAATGGACAGGCCAGCTACAAGCAACATGGTATTTAACTTCAACAAAACATATTGGGACTCTAGCTATATGTGGTAAAAAAAAAAAACTTGGGAAGCCCTCCACTTGAATTTGTTAGGCCTGGTCTAGCGGTTGGAGCACAGAACTGGTAGTTAGGATGATTCATGAGTTCTGAACCTTATGCTGACTGACTCCCTGTGTAGCTTCAGGCAAGTTATTTAACCTTTGGTCACACTTTTCTCCATGTATAAAATATAGTTAATGATTCTGACTTCTTCAGCACGGGATTAATGAATGTTTACCTAGCTCTTTGAAAATGAAAAACACGCTCTATAATTACTATTACAAGTAGTTCTCAGTTCCTCTTTCTGTGGGCCAAACAAAATTGTTAATCCTGTTTCAATGCCATATTAAATAGTAAGGTTCTGATCCTGAAACTGGTTTCATGCAGGTAGGCTCCTCAGCCTCAGCGGAGCTCCGTTGACTCCATCAGATGTCCACTTGCATAGATGCAATTGCAGGAGTGGGGACCGGGATGTTAAAAAGACTCACACATAGTAGGTAGCCAACAGTCTCTTGCACAGTGTGTTAACATGTAGTAGAATGTCTCATCCTACTTAGTCAAATCAGAGACTCCTCATGCTCCTTGCATTAGATCTCTCACGCAGATGTGACATTTACTGCAGTGACCTGGTTACTGAATTGGACAAGCTGTTCTTGGGAAAAAAGTGTTGGGATATCTGACTGCACCGCTTAAGGTGCTACATGATAAAATGATCCAGATCTGCTCATGTTGCTCTCTAGTCCTGGTTTATTTTAAAAACTGTCATGACCATCTGTACCAATCCATGATAGTTACATAACACTTGCTGACAGAGCGCTCTCCTTTCTGAGTGCTCTTCGGAGCTCTGTTTCACATTAAAAAATGCCTCAGCGTTACCGCTTCCTTCTGTAGGCAGGTGGAGAAGCTAACCACTGATGTATTGCAATCAAGAAGCTGCAATTTACTGCATTCAAGGCTTACTCATGCCAGTGAATACCAACGAGGACTGATCCACAACTGCTGAATTGTAGCTTTACGCTGCGAGTATTTATTTTTAAACAAAGCAGAACAAAAAGCCTGGTTTTTGCTGCTTTCCTGAGTTTCACTGTGCCAGCTCACTCACTGCTCCTGGTTTTTCACCCCACTGTGGTGTCTGATCATTCATATTCCTGCTGAGGAGTATCACAGAACTGACAGCAGCCCAGACCCTGAACCTGGTGAAAAGCCAGAGTCAAGTGGCTTTGCCCAGGGATTCTCTGCAGAAATAGGGAAGGGATAGAATCCTCCACCCCAAGTCATGGAGCATGAAGCAGTGTCCACAGCCTAGCACTATGTGACTTGTCTGGCAAAATAACCCATGTGAAATGCTCCTGATCAAACTGGGTTCTTGTCAACAAAAAGAAACATTAAAAAATATTGGCCAGTAGGAGAGCCCTGGATGGCTAGTGGAGAGATCAGAAGGGGAAAGGTGTGGGGAGGAATCTTCTGCCATGCAAGAGCAAAGGACATGGTCACAGCCATTAGATCCGAGTAGCCCAAGGCACCTCCCATCCACAAAGGTGAGAGAAGGCTGAAGGGTGAAATAATGGCATATTCTTCACACCTTGCCTCTATGGGTATGGTTACACTTACAAGATTATAGCGCTATAGGTTATAGCAGTCCCCTTATACAGGAATATGTATAGCGCTATTGTATGTCCACACTCAGATGCTCCTGCGGTATAGCATGGCCACATTGGAGGCACTTAATGCAGCATTAAGAGCAGCGCATTAGGGCAGGTATCCCAGCATTCAGCTGGGTGCAACGTGCTTTTTAAACGAGGGGTGTGAGGGGGGACGCGTTGTGTGTATGTGGAGGGAGAGAGACAGTGTTTTTTCCGTTTTTCTGAAAGCCTGTCAGTGAGCCTCCGTTCACAGAAGGCTTTGTTTTCACACAGGCTCCCTCCTTAAACATTTGCATTGCTTATCTGCCGAGTTAAGAAAGAAACTCTAAAGAGGTACTTCCGCATTCCTCCAGCCGAGTTCAAAACAAAGGGAAGAGACGTCAATTGCCTTAAATGGCTCTAGGCATCTCCAGAGATTACTTGTAGCGCAGTGGGTGTCCACATCCTTACTGTAGCGCTACAGCAGCTGCGCTACACCCCTTATTCCCCATGCGGAGGTGGATTAATAATAGCGCTATAACTCAGCAGTTATAGCGCTCTACGTGCCTTGCCAGTGTGGACGGGGAGGAGGTTATAGCGCTCGTGGGGGCTTTATAGCGCTATAAAGTGCCAGTGTAACCATGGCCTAAACCTACTCTATAAGCAACATGCAGGGAGTCCCCTAGGGCTGAGCACTGCATTACATATGGAGTGGAACCTTTTGCATGTCTCCTAGATTTTACCCTCCTGTGCAACAGTGTCTATTCTTCTGCAAGAAGGCCCTCCTTACCTATAGAATGTGGAGTAAGATTGGCCCCACTTCTATAATGAAGCACCCCTGCTGCTCTGAGATGCATTCTTTCCACTTTAGTTAACAAGAAGTTTAGTAAAAAGAACAGGAGTATTTGTGGCAGTTTGAAAGCTTATGCTGAAATAAATTTGATAATTTTTTTCATATATATTTTTTTCATATTCGTATATATACACGAAAGCTTATGCTGAAATAAATTTGTTAGTCTCTAAGGTGCCACAAATACTCCTGTTCTTTTATGGATACAGACTAACACGGCTGCTACTCTGAAACCTGTCACTATATAAGAAGTTTAGAACAACCTACTGGGTATAGCTTGGAAAAAATATACAGCCTACCACTATGTGTCTTGTCTGGCAAAATAACTTGTGAAATGCTCCTGTTCAAACTGGATTTTTGACAACAACATTAGAAACATTGAATTTTGTTGGGGGTTTTTTTAATTGCCCTAATCACTGTAACATTTAGCATACTGTACCAGCCTTACAGACTAATCACTTTAGAAGCTGTTTGTGTTTTTCTGATCCCAGGAAATCTCTGCAAATTGTAGACTAATCAGTACAAATTCCATCCAAACCCTCACAGGGAAAGCAGCAGTCACTCCAAGATTCAGTCCTTTACTGCTTATGCTTCTGTTTCAGTTTGACTTACAAAGAGCAATTATAGATTTTCATTTAGAGTCTTTATCTGAAAGGTAAATTGTTTCAGTAACTACTGATTTGGAACCAAATCAGAGGCACAGTGAGTCACACAGCTCCAGCTTAGACATCCACTGCTGCAGTTGGCATCACCCCATAAACTGAAAGAGACGTCTCCATTCATTCAGGAATGAGAAGAGAGTTGTGTGTATGGATGGATTTTACAGGGTAAAGTCTGTTTCAGAACATGACTCCAATGCTAGATGTTCAATTGATTTGATGTGTGGCTTGAACAGATCACATATTAAAGGAGTTTCTCATATACACCTATTTTATATAACACATTCAGGCCCCAATTCAACCGACTAGCTCTATTCAGCAAAACACTTGATCACATAGTTAACGTTAAGTTCATGCTTAAGTACTTTGCAGAACTGAGGCTTTTTGCTTTTGAAACATCACCTATATTCTACAAATAATATACTGAGTACCTCTAAGGTGCTAAGGATCTCAAAGTGCTTTTTTATTTTATCTATTTATCTGGCCCCCTTTGCCATAGTATTCTAGTGCCTCGCCACCTTTAATGTATTTATCCACACAACATAATGAGAGGTAGGGATGTACTATTCTCCCCATTTTACAGATGGGGAAGTGAAGCCCAAGGAGACTAAGAACCAGATTTCCATTGAAATCAAAGGGAGTTAGGTTCCTAACCTGCTTAGGAACTTCTGAAAATCCCACTAGATGCCTATCTGCATCTTTTGGCACCTAAATATCTTTGAAAATCTCAGCCCAAGTGACTTGCCCAAGGTCCCCCAGGAATCCACGACAGAGCAGGAAATGGAACCTTTGTCTCCCAGGTCCCAGGTTTGCACTCTGACTACTGGAACATCCCTGGGTCATAGAAGCATCCTTCCAAGTTATCTGAACATCCCTCAGACGACAATATTATTATCTCAATCTAACAGTTGAGGAAACCAACTCAAAGCAAGGATGTGGACTTACTCCAGGTCATACAGTGGATCAGGGCTAGCGTTGGGACTTGGACCCAGAACTAGAGATGTGCATCAGATCTCATGTCCTCTCAAAGTGAGAGCTTACACAGCTGTCATTTGAGATAGTTTGGCTCACTTTAACTCTGGCTATCTGCAGCTGGGGAGCCAATGAACCTCCCTCCTCCTAACTGGCCTCCTGCTCTACCCCTGAAACCAGCCCCCGGATGCCTCTTTAGCTAGAGAGGTGTGTGTGTGAGGGGTGTGTGTGTGTCAGGGCTGCACTGGGCAGTAGAGAGGAGCTGGCTACGGAGGTGTACGTAAATTGAGCGCCTCAGGACCAACTTTGGCTGGGTTTGCACCATCTTAGCCAAGATTCCTGATTCCCAGTCTCTAGCACTAACTGCCAGATCGGAAAGTTCTCCAACTTTTAAACAGCGTTGACCAATGGGAGAGAACGTGATCCAATCTGATACCGTCTTTGTGGCAACCCCGACAGTTCTGTCCAGGGGAAAGTAAAGTTAGGACAGTATTTCATGGAGCTTTAGTTTCTTTTAATGCCCCTTTAACAGGCAGAGTCAGCACCACATGACCAGTCAGCTCTCCATGGGCTACTAGTAAGCGTTCCACAGATCACTGGTGGTCCGTGGACCAAGCTAAGGAGCCACTGCACTAGACAAATCTGCTTTATTACCAGCTGAGAGAGGAGCTGTGGCTGCCTCCCTGCCCACACAATTGAATTCTACATGGAAAAAAAATTCCAAGTTTAACACAAGAATTAATTTCAGAGGGAAGGAAGCACAAGTGATGTTGTCAGTTTCAAACAGATTCCTATTTCAAATGGGTTTATAGCTCAACAGTCTCTAATTTATAGTTAATCTTAGATTCATGCTTATGGGCTCCGAATGATATTGAATATAGATGAGATGGGGTAAAGTTCTCAGTTATTAACGGGCAACCCTTATCCTAAGGTTCTCTCTAAACATGAAACTTGCTGCATGCTTTACACATTATAAAAATAGGCTTTGTTGTCTGTCTGGAGAAGGAGAAAGGGACAACGCTGAATGCTGTTTTCTACCTGCACTGTTTGGCATCTTCTCAATACATTCAAGTACAATGGGGACAGATTCTCAAGACTCACAGAGGGAGCAGAGACCTCCCATAACTCCCCTGCAGGGGAGACCAGTGACATAGAGAAATGCCCACCAGGCGTATGGCTGGCAGGGCCAGGTCCCACAGCTCCCGGAACAAGGGGACATGTTGGAGGCAGGGAGGTAGACTAGCTGGAGCACATCATGTTCTGTTTAGCTCCCTAAACCATATGCTAGCTGGCTTAAGTTAGACCGGCGCCTGTTGGGATCTCATCCCACAGCAAGCAGACACATATGGGACTTGAATCAAATGCCAGTGCAGCGTGGGATGGCCAAAAATGCTACCGAAATGGCAGGGTATCTTCTACTGTGGTTCCAGAAGGGAGCATCATCCCCTTAAGACTAACACATGTTACTCTTCCCTACCCCCCTCGCCCCAGGCAGTATTCACACTAGCCTGATGGTGTCCTAACCATATTCCCCATCTGGAATGTTCCTTTTTGGGCTGGGGTACACTTGCTAGGTAGCTGCTACACTTTGCAACCGAGCCCTCAAGAATGTGAGCAATCCTGCCTGCCTGCTGCATGAGATGGTGGGTGGGTACAAGGTTCTCTGTGCCTTGTTCCCATGACTAACACACACACATAGCACAGGGCAGGAGCTGGTCCTTAGAGAGAACAGGCCAAATTCATGCCTAGTGCAACGCCACTGGCTTTAACCTAGTTATCTCAGGCACCAGTTTGGCTCAATGCAGTATCCTATTGTTAACCTCGAGTCTGAGTGCATGTCTACACTGTCCCACAGTTCCGCTGCAGGGGGTGTAAAGAGCAGTGCACACACAAGACTGTGCTGTAACTCCCCCAGGTGGATGCTGTGGGTGCAAAGTAAAAGGTTCCAACTTCAGATGTATGTAATCCTGTTTGAAGAGGTTTCCATGAATAAGAACCTGGAATTTATTAGTTCACGCCCACAGTGATCACAGCGGGGACTTACAGTGCAGCACTCTCATGCGCACTACTACTCACACCCCCATAATCCAAGCTGCCAGGGAGTATAGCCAAGCCCTGAAAGAACTTAGTGTGACCAGACAGCCAGTGCGAAAAATTGGGACAGGAGGTAGTCGGGGATAATAGGAGGCTAAATAGGAAAAAGACCCAAAAATCAGGACTGTCCCTATAAAATTGAGACATCTGGTCACCCTAAAAGAACTTTAAATAAAGCACTTGCAGAAATTACACAGCGACACACTTGAAATAAAGCACAGATGCAACCCTGCAGACCTGACCAGGCAAACGTCCATGAACACAGAAGTCAATGAGAATTTTGCTGAGTAATCATTGCAGGAGCAGGCTCTACACTGCCTCTTCTGCATACCAAAGACATGGGTCATTTCCTTTTTCTTCCTTAAAATTTCTTGGATATTTTTTATTGTAGCCCACTAAATGCCCCTTTGGATTTATATCACCGCCTTTGTGTGTCTTTCCTGTTATTCCACTGCAGTAAGACAATGAAAGCCCATGTGATTTATACCTCCAGCTAAAATGCTATAATCCGAAACACTTAACAGCACAAGAGTTCAAAAAGAAACATGGCTCTTCTCTATGGCTATTTCACTTCATAAGTTATATTCTACCTCATATTCAGAGCACTAGAGTGGGCTGCTTACTAAGGAAGATCACGAGGAAGTAGCCTGGTAACTGTATTACAATTATTTGGATGTTAAATTATTGTTTTTAAGTTACCGAGTACAGAATATGGAATCATTCATCTACTATACGAGTCAATTTTCAGACTTGGGTGCCTAAGTCAGACAAACGAATCATGTATATTGGTGTTTAAATCTACATGAAGGATACATCTTGCAGTCTTTACTCATGCAATGCACCCATCGACTTCAAAGGGACTTAGTCATACTGCACATATAATCTGGGAACGTCGAAGTTTGAAAAATTGGTCCCACCCAAGTTAATTATTATTATAGTGTGAGTTGGTAGCACTGACCATTATAAGACTCTGTTTTCAGTTGTTTATAATATTACCAAATTTTAACCATTTGAGCTGAAATTTGTCTAACAGGATGTCTGCTTCAGACTGAATGTTTTTGGAAAATTTTAGCTAAAATGAGTCAGCCATTTCTGAAAATGAGGGTAGGGAAAATACGTGGTTTTGCTCATATTCAAAAAAATTCTAAAGACCCCATATTGTCGAGCAGGTACTTGAAATTGGAAGGGGCATGGCCTTTGTGCCAGGAATATGCTGTTTCTCATTGAAAATTTGCTAGCCCATGTTAAACCTCCATTGGAAGGTACCAGATGTTAAACTGCTTGGGCTGAGGAGGGCTGCTCCTACAAAAAAACAGTATCTTTCCATGGGGCCTTGGACATACACATCTTGGAGATCACCAGGGAATGTACAATATTACCGTCAGCAATAAAACCTAACACAAGCAACAGAAATGGCACCAGTCTTCACTTCAGTGCGCCAGCAAAGACATAAATCAAGAAAAGATTTTGCAAAAGAAAGCTGCTCCACCTGTCCCCTAGGGGAATGAACAACATGTGTCACAAAACGAAAGTACACAAAGTTTTTACAACTGGAAGCCTGAGCTATATTTATAGCATCATGGAGGATAGCTCCATCAATGGCTATTAGCCAGGACTGGCTGGGATGGTGTCCCTACCCTGTCTCCCAAAAGCTGGGAATGGGCGAAAGGGGATGGATCACTTGATTACCTGTTTCGTTCATTCCCTCTGGGGCACCTGGCATTGGCCACTGTTGGAACACAGGACACTGGAATGGATGGACCTTTGGTCTGACCCAGTATGGCCGTTCTTATTTGATTTCAACAGTCGGCAATGATTAAGAAAATAAAACAGTAGCTAATGGATTCAATCTCTAAGGGTACGTTTTCACTGCAGAGTTAATCAGCAGTGGGTGATTGACACCAGTGTGAGTACCTGGGGTTAGTCTAGCCTAGGGGTGAAGAACCAGACAGCAAAGCTATGTCAGAGTTACTGTATTCTCACTGTTGTGGCACTCCCCCTCCCGCAAGTGCATTGCTAAGACTTTTGGGGGCATAGGCTATGGTTCCTTGTGCTGCAGTAAGCAGAGCCACTCTATGATACTTTGTGGAAGAGCTTGTCTGTCTTTCTGGGTACATAGCGGGGGATGGGAGGAGGGGAATAGTGGGGAGGTATTGGAGGATTCAGTGGTTTAGCCTGCATCCTCATTGCAAAGTTGGTGCAAGTAAAAGCAGCACCCCAGATCTAGCCTGTATATCCCAGTCAATCCTGCTAGCCTGGGTTTAAAGCATCACTCAACTTGGGTGAGATGGTTTGATGTTTGGCCAGGAGCTAGTGCTGGGTTTGGGCAATGGATGAGTAGGAGTCCGAGTTAACAGCACACTGAAGACATAACCTAAGCTTACAATTTGTATCCTGCTTGCAGCTCTCGGTTACAGTAATTCAATGCCAGAAATGCAGACAGAAGGATGATATCTCACACTTAACTGGGGACTGTTTAGTGCAGCTGGCAGGAATTGTTAAACAAAAGACTAGTAATTAAAAACTGCATCTTATCCTGAGAAAGGGTACTGGTTTTTCAGGGCAAGGTTGAGATCATAGTTAAGGACATTTCTCTATGTGTTCCTTAACCTCACCACATGGACGCATTGTGTACCCTACACAATGGTACTTCAGAGTCACTATTTATAAAGCATTTACTTTCAGTATTTGGTAACAACTCTAGGGAAACTTAAACGTGTGTTAAATTAGAGTGAAACGTAGAAAAAAACCCTCCCCGTACAGTTGAGATATCATTGAATTGAGGCAATAGATGAGCCGGGGTCTTCTGGACATAAAATGAGATGGACTCTGCTAGAGCATTTTACGGATCCAACACTGCAAACATTTAATACTGACCATGGTGCTTACTAGTGTGAGAAGTAAAATAAGAACGTAAGGCCTGATCCAAAGCTCACTGAATTCAATGGAAAGACACCCTTTGACTTCAGATCAGGCCCTTAAAAAGGCCAGATTTTGTTACCTTTACTCACCTTGAATACCACCTTATTCTGCTCTACTAGTCATATACTATTTTCAATCAGCCTGCTCCTAGGTGAGGTACTACTCAGTACACATAAGGTGGCAGAATCCACCCCTTAGCAAGAAATGGTGGCAAAGAGAGAAGAATCAGGAGTAGAAGAACTCAGAACCAGTTGGAACCAAGTCAGGCTTGCTGGGACTGAGATGGGTCATTCTCCTTGATAGGTGCTCGACTCTGGCTTCTCTTCTCTTCTCTTTTTCAGTTGTCAGATCCTGAGCTGACTGATGTACAGAGCCTGTGTACCACTTTATGGCGGATGGAGTCAGTGTATGTTTTCTAAGCAGAACTTAAGGAAGACCTTTCTGGGGACAGGGAGCGTCTAGTGATGCTGCCAATTGCAGGGAGCATGGTGTCACTTTGTTGTTGCTTTTAAGAAAGAAAGAAGAAAAACAAGAAGGAAAGAACTGTTGATAAAATTAAAAATGGGAAGTACAGGAGCATGGTAGAGGTAGATATTGGCCATGGACAGTCTCCCTTCTCAATACATTACCAGCCACGCTCCAGGCATTGCTCAGGGACAGAAAAGGGTTGAAGTTATTTCCCACTCCACCTCCCACTTTCACATCAAGTGGTGAAAAAGAAAACAGCTCAGTAAGATGGAGAGTTCTAGCGAAGGAGATTGTGAGCTGGTGGGTTGGGCCATGCAATTCAACAACAAAATCTTTTACCAAGTGAATTCCCTCCACCCTCCCAAGCTTTACTTTTGAGCTGTATGACACACAGAAAATGGGAAGGAGCATCTATGAAACCAGAGAAGCAAACAGAAGACTCCCAGCCCAGGCTACATCTCAGTCTTCTAACATGAGGATTTGGGGGCTCTGCCTCCTTAAAAGCTCCTGTCCCCTCTGGCTACCGGGGAAATTCCTTTATACAGTGACATTTTCATGGAGGTTAAGTCCGTTAATGGCTATTAGCCAGGCTGGGTAAGGAATGGTGTCCCTAGCCTCTGTTTGTCAGAGGGGGGTGATGGATGGCAGGAGAGAGATCACTTGATCATTACCTGTTAGGTTCACTCACTTCAGGGCACCTGGCGTTGGCCACTGTCAGTAGACAGGATACTGGAATGAGTGGACCTTTGTTCTGACCCAGAATGGCCTTTCTTAATTCCACATGTGCAAGGGACCAGCACATGACCTGTGCACCATTTAAGTTGCACGAAACAGGGCTTCTATGGGTCTTCAATTGACATAGGCCTTACCTGCACAAGCGGGGAACTTCACGTACTGAGTTTCCTGGCTTTCCTTTGAATACCTGATTGGTCTTCAGTCCCCAAAGCTGCTTAATTAACTATTCCTCTGAGGTATCAGGGCTGGGAATTAACTCCTCAGCTGCTGATTCACAGAGGGCCTCTTTATCCTCGCACAGACATATAATGCCCTAGCGGGGCAACCGTTCAGCTCCCTCAACTTCAGACACATTTAAGAAGGATAAACTTTTCAAACTTCAAAAGTGACCAACAGCATTCATTATAAATGTTGAGGTATGATTTTATTTCAAAGCCTAGAAAGGAGAGTAGAGACGCCACACTGCAGGGTGCTCATTTGCAAAGCATAATCACTTTCAACAAGGGAAAGCAGAGAGGAATGATACATACTACCAATGCAACTCAATGGGACAATTGGGGAAGAAACAGGAAAATGCAGATGGCTATTTAACATACACCCAAAGGATTCTCAAGGAATCTAACATTACATTGTGCATATTCAGAATGACTTATTAGGCAGAGGCAATACAAATAGGTTTCAGATGACTTCTCTTCCTCAAGTGTTTGCTTTCTCCAGAATGAGAGGGGTGGATCATTCATTTATACAGTGTCTCCTCCCGGCCAATTCTCTGTCTCTCCCTCTCCCTCTCTCACACACAATCAAATTATTCATTTAATTTGATCACAGCAAGACAATGCTCCCAGCAGACTGTAACTGATTTCTTTGTAAAATGATCATTTTAGTTACATGTATATGGAAAGGCCATAGTACGTAAAGTGATGGGCACAGAATAATTTCATCTGTTGATTCTGCCTGGCTTCAGGACTCAGACTGAGGGCTTGTCTACACTTGAAATGCTACAGTGGCAGAGCTGCAGCTATGCTGCTGTAGCACTTCAGTGTAGGCACCATCTGTGCTGATGGGAGGAGTTCTCCCTCCCAAGAGGTGGTGGCTAGGTCAACGGAAGAATTCTTCTGTTGACCTAGCACTGTTTACATGGGGACCTAGGTCAGCATGACTACATCACTTAGAGGTGTGAATTTTTCTCATCCCTGAGCAATGTATCTGGATTGATCTAATTTTCTAGTGTAGGCCAGTCCTGAGATTATACTTGCTGTTATCTCTTATTGGTACCATCTCAGGTGATCAGATCTGTTTCTGTACGACTAAGTTTTCATTTAAGAAACAAATAATTCTATTAACTCACATGACTGGGAAGTGTCATAGTTATATCCATGCAACACCCATTGCTATCAATCTATATTGTAACTCCCAGAAAGTTCAGATGCAGTAGTGAGGAGGGTAAAGGTACCTAGCCTGCAATATTAGGACAACTTGAGGTTTCGGCTTAAATTATTAGCAGTGACATAATTAATATTGCTATTAATCTGCCATCATTATGTTTCAGAATCAACAACTCTATTCATATAAGTAGAGGCAGATCACAGTTTTCAGAACTATATTCTCTCTAAGAACTATAAGTCCACCAAAGTCAATGGACTTGCTGCACAGATGAATGTAGGATATTGTTTCTGAGTATCTGCAGACAAGAAAATAAAGTGGCATCAGTTTCCATTCAGATGGCTGAATGCTGCTCTGAGTTATACTCCCTGAAGATGCCGGTCTGTAGCAAGAAGAATGCAATATGTTAAGGAAGACCTATGTCTGAATTTTCTGCTTTGTGAGCCTGATCCAAAGCCCACTGAAGTCAATGGGATTTTTCCACTAGCATCAAGGACGTGGGATATGGACCTTCACTGGCTTAAGTCTGAATCATAACACATTTTTAACATAGCTTTTCATACTTTGAGCAATACACTATATGCAAATTTGTGGAGGAAAGCATAAAAAACCCTTAAAAGCCTCAGGTAATGCTCTTGTGCATTGAATCCTTTCATTCAGGGGCTCATCAATGGTAAGAAGCCATCATTATCTCACCACTTAGAAGATGAAAAACCTTACTTTTCTTTACTTTCTGATTCCTCCTTATTACTAGAGTGTGATGAAGGAAATAACTAATCATCCCTACCAGAGCTAAGTTCCATTCTACCTTGAAAAGAATATAATAGGGCCAATTCTCTCCTGCCATAAGCCCACCTGAATTCAGTGATATTACCGCAGCGAAGAATTTGGCCCAATAATTGTTCTGAAGCAAAGCTGTAAAAAGTCATTCAAAGCTGTAAAGCAATGCTCGTTTGCCTCCTAACATTTCATGTGCTTGTGGCATCAGGCAGCTGCTTCTTAAATTATCCTCCATAAAATTAGCTGCTGGCTGAAAATGGCTGCAAATTAAATTATACCATTTCTTGAAGCATATGATCCAGATGACTTGCTCAGACACAGAATCTTCTTAGCTGGGGATAGGTACATATAGAGGCAAATCTGTTGCACTTTAATGGCTCTAACCCAAAGTCAACACGGAGAGAGTCAAAGACAAGGACTCTATATCCAGTTACAGATTGACCTTCATTTTAAGGAGACAAGGACATATTTTTCTTTCGGGTTTATACAAAATTGTCTATACTGTGATAGGCCAGGCTCTTTGTGAAAAGCAAATTATATTATACAGTACCTTGTTGTGTTTAAGATCATTTCACTTGTCTAAGGAAAGCGCCACAAATTACACATGCTATTTGATTGAGAAATTAGAATTGTCCACAATGTAACTGGGCCGTAGCCAAGAGCATGAATTATTCTTGAGATGCAGCTGGTACAAAACCAGAGCCGTTTACTAATTATACCTGAGGCAGACAGCTAAGTAGGTTTTAGCTGCCGCACAGACGACTGAGAAGCTATACTGACCTGAAGTATAGTCTAGAATCACAAGAGTCTGGGAAGTGACGTGCTGCATTCCAAAGCCCCAGACTTAGACCTGAAGTGATGCTGAGGGAGCAAAAATAAAATAAAAAATGATGCACTAAGTAAAGGTAACTTCTTTTTAGAGATACAAAAATGCGCCAAAGGGAATGGAATATTTACTGCCCTACCTACACTTTTTAAAAAACAGGGAGTGAAGCTTCTCACAAAATACAGTAGGGTTTTTATGACCTTGTTTTGCAGGGATTACAAAAGAGGATAGAGCCTCCACTGGAACCTGTTGAAATGAAAGGTGTGGAATTTCACAGCTCTGATTTCTTCTCAGCTATGTGTCTGCTGCAAGCCGCACAATGCTGTAAACAGTTTACAGAGTCATTGCTCTTATCCTTCAGCCCTATTCCAACCAAGAGCTTGCTGCTGTCAGTGGGAGCCACGTGGAGGTAAGAACATGGCATCAAACTGCAGCTCATCGAAGATTTAGACAGATCAGATAGCTGATCAATTTACTTTATTTCAGTGCCTTCTCTGCTGGGGTTTCATTTGTCTGTGTGTCAAGTCACTTTAGAACAGAATGGAAAAGCATTCAGAAAAGGAGATAAATGGAATATAATGCAAAAATTGGATCTAATTTTAATTCTAACTCTTGATACATCTCCATGGGAAAAAATTAACAGCTTTATGGTGGGCTAAGTATCAATTATCATCTTTTTACTGCATCACTGGAGCAACTCTGTAGTTATTCTCAATGAAGCACTTTCAATCTATGGTGCTGCTATTTTCAGAGGCTTTTACCTTTCTACAAGAATTACCTTTTGGGCTGTAATTGATCATGTTTGTTTCTCAGCCCAAGGGTGAATTTTAGTGTCTCACACACACACACGCTACATTTTTTTCCACAGACATTTTTGCGCCCTGTTAATTCAAAATATCCTAATTTTAATAGTTCATACCTGGCATGTCTCAATGAGGAATAAAAAATTAGCTTCTGGAAGTATGTAAAAAACAACCACCCAACCACCAGAAAACTGGAAAATAAAGAAATTTTTAACTAATCGTGGAGGGAGAGGATTGTTGGCTGGAGTGTTTATGGTAGCCTAGGGTTGGGGTTTCTGAAGATACGAGATGAGGAGTGGGAATAGGCCTGGAATAGCATGCCTGTGTCTGGTACTGAATACTGTTCGCTCCCCCTCTTTTTCCCTATGCCATTAACCTTCCCTCTACTCTGCCCCATGCAGGAGTCAGGCCAGCTCCTCAACCTCAACGGGCCCAGGCTGCTTCTCGTACGCGCGTTTCTCTCCCAAAGGCTGTAATTATGCATACCAGGGAGTGGGTGTAGGCAGACACCTCTGTCAGCCAGTTCAGTTTCCCCTGCTTCTTTTCTACCTCAGAACCAGGAGTCAGGTTGTTTCAGACTCCAGTGGCTAGCCCATGCTGCAAGGTACACGCTGCAATTTTTATCATGCTGGCATGAGCCCATCACTGCCTGCCCACCATAAGTTGGGGTTCACCAAAATTTATACTCCTATGCCATTGGTTTGAGCGCTGATAAGAGATACTGAAATGGTTCTTTTGTGGCATAACATGTGACTGTATGTATAGGCATGCTCTAAAGAAAAACACGGAGATCAGGGGCGGCTTCAGGCACCAGCGCACCAAGAGCGTGCCTGGGGCGACATGCCAGGCGGGGCGGCCAGCCGGTAGGTGTTAGGGGGAATTTGGCGACAATTTAGTGGCGTGTAAGTCAAAGCCCCGGGACCAGCGGATCTCCCACAGAAACCCCGCTGAATGCCGCCTGGCTGCTGCACTTGGGGCGGCAAAACACGTAGAGCCGTCCCTGACTGAGATGGTGAATTGTTGTGGCTAATCGGGTAGACACATGTCTAGGGCCACCTGGCCAAGAGTTACAGAAGTGACTCAATGATTTTTACATATCTCATTTTTTGGGGTGTCAAACCTGAGACACCTGAAAGGAGTCTGATTTTCATGCTGTCTGAAAATCCATCCTCTTTAGGACATCTCTGGTTGACAAGCCAAGAACCAAAGTCACTGGGTGCTTTTCAAAATCTTGGCCTTTATGTTCCAGGCACGTAGATGTGGAATTCAACATTTAGGAAGTTTTTAAAAAGTGAATTTTATTTATTCAGCAAACAAGGGCAGACTGAGAGTGCCACACACATGCCTCAGGCTTGTAACACATAATAAAAGCTCAGAACTTATGCTGAACTTGTATTTTCAGACACTAAGCACATGCAGTCCATAGTGATAGCACAAATGACATACAGGAGATGGCAAACTGCACATACACTATTTGAGATTACAAATAAGCCCTCAATTCACTATTGTAAAGCTAAGGAGTACTTGTGGCACCTTAGAGACTAACAAATTTATTTCAGCCTATAGCCTATGAAAGCTTATGCTGAAATCAATTTGTTAGTCTCTAAGGTGCCAAAAGTACTCCTGTTCTTTTTACGGATATAGACTAACACGGCTGCTACTCTGAAACCTGTCACTATTATAAAGCTGTGATCTTGTGACTACTTAAGTAAATGACAACCTTCCCATGGACTTCAATGGTGCAGGATCAGACTCTATCCTTAATGTCATTGTTGGAAAAAATGTAGATTTATATCACGTATATTTGTATTTTTAAAAATTACACTTGTCGCCCATTACTAATAAACCTGGAAACTCTATATCAGTAAAAACAATCAATGATGAAACTTGGGCTCACCTTCTGCTTGTAAAATTCTCTCAGGATCAATGATTTTAATGTTTTTTCACCCAAAACATCAGCATTTTGTGAGTAATTTCTTTCCGATGTTTGGTTTTTTAAGGATGAAGCAGTTCCCTTGGTTTTGTACACAGGTATGCTCGATAGATTTTTAGTACTTTCAATAAAAGTGCCTTCTGGGTCGCACATTGAATGTCATAGTTTGGATTTTTTTTAAAATGGAAACTTAACCTACTGAGTCTTTTGATGGGTTTAAACTGAACAACCTAAAAGTCCTTAATGTGATATGAGCAAGTACACTTTTATACTGTTTTTCTGGGGATCTTTGAGAAAGGCTTAGAATTAAGGTTTAGAAGGCTTAGAAATGTCCAGGTTTTAATGGGCAGCACCAAAGTTAAAATGGGATATTTCCCATATCTACTGCTCACTGAGCTAGATGTATTGAAACCTGCTAACAGTTTGGGTGGAATTTTGTGTTTCTCTGATAAGACCGAAAACTGGTTGGGGGCTAGGCTAATGCTTGATTTATACATAAAAGTGGTACCACTTTAACTATATTTGTATTGATATAAAGGGACTTTAAACCCCTAAAGCTATCCTCATATAGGAAGGGGAACAAACAATACTAGTAAGGCACCTTTATACTGGTATAACTGCATCCATACTAGCAGGGCCATCTCATAAGAGGTGTGGGGTCTGGGACAAATCGGCCTGTATGTGCCCCCCTTAACATTTATTATACAGATGAAATCTGGTGTGGGGCGGGGACACCAGTACTGTGGGGGGTGGGGTGAGGGAAAATGCAGAGTCACACGGTGGTACCTGTGCTAGGGGGTTGGGGCCTTTTGTGCTGGAGGGTCTCGGAAAAGGGAGAGGTCCAGGGCGGAAGGGAAATGGATGGGCTCAGCCTGGCGCTGGCGTATTGTGGAGGCGCTAGGACGCTGGCAGCCAGTGCAGTGGCAGGTGATGCCGGGAGCTTGCAGGGCGGGATGGGTTGGGGCAGACCGGGGTTGCTGTTCCCGCTGCCAGAGACCAAGCCCAAGCCCCGGACTGCCAAGCAAGAAAAAGAAATACAACATGCGCTTCCCCGATCCCCACTGCTGGCACCAGGCGCCGGCTAACCGCCTGGGTCAGCCTGCTCCTCCAAATCCTTAGCCCCACCCCTCCAAGGCAGCCTAGCACCCCCTGCTTGACATACACACACTGAAGGATGGGGCCTCATCAAAGTGCAGGGCCTGGAGTGGTTGCCCTGATTCGCCCTACCCAAGGGATGGCTCTGTATACCAGGGGTTGTACTGGTATAATAGTCTGGTAAAACAAACCAAAACCAACACACCTCCTAACTGAAATAGTCATTATTGGTACAAAAACCATGTCTACACCAGGCCGAAACATTTCATCTCTTTGAGTGCAGAGATGGTTTTTTTGTTCTATGTTTGTACAGCAACTAGCACAATGGAGTCATAGTCCCTGTTCAAGTGTTTGTGGCCCGTAGGCGCTACCGCAATACAAATAAATAGAACAGTAAGATATTCACACAACACAGGCACCAAATTAAATTGCCAGGCCTGCTGAGAAAACTATTAGAATTATTATCTGTCAAGCCCACATGGTGTGCTTGGCACTATATAAAACCTAGAAGACGACAAGGCCTACACTCTGTTAATCCATATACAGTTTGCTTGAATTATTCCAAGGTGACCACAGAATTGTTAACATTCTGACATATTTCAGCCCTCCAATCATAACATTTCTGCAGCACAGGGGGTTGCTGTGAAATATTAACAGTGCAGGGAAAAGGTTAAACATAAGTACCTGACCAAGCATCATTTATTCTGCCATGCTGTAAGAAGTGGACTAGGGGCTCTGATCTGTATAAACCCAGGAACAATCTCCCATTCACATTGCTGAATCATACTCTTGTGCAAGGTTATAGTCTGTCTGGGGGCCTGAAAACATGTCCCAAGTCTCATGGTTTGCTTTCTCCTCCCCTCCCCCTCACTACACAGGGCTTAAAGTTTAAACCCCTGGCAGAAGAACAGCTCTAACATGCACTGCTGGTCATCAGAGCAGCATTCTGTTAGGCTCTTCTCCCCTGCCCAAGATCTGGTAGCAATCCAGAACTTCTCATCCCACAAAGGAGCAGTCCCTTTGAGTAAGTGTTTTACAGCACTGTGAACTCTTACAAATTTGTCACGAGCATCGTGATATTTGACATTTTACTTAAAGCCTCAGCTCCAGGAGGCAAGTGATTCTATACAAATGTCAGCTTTCAGGAAAAAAAAAAGTTTCTGCCCTGCTTGGTTATAGAGAGGCCTGAAATTGAGACCAGCATGCACTCGAAAAGCTCAAAAGCTGTAAGGCAAAGAAAAACACCCCCACATGTATTATTTTAAATTTCATGGTTTTTAACTCAGTCTCAAGATTTCTGGGACTTGACTCATGATTTTTTGGGTGAGGGGGGGTTTGGCAATACTGGTTAACCACTGGTTAATTTTCCACTTGTTCTGATGCAATCTTTACATGAAATGGTACAATGCTGGATTTTCTGAAATAAGTACACTTAATAAATCTAATGGAAAACTTATAGTGGGGCCAAAGTGTCAGAAGTTATCGAATAGGGCATGTTGTCATCTTGAGGAATCATAAAGCAATTCTTTTTTCAATGCTTAGTTTAGAATGTTAGAACTCTGCTTCTAGAATAGTGCGTTTTTATCAACGGAAAGAAAATGCAATAAGCAAGGCCCCCATGTCCTATGCCATACAACAGACTTAAATTGAGCTGGTTGCAGGAAAAAAAGAAAGACAAGACAGAATATTTACAGAAATTACATGCCTGCATTTTTGGGTGAAATTTTGAATTTAGAATTTTTTTAAACCAGCACCAGACCTAAATTATGAAGCAAGAAACCCAGAATTATGTGGTACATCACCTACCACTCTCCCTTGCACCAATCTAGTACAATTTATACAGTATCCCTTGTTGCTTTTTATTTTCATATTGCATTCAATTTATTGCCCTCCACTCCACAGCTTGCTGATTTTCACACATTAGCATTTACACAAAATATCTTTCATAAGAGCTCTGAACGTGTCTCTGCATGTACTATATACACCTCTTCTTTTGTACACTCCACGAGAGGAGAGTCGCTCACTAGAACATAGATGAACCAGGGGTATTCGAATACCAATATTTTATTCTTTTTAGCAAGCAAGTGGCATTTTTTTTAAAGGGAAAATATTTAAGTTTCTAATCTAAATAAATCAGGTCTTCAAAATGATGCAGTGCCTCCCCAGACACGCTTTGGAAACTCTTACAGCACTAGGATTATTTCATCCACACTAAGGCCTGATCCCGCAGCTGGAGTTGTGCAGAAGGACCTTGCAGCTAAGAGAGAGAACCTCTGACTTCAGTGGGAATCTGGGTTGCACATATAGGCTGTTCATTGTTTTAAATCCACAGGTATCATAAAAGAAATGGTTCAAATCCATCTGTATCCTCTCATTAAAGAGAACAGCCTGGCCTGGACACTGAAACGCATTATACTTTCCAGGGAAACAGAAATGGCTTGAGAATTCCTAGTATGAGCTGCTCCAGACCTAATCTTCACCAGTCACAAGGCTAGTAACATTTCTAATTTAAAGTTTCTGAGCAGTCGCTGGCTGATGATGACGTGCTGGTTTTTCTAATACAGCCTACATCTTTTACACTTGCCAATATTTCCTTAACTATAAATATAACTCTTTGGAGAGCAAAGCAGGGACGTTCCTTTTAATTCCAAGGCAACACATGGGACTTTTTTTTAAGAGGGGCAGAATGGAAAAGCAATGAGTGGATTTTATAAGACAGGGATCTGTGGAAAGGCTCTTCTAAATAAACACAGCTGGTGTGTGTGATAATTCTTAGGGCTTTGCTTATTGTTTCCTGTTCAGCAGGACTTTCCTCTTACATTGTGTGTGTGTGTGCATATAAACAGCTAGGACTCCATTTGAGGCAAAAGAGTTTTTAATTTTTCTCCATCAACAGCCACCTTTACATCCCAGGTCTTTTTCTTCTTCCCTTGGGCTCCAGTCCAGCAAGTCAGTTAAGCAGATCCTTAACTTTAAGCATGAGAGTCATCCCAGTGACGAAGTCCAAGGTTAAGTGGCTTGCTGATTAGTACCTCAGTCCAGGAAGAATGTTTTGTGTTTGGTTTTCTGTGCTAACTTGTGGCCAGTTACCTCCTTCCAGAACTTCTTAATTTTTGCTTTTTTCTACTTGTAGGTAAGTGACTTTGATTAGCTAAAAATTCCTCGCAAAATACTTCCACAGAATTCAAATGCCAGTTCAAAGACGCTGGCATTAAACTTAAAAATCTTAACTAACCAACAAGTATCAAAAGATGAGTTTGGCAACCCACACCGTATACTAACACCAACTTAGAAATATCCATTTATAATAGAACAAAATACTTAGGTTCTAATGGCATTAGTTACTTGAGCTTCACAAATATTTTTCTGAAGTACTGTAACTACATTATTATCCCAATTTACAGCTGAGGAAGCTGAGGCAGAGAGAGGTTAAATGCAGATATGGGCATGGGCCCCATAGTTTCTATCCACATGCTAAGCCAAGATCTCCAACATTTGAGGATATTCAGATGTGGCCTGTATTAGAATGGTTATCTTTGTAGGCATGAGTTCATCTCCACTGTAACTGAGGACCTGAGAAAGGCCTGAGACATGTCTTTTAGATGAGGGTTTAGATCAAATCCAAAGAGGCAGTTAGAAGGGATTCAGGCTCACCTTTAGTTAATTGTTTTGCCGGAAGCAACAGAGGGAGTTTATGTCAGAACCAGAGTTAGAACTCAGGAGTTCCTCCCGCCAAGTGTTGGGCTTAAACCACTAGGCAATGCTTCCCTCCACTCATGTAACCTCAACTGAAAAAAAAATCCTGAGTTAAAAGCCAACCAGAATGTTTTTTCAACATTCCCTTTTCGGCTGGGACAGTCCCTTCCCAATGTTACTGGAACCAAGATTAGTATGGGTGAGTCAACCCAAAAGTTACCTCCATTTGCTTTTTCGTTTCCCAGCTCTGCAAAGTGCAGGCCCCCCTACTCCACCAGCAATCAGAGATCTCGCTTTGTTCCGCTGCCCCAGCATGCACTGTGCTGGTGACAGCTGAAGTCCCTGTTAGTCCTAGAGAACAAAGTCTTGACATGGGGAAAGTCAGACCCTTTGATTTAAGCTACCTTTTCCCCATAAGCAGAACCCATGCTCCAGCAACACTGATCACAGTACAGAGATCACTCATTTACCCAGCAGGGTATATGCTAGGTCAGCTGAGTGGAGGAAAGATCTGCAAAGTTCTACAGAGACAGTGCAGGGCTGTGAGCTTTAAAGGGTTTACCCTCAGCAGGAAGTTTGAAGTTGCCATGGGAAGCAGGACACTCTGTCCTGGGACCCTCCCACACACTCAGACAGGGAACAGAAGACAGAATGTAGGGTGACCATATGTCCCATTTTGGCTGGGACAGTCCCTTTTTTAAGCCCTGTCCCGGCTCTCCGCCCTCCCAAAGAAGACATTTGTCCTTGATCAATGGACAAGAGCATTTTGGGGCAAATGCCCCCTTTTGTCAAAAAAGTGGGGTGCAGTGTGGAGGGGGCGAGCGGAGATGACAGCCCCCTACATGGGGGAGGCAAAGCTGGGGGAGGGAGGCAGCGTTACAGCATGCAGAGGGTGGGGGCTTCCCACACGATTCCAGCCACGGGCAACAGTCTCCTGGGGGGTCGGGGCGGAGGGCAGGGACCTCGGGCGAGCAGCTGGGGGTGTTCCATTTTCTCTTTGGGAAATATGGTCATTCTAGTTCAATCATTACAGCAATCTGTTTACTTTGGTATTTCTTGTTGTCAATTAAACCAGTAACAATGTTTTACTTACAATATTAATGCTTTACGTTCCCGTCACAGCCTCTGACCAAGCATCTCAAATCCCTTTAGCAAGCAATGATTTACTCTCAAATCACCCATGGGAGAATTTTTTAAAAAATCTTTTTTCTCTGTCTTTATTTTACAAAGGAGGGCACGGTGGCCTAGTAGAAAATAAAGCACTGGATTGGGACTCAGGAGGTGAGTTTTAGTCCCAGCTCTGTGGGCACGTGGCCTCTGTGCCTCGGTTTTCCCATCTGTAAAATGGGAATAATGGTACTGACCTCCTTTGTGAAGTGCTTGGGATCTACAGATGAAAAAGTGCTGTATAAGAACTAGGCATTATTAATACTAACAATATAGTTTGAATATTCAAAAAGCTTCAAAAGCAAATAGAAATGTACAAAAGCCAGACTATCTGTACACGACATGGGGCCCAATCCTCAACTGTTATAAATTGGCACAGTGCATGCATAAGAACATAAAAATGATCATACTGAGTCAGACCAAAGGTCCATCTAGCCCAGTATCCTGTCTTTTGACAGTGGCCACTCCCAGCTGCCCCAGAGGGAATGAACAGACAGGTTATCATCAAGTGATCCATCCGCTGTCATTAATACAGCTCTGTTAATTTACACTGACTGAGGATGTGGCCCTGCATCTATACTCACTAGGCTGCTTTCAGTTTTGAACAACCATGATGGAATTGTTTGTTATAGATTCCCCCGCACCCCTCGCATTATAAAACAAAAAATGTATGTCTAATTCCTAGTGGAAACATTACATTACCTCGGAAAGCCTGATCAAACAGTCTTGCTCTTTATGCCCTGTCACTGTTGATAGATACAGTAATATATCCTGCTTTTTTGAAAATATAAACTCCCTTCCAACAAACAGGCTTAATCCAGGGGGTTTAAAATGAAATACTGTTTGACATGGTTTCCACCCAATGCCCCCTCTGTTTGCACCTATCACCTGGTCAGCTGAATCACTCTTTGTTTCCCCCGTCTCCATTTTTCTAAAGCAATTCTGTACATTTTCTGGTCTGCTTTCTGTAACCACTATTTTTACTCCTCCAGCTGAAGACTCGGTCATTTGTTTAACACAACACTCCCTGAAACAAAACCTTCATTCTTTGTTGTTTCATTACTATTTTTTGGCTAAGGGGGACTCTGCGGTGTACATGCTATATATTAAAAGACAGACTGGAGCTGCAATTCACAAGCCTTGCTCAGGAGAGGCGTAAGAGGAGAATAGTAGGGATGTTGTAGGCGAAGTCTGAGGTACTTTGGCTGAGCTGCGTGAGGAAATCAGCAGAGCGCTTGCCAGCACTGTGCCTGGTTGTACTCACAGTGCTACTAGGTGCATGCTTTCGTGAGCACTAAAATACATCCCTTTAAAAAAAAAAGATAAATAAATAGAAGCAAGACTGTCGGAAATCTTTCTTCTCCGAGGATTTCAATGGGTCATTTGTTTGAATCCAAATGATCAGCCACCCCATCAGCACCTGACACTCCACCAGCACCTAGTCTCTGCAATACATTCATATTCTGATGCATCACTCTGTAGTGTCTGCAACCCCGTAAGAGTCTGATCCTGCAACAATATCCATTCAGGCAGAACCCTGAGCCTGCACCGAGCTTCACTGGCTTCAGCTGAGTGCTGTGCAGACAGAGCAATCCTCTTGCAGAGGTGTAATTGCATAAACAGTCTCTAAATCCATAATAAACCTCCCACTGACTTCAATGTGCAAGATGGAGCCCTGGCTCTATGTTCCCTTGACCTTGTCTAGGGCTGCATTTTACAGAATGCATTTTTGTGTTTTGGGAATTACTGAAAGATCTACCCATTTCAAACTGGGTCATTCTTTCCCATAGCCTGTCCTGACCAAAAAATAAAACTAAATATAACATTTCTGAACCCAAAAGGGTTGTTAAAACTCGCTGTGCGCATAGGTTCAGAAAGATAAGCTCTAGTAGTGTAGCACCTAGAGCTGTGGGAATCCCTCTAAGTTCCATTCACAACAGGCAGGTGATTTCTCTCCCTCGGAACCAGTTCATACATGCTCCTGAAGTTTGAGGAAATTTGATTTGAAACAAGCACGCAAAATGCAAGTCTCACTCTGAATCCCTAAGGGATGGTCAGGTTCACACAGGGAACACAGCATTGCCAAATCTTGTGACTTATTGATGAGTCTTGCGATGCACCATATTTTCCTCATAGCCTCAGTGGCTGAGGTAAGTGATGACTTGAGTGCTTCAGCTTTCATTAAAAAAATAAAAATAAAAATTCTAGCCTTCATGGTTGGAGAGAAAAGTTTGAAAGTGTGAAGAAAGTGCACCCTTAAGGCTTAGAAACTAGAAGGCAAATACAAAGAACACAACATTTATTAAAAAAAAAATCTAATGATTTTTAAATCAATCGTGATTTTCGAACACTTGGGTCTAACAAAGCTAGGAACATGGAATGGGAAGCTGGAGTAAGAGGCTATCTTGGAAGAAACTGAGGGCTGTTGGAAGATCAACAGAGAACGCTCGAAGAGGCAAGTCAGCTACAGAATATCTTATGCAACAGATGTGATATGTGACTCTACAGTCTGCCCCAACCTACTTGTACCACAACTTCTTGTTCTTTCAGAGCCAACAGAGCCTCAGAGTGTATTTAGGCATGTCACTCTCATTGAAATCAATTGGAGTGAGGCGCCTAAATATCTTTGAAGATCTGGGCCTGGGGTTACCTGACTCAAAGAAGAATTCAGTGGGCAAGGAGAGTTACAGAGGGATCTCAGGAGGGATTCTCCTTGCCACAACAGCCTTTTGTATGGTAAAACCTCTTTAGCTTGCAGGTGGAGAATTTCCCCAGGCCAGGCAATGCCTGGGACAGCTGTAGGTCGCATTGCCCAACCATACCCCTTTGCCCCCAATAAGATGTGGTGTAGGACAAAAGAGGAATGGCCCTTCAGGATACACAGCTGCATGGATTCTCTGCTGCGGCTGTCTGCAAAGCAGCCCAGAGGCGCTCAGAGGAGGACCATAAATTAGAACAGCTCCTGCAGCTACATTGGGGAAATGACTGTCATATACATTAGGAATTTTGGCTTTTGGCTAGATGAGGACTGACTGTATAGAATTAAGACAGCAGGATGCTAATTTGTGTGCCAGACTGAAGGAGGAAAAGTGCTTACTCACACTACGCTTGATTCGAGCCAGCTATTAAAGCATAACTCTCAGCAGCATTGAATTCATGTACAAACAGAGGAGGCAGTAGGGAGTGATTCAAGAGTGCTGCCACACAGCTTATTTCCCAGAGAGCAAGTGAACACTGGAATGACATAAATCTTCTATTGGTTTCACCTCTGGGGAGCTCCTGAGATGGGTACCTTAGGAGATGCTTACAGCACCTATTATGTGTCGGCTACCACATCTCCTAATGCCAGAGCTGTGACAGCCTGGCTCAAACCATATTTTATTACCAGCACAAAATTAAAGGATCTGTGTATTGGGGGTGAGGATGGAGGGAAGAAGTAAAAGGAGAAATGACCATCATTACCATGCCAATATACACAAATCATAACGACCAGATTGCTGCACTTCTTCAAAGAATGGTTCAAAGTGGCATTTGCCCAGAACTAGATTTGTACATGGCAACATATTAACCAAAAAGAAAAGTTCGGGAACTCATAAATTTATCTGTAAGCATTTTGGGGCAGAGGCTGTTCACTATACATACTCTTGTGATTAAAGGAAAGGACTGGGAGCCAGAAGATTTGGGTTCACAGAGGCAGCCGTGTTAGTCTGGAATAGCAGAAGTGTCAAAGACGAACGAAGTGGGTACTAGCCCACGAAAGCTTATGATTCAATACTTTAGTTAGTTTGTAAGGTGCCACAGGACTCTTTGACAAGATTTGGGTTCTAATTCTTGGGTGAACCAGAATTTTCAGTGGGACTTGGGCTAGTCAGAACCTCTGTGCTTCCATTTCCATAGCTATAGAATCATGATAACCTTTGCCTACCCCTTCATCATTCATCAATATGGGTGCAACTCTTTCAACTCCTCTCATTATGCTGCTATATAAATGGCATAACATTATTACTATAATATTGTACTGTCTGATTAAGAATCCACTAGATGTTTTGCCTGTCTCAACCTACAGACCTTCCTGATTCTCACTAGTGATGAGGAACAATGTTATTTTAGAAATCTGAAAAAAACAACCCATAAAACTTCATGCAATTTTCTTGATAATGTATCGGGAAAGTCAATTTAAGACTTTAATAATAAAATAATAACTAGCACATACACATAATCATAACACAGTTAAAGAAGTAATACCTACATAGCATCTTTCAATTTCAGAGAACTTGATTTATTAATTTATTTAATTTATTCTCACAATACCTCTCTTAAATTAGATATTCTTATCCACATTTTACAGAGAAACAAATGGAGACACACATTGCTGCTCATGGCCAAATACACTAAAGTTACTGCTGGAGCTATGGTTAGAGATCAGAATTGGTGTAGATCACTAAACAGCAATACCGTCCATGGGAAGAGACCTATTACTCTCCTGACAGAAGATCTGTCAGATATTATACTGACATTGAACTAGGTCTCAGGCAAAAGTGCTGTCCAGAGGGTGGGAGAGGGGGGAGGCTAGTTTTCAACAGGGAGACTACGTTTAAGACTGCTTCTGAGGACTTTTACTAACGTGGCTTAAACCACTCAACTGAAATAGAAAAAGCGGATATAAATCCTGGAGAATTTCTAACATTTATTAGTCAGGAATAGATCTGGTAAACTGGAGAGATACTCAAGTCCACAAATAAAGACAGCAAAGGATGTTTCTAGACTGCAGCCTTCATTAGACTAGAGCAGTCTGCCAGTGCCATTTTTGCGAACAGCAGCTAAAACCCTGATTGCCCCCAGAGCAGCAGGTTAGTGAGATACATGTTTGAACAAATCCCTCCAAGATCTGATGCCTTGCAGGCTTCAGTAACATTTCCAGACTACAAATGAGAGGCAATGACTTCTCAGTTCGACGGTTTAGATGGGAAAGCAAATGGATGGTGCGCAGGCTGAAGAGGAAGTCAAATACGGTGTTAACAAAGTGGGAGAAGGTACTTCCAAAATGAAACCATTACTAATTAAAAGCAATGTGACTTTTAGGAAGGAGAAACTGAAATGGTGGAGAACCTAAACAGCACACAGGTAGCTTGAAATTCTTCGGCTGCCCTTTGTTCTGTGCTTGAACACAAGGAGGTCTTGATCCATGATGGGATGTGTAATATAAATACTAAATCTTTTAGTCCAAGAAAAACCAGGGGATACCAGCAGGGAAATAATTCCCAAGCCCTTTCAGTTTATGGCAGATTTGTACGTTAAACTCCATGATTTCACATATGAAAGATGCCCCTGATGGTTATTCACATAACAGTAGCCCCAAGAGGAACTGAACCATCAAAACTCCATTCTGCTAGGTGCACAATCCCCACTCATGAAAGAGAGGGATCAAACTGGGACTTCAGGGTTGTGGTGAGAGGACTCTCTCTCCCACTCACCACTGGGGTGACAAAGGGGCTGGAGCAGTATCCCCTTGGCACAGGACACACTATAGAGCTGCTGTGGGTATCTCTATACTGGCCCCCACACGAGGGCAGGCAGCGTCCCAGAAGTGTGAGGGAAATCTCCATAGTGCACACACGTACAGAGATTCTAAGTTGCTCCAGACTGCCCCAGGCTGCACCTGATCCAAAACCCACTAAAATCAATGCGGGGGGCGGGGGAGACTCTTATTAACAACAACAGACTTTGGATCAGGTCTTAAATCAGTGTTAAATTCAGGATTAGGACCCAAGAGTTTCTGCCTTCTAGTAATGTGTTCAGAGCACTAGGCCATGCTTCTGTACCAAACATATAGGACCTGATCCAAGGCCACAGTAGAAAGACTTCCATTGACTTCAGTGGGCTTTGTATCAGACCTATAAAGAACATATAATGTTACAAAAGTAATAAACAAAAGAAAAATCAAAAGTATTAGCGTGTTCTGGCTGGATCAGAGAGCTGGTGCAAGACCAATAAAATTTCATAGAAACAGAAGTACAGTACTTGAAAACCACACAGAACTTATGCATGAAATAAGTTTAATTATGGAATATTTTCAAAATTGAATTCCAAATACAGAGAAAAGAGCTATGCATAGAGTTTTACATATCTATTTACTCGGTGAAAAAAGAGACTACATGAAAATGATGATTTAACTGATGGCACAGTAAACAAGATTTCAGATTGCAATATTAACATGATTTAGTGCCTTTACCAGCGAACTGATGATAGGCCATCTGCCACAAAAGGAAATTAAAAGGAAGAGGATTCAACTCCTCCTCACACATACATGGAAACACTTCGGCATTTCAACGAAACTCAGTCTTTAAAGATTAGCTTTCCGAGGTGAATGGTGGAGGGGGCAAGTGGTGGATAAAAGATTTGTTGAGCCAAGGTCACTAGAGTTTGTCCAACAAACAGTTAAATATTGACTGTGGTGTAGAAACAGTAGAAAGGGAAGATTGGCTCTAGTGAACAGGATGAGGTTTTATTATTCTCAAATGTTTATAGCTAGATTGATTTCTCCACTGAAATCAACACGGTTACTCCAGATTTATACTCCAGAGATCAGTATGTGGCTCTCTAAGTGAAAAACGTAATTCTTGGATCACGCAGTGGAACTCCACTCCAGTATTTTGCTTTCTCCCTGGCTCCAATCATGTAATGAGCTTGTGCAACTTCTGTGACCATGGAGAGCCCCACTGACTTAAACAGGGCTCCCTGCAGGCATAGAGACCAGCACTGAGCTCACTTCATGGTTGGGTCTGTTTTGTAGAACTGAGGACTGAAAGTCCTGTACATGTTAGGAGAACAGAATATGGAACACAAAATGTCCTGTATGGACCTTTCATCAGAACGTGCTCTGATCTCAGGTGAGCATTTCCAGAAGCCAAACATTATGGTTACAGAAAAAAAGAGAGAATACATTTTTATACCTTTTTTAAATCTGAAAAAGGAAGCTGTCCCTTCAGTTCTGTTCTAGTGACATGCCTTACACCAAGCAGATCAATAAATAAACAGACTGATCATTACAGAACTGAAGTGGAAGGAAAAAATTCCTCATGTATAAACATTTTAAAAGGTTTCCAGAGTTGAGGTTTACATGCTCTAGTAGACAATGACTCATCTATCAGCTCCCTTTTACCAGTTCTGCTTTTCCGGTGTTTGTACTCTACTATACATTATAAATGAGTGCCAGATATTATTCACACAATGGTTACTTTTGTCAGCTTACATGTGCACCTTTTCCTCCCATGGCTATACAGCAAATGAGATCTCTTACTCAATGAGATGATTTCTCCATTTTCCTGTGACATGGTAGAGCAGTTCATGAGGGCAACTTTAAAAGCAATACAAGTGCAAAGTGGTTTCCAACAGTAGCAAAGCAGTGTTTTCTGATGGCAACGTACTGCAAGTAATAGGATCTGATCCAAAGCCCACTGAAGTCCATGCGATTTTTTTCAGTTGATTTTAATGATCTTTGGATTAGGCCGGTAGTGTGCTTCAGTTTATGGAGGGTATTAGAAAGGCAACAAATGCAATATAGAGAAGTAAAAAGAACCAACTCCTGTCTGATGTTAAACCAAAAGGTTTCAATAAGGCATAAAGTCATGAAAGTAATTCTGATGAGGAGTGAAGCTCCAACTTTCCAGTATGGACAAGCACCCAGATGTTAAGTGGATTATCAGTGTCATATACGTTTCTTGACTGGATTTAGTTCTTGTGAGTGGGGCTGGGCTGGCAAGTCCTGGAGACTGAAACCATACATAAGAACATAAGAATGGCCATACTGGGTCCATCCAGCCCAGTATCCTGTCTACCGACAGTGGCCAATGCCAGGAGTGAGTGAACCAAACAGGTAATGATCAAGTGATCCCTCTTCTGCCATGCATCATCTCCTCCAATTTCTTACAGTAAAGGCCAAAGAGCAATACAGACTTCCCTGCACTGCCAAGCCACTGTTTTTCTACCATCCCCTGGAGGCACTAATTCCAGAAATAAATGGGTAATTAAGTTTCCATACCTATTCAGTCCTTGGCTTCTCTGTGATTAACAATAAAAAGGTCACAATGGGTATTTTAATTATACAGATTAAGATCAAAACTTGTTTTACATACCTACAAACCCCAGTCCCACAAAAAGCCTCTTAGATAAATTTTAGTCATTTCCAACCTGGGTAGGCTTTCATCTACTGAGCTAGCAGTGAAAAGTTCTAGAGATCATTATTATTTCCCAGGCCCAGCCAGTCCTATGGTTTGGAAACTCATCTGAATTATTTTTTGCTTCCCAACAACAGGACCTCAAGAAAGCCAACCAGTCCACCATCCTTCCAAACAGGACTTCTCATTCCTCCTCCTCTGATGTCTTCAGAGAGGTTGGCTCTGCAGCCTTTCCCACAACCCAATTATTGGACCTCCCAAAATTCCATCTCAGGAATCAAGCCATTTTCTAGTTCTTCAGCTAGGCCATGAGCTAGCTACATCCACCTCATGTGCTCTGGAGCATTCCCATCAAATAGCTCATGGCATGTCAGGTCACTCCCTATGGAGATTTCAGCTCTTGTGGGGAGAGAGAGAAGGATCTGGTATAAAATGCATTCTGAGGCACAAATCTATGGGTTAGTCCCAAAACATGCAATTTATCCAGCCCACTCAGAGCTGAAGCTGGTGACACACCATGGCATATCCTTCCCCTCAACAAGTTACCAAGCCACTCCTTTCTTTGTGGTGAAATACTTATGGAATCCTTTGCCTGTCTTGTTTTTAAGGGGGAATAAAAGGAAGTGAATTTAGTGTTCTTGAAAGTGAGTGAGAACCTAATCATACCTCTGTAAAGCAAGCATAGCATGGACAGGAGCTCTGCAAGCTTCAGTGAACAACTTAGCCAGTTCACTTCAGTTCTACATTACCATGCACGTGCTACTTCAGTTCTAAGCCTCTCTAGAGCACAAAGCTGCCAGGCATGCCAAATTCTGTAGTAGCTTTGGTTCATGCATGAATGGTGACTAAGCTGTAAATACCAAGCTCATTTTCTTTGTGAGCCAAATCTGGATTTAAACTTGGTTTTCCAGGGGCAAAGGTACTTTCCAACTTCCCAATTTTAGTACTGTATACAATACAGCTTTATCTGCTCAACGACAGTGCTTGCATAGCTATTTTATTTGTGAGCATCTTGCAAACAAAAAACCAGAAGTGACCTGCACCTTTTCTTGGTGTCATGCTCCTGACACAAGGACAGTATGACCAAAAGTACCTTTGTATCTTAATTCATGGTCCACAGCTGTCCTTGGTTAGTCACAACTGTGTTTACATAAAGTAGTGATGAAAATTCCATTGCCACTTTTGCACCAAGAGATGCAGATTGTGGGAGAATAGAGGGCTTGACCGCCAAGAGATACAAATGACAGACTGAATCTACCAGCCCTACAGGTAAAAGGATATTTATTGCATATAGGCACTTCTTTTAACATACTCCAATAAAAACTCAGGACAGGCATCTCTTAGGTCCTAAGCTTGCAAGGTACTGATTTTTTCCTAACTGGCATTGAAATGCCTCAAACTCCTACAGAAGTCAACAGAAGTTGAGGACACTCAGCTCTTCACAGAAGGTGCTCAGCACTTCCCAGCTATGTGTCTTTACTGTCTTTTTTATGTTGCTTTTTCCTGCCTCATCTAACCAGCGACAGGTGTTTTGGGAAGAAGAATATAGCATTTAAGTGCTTCCCCTCTCTAAAAAAGAAAACCAGAACCTGTGTCAAAGTTCAGGGCCACTGCGCCTGTATTCTCTCTCCGGCCCAGGGACCTGCTCTCAGGAGCCTGGCTCCCCAGACATCACTCTTTCTTGGCTGGAGACTGACCTGTATCTCTCTCCTTTCTGACCAGGGTATTTTTAGGCTGCACAGTTTCCTGCCTTCACTGTATTTTTCCCAGCACAGACAGTCTGCCCAAGCACACCTGCTTACTTTTTCTTCAGAGACATTTAACAGGGTGACTGTCCATGGTTATAGATACCACACAGCTCTTTTTATACAGGCCTATTTGTAAGATAAAAGCACTACAGAGAAAACATGTGAAAGCAATAAAACAAAAATCTACACACATGCTAATAAGCTTACCACAGATCACCCCCACCCTAATGTGGGCTCTGGCAGAAGCAGTCCAGCCCCCAAGTAGGGGGCCTGCTATGGTCACAAATTCATAACAGCCTCAGCTCAGAACTAGCACTCAGTCTTACGGGACCTCAGCAGGCTAAGTCCTTCTAACCCTTCTCTAAGTACTGTGGCCCTCTGTGGACCAGTAGTCCTGTCTGTCTGTTGGTTCAGGAGGAAGGCCCTGAGCCTGTTTAAAACCAGGCTATTTATCCAAAAACCCTTTCTTTGTCTATTGGTCCCTAGAGAAGGCACCCTGCCTGCCCTGCTGCAGACGGCCAATCAGACTTTTAACAGCCTGGTCAGCAGTGCTGACCGGAACCGCCAAGGTCCCTTTTTGACCGGGTGTTCTGGTCAAAAACCAGATGCCTGGCAACCCTAGATTTGCAGTATAAAAATAACCTAACCCCATACTCCCCCCTGCCAAAAAAAAATGTTACTTGAAAAACCAAAAAAAGAAAAAGGAACTAAAAAACCCCCAAGCAAACCTGCAAATAATGCTGAATATCTAAAATTACCAAGTCAATTTTAAAGATCACACACTGAACTTTTTCCGACTTAAAAACAAGCCCATGATTGTGGGGGTTTAGTACCAGCCCATTAAAAAATGGAAAATGCGCCAACAGTCCAGGAACATTCAGCACAGCTGGCCTAACGTAAAAATAAAGTATGTAATTGTATGCCATTAACAAAATTGTGCCTTCAAGAGTGGCTAATTTATCTAAGGCTTGACTCTGAGTAGCGCTCGGCAGCTTTAATGATTTTCACTTATCTAGAGCTTCTCATGATGCAGAAAAGTTTCTAACAGTTTGGTTTCTTACGTCATTGTTCCAGGGTCAAATCTGTCACTTGGATGCATAAACTGGGTTCCTCTTTCAACCCTCTTGCCCTCCCGTTCACTGTCAGCCTGTTCTTTTCTCCTCCTCTCCAGCTGTGGGCTATCTGCTTCCTTGGAAAGAGGGCCAGCAGATACCAAACGGCACAAAAATATTCTGCAGAACAGTTAGGTAGTACGCGTTCTCTGTATCATTTGAGAGTAGGGTGACTAGACAGCAAATGTAAAAAATTGGGACCGGGGGGGGGGGAGAAATAGGAGCCTATATAAGAAAAAGACCCCAAAACTGGGACTGTCCCTATAAAATCGGGACATCTGGACACCCTATTTGAAAGGCAGGATGAAGAAAACCGCATGCCTATGAAAAATCAGAGACATCTTAAACTCATGGAAGTGTCCAGAGGGGCCCCTGCAACTGTAACAGAGGACTAGGATGCACAGAAGTACGTGGTGGGAAATTTCAAGTCCCTTGAAATCTAGGATGAAACCAACAGTGTTTTCCAGTGGCACCTGTGTTCAACACAGCCAGGAAGACATTTCAATAATGTACCACCAAGGGGTCAGTATGGTTCCCAATAGCAAATTGTGCT
Organism: Dermatemys mawii; assembly: GCA_007922305.1. Lineage (NCBI taxonomy): Eukaryota > Metazoa > Chordata > Testudines > Dermatemydidae > Dermatemys > Dermatemys mawii. Next base: position 8,182,140 of record ML677350.1, read on the forward strand.
GCCTCTAACTTGTTTGCCTTTTCTGTAATGAATTACTTTGTACATAGTAACCTGGCTTTGATTTGGCTCATCTCACGTTCCCACAGGCCACACTCCCATTTTGTGCTGTTTACCGGTCATCTGTCAGCTACAAATATTGGAAGAAGCAGGAGGTTTGAGCCGGTGCTCACACATTTGAGGCTGAATCTGTAGCAAATTGCTACATTTTGTCACTCACTTATGCAGCTTACAGAAACACATACTCCTTAAGTCTGTTTCTTCCCACACTTAAATCAAAGAGAACCCAATTTGCACATCCAAGGGCAGAATCTGGCCCTACCATAGGAATATGAGATACCAACTGTTCTGTGTAAATTGCTGGGAAGGGGATAGTCATTAAGCAGCCAAGCCCTGCTCAGAAGAAATACACTTATGTGAACTCAACGCTCCTCAAGGCATGATTATCTTAACCACATACAAACTGGCCTACTGAAATCATGGGAACCCTGTGCCTGCATAAGCAAGCAGATCTGGTCCTTATTATTAACACAGAAACAAAGTTAACTATTCTTTATTCTGAGTACCATAAAACTGCTTTCTACAAAGATAAAGATATTTATTCTGAATAAAGCAATTCCAGAACACAACTGTGACAAGACTGCTAGAAGATAAATCATACCCTAATATTAGGTAACTGAGCATCCAGCCAAAGTAACAGCTAGTCTTCCAGTTTCTGAAGAGTCATGGACTTCAAGTAGGGTGATCAGACATCCCATTCTGGCTGGGACAGTCCCCTTTCTAAGCCCTGTCCTGGACATAACAACTTTTTTTGGCAAATATGGGAATTTGTCCTGTTTCATAGTAAGGATCACTAGTTGGCAAGAGGAAATGGAACAAATACCCAGTTTTGTTCAAAAAGTGGGGTGTTCCCCCCTGGAGAGACATAGAGAAATGTTCAGGGGGAGGGGCAAGTGGCAACGCAAGGCACCAGGTGGCAGGGCTTGGGCAGTCAGCCCCAGCCCTGGGGTGGCATGGAGCTCAGGCAGTCAGTCCCAGCCCCAGAGCTCCGGCGATGCTGGGTGTTCAGGTGGGCAATGACACCAGGTGGTTCAGACCAGCTCCACACAGTCTCCTGTTTTTACTTTGGGAAATATGGTCACCCTAATTTAAAAGATCAGTAAAGATCATTGTGATCACCTAGCTGACCTCCTACATAGCACGGGTACAGAATCTCACCAAGTGTTTTCTGCATTGAGTCCACCAACTTGTAATTGTATATTTTTACTTTCGACAGGTCAGGTGGCCATATCCTCCGCTGCTATAAACTGGCATAATGCAAATGAAGTTAGCTGAGCTATGATAATGTGCTTCTTCTGAGGATCTGGTGATGTGTCCTGTCCAGTCTCATCTGCACAGAAAGAATAAGATGTACATACACACACACTATCTTTTTCTTTCCCCCCCTCTTTTATATGTTTGGTTTGTTTCAGAAAAAAAATCATTCTAACCCCCTATTTACTCTCCTTCACAACTTTTGGAAAATTATCTTTTGGGGGGAAAACATACCAGGTTTGTTCCCTGAAAACAGTGGTGTTTTCTTTAAGCTTGACTAATATGGTTTTCCCTTGCTATGAAAAAAATTCTAAATTTTTGAAGGTGGATAACTCAAACTGCTGAAGTGATGCATGGTGTGAGAACATTTCTGTCTTAATAATAGCTGGTTGGAAATTACCAAAGCTGTGGACTTTTCAAAACCACACGGTGAGCACTCACAGTTCGACTTTCCCAGTGTATCTGAGAGCTCACACTTGTATAGAGGCGCTCTCTGTGTGTGTGCGTGTGCGCATATATATACACGTGTGTGTGTGTGTGTGTGTGTGTGTGTGTGTTTTCCCCTCCAGAAGCAAGCACTTTTCAGTGTTTTATAAGATATCAGGAGACACTAATGACCTGAAGTGGGTGACGCACATATGCTGTATTAGATCCTTAAAGTGCTATCAATAGAAGTGTTCATCTCAATGAGTTTCTTCAGCATTTATCCATCATGACACCGTTGTTTTTCTTCACTGCTCAGTTAAAACTGTTCAGATTTTAGAAAGTTTATTTTTTCACACATTAAGCTCCTAATCCCAAAGTCACCATACAAGCAAAATTCCCACTAACGTCAATAGGAGTTGTGAATGCACAAGAAATGCAAGACTGGGTCCTTACACCAAGATTTTCAAAGGAGTCAGAGAGAGAGGCACCCAACTCCCATTGAAGTTCAATAGGAATAAGGTGCCTAATTCCCTTCTGTGCCTTTAAAAATCTCAGCCTTAAGTTTTTATTTCATCATGATATTTGATATAAAAACGAAATGCTCAGCTTCAGCAAAACAAACTCAATGTATCCTGATCAGCAGAAAAACCTCTTTATTGTAATAACTTCCCCCACCCCCAGCCCCGCTTCCCATGGAACAGTCAATTTTTGTAGTTGCTTTGGCTGTGGTTAGCATCAGCGGTCTAGTATGCATCACATTAAATATATTAGTGGTTCCTGCATGGTCATTCTGGCACCATTGATGCTTTATACAATGCCTCCAGTTTTTCTGTTTAACCTAAATCGTTTATCAGTCATTCACCAATGCCAATAAATCACAGTGCCTGGGGACCCTTAAACAGGAGCTGTAAAAAATATTAGTGTAGCAATTAAAGACTCAAGTAGTAATAAACTCTACTGGCATTACACCTTTAGAAAGCCTTACTGAAATTAAACAAACATTGCATATCAACAATTTGAAAGGAGCTTTTTCTTCTAGTTTAGAATAGCTACTGGTTTAGCCAGTGCAGGGGAGACTCAGGGTTATTTTTATCGATCGTATAGACTAGAATAAAAGGAGAAGAATGCGGGTGGGAGGGGAGCAGATTTTGGGGAAAATGTGAATTTAAAAAACTTTTCCTACCAGCAGATTGAAAGATCACCCCCACAACTCCAAACAAAAAGGGTTCTCAAATGATTAAGCAGGTTAATATCAAATTCTGTCTGAACTAGTGGCAATGCAGTGCTCCTTCAAGAGCAGCATAACTGCAGGTTACCTACACTTAAGATGAGTTCAACATCTGGTATGTCCTCTAGTCATCCTGGTGGAATAATTTCTCAACAGAACTGATTGGAATCCCATGAAGAGGGACATTTATATTTAGAGGGAAGGATGCACTAGAAGTTGTACTGCAGGGAACTATCTTGCATTAGTCAGGAGAGAACAGAGACCACTGTAACGGAATAGTGTAACCACAGTAATAATAAAGCTCTGTAGAGCACTGGCGTACAGTGAAGAATCAGGGTCTGGATCATCCATCCTTAAAGTTTTGCAGGGGGTGGTTTCTATGAAATAGTGGGTCTTTTGCATCTCATAATCCCATTGTAACCCAGGCAGTTATTGAACTGTTGACTAAACTGGACTGCAGACACCGTAGTTATCACAATCTCAGAACACCTTGGGAAGGGTCAGCTCATTAGTTCAGCTCCATACCTATTGCTAAGAGGAGCCTTTATAGATATATTGTACACCAAATACCGCCTGAGTCTCAAAGCCCAGCATCTCCATCTGGTCTGGAAATGAACAAGTTTTACTGTGATTTTTCAGCCATCGCCAGAGCTGCAAACCCTGAGGCTGTGGCTCCCAAATCAAAGAAAATGAAGGATAGAAACAAACAACAGAGTTTTGCGACCTAACAGTCCCTGTAACCTCAACTCTCTGCTCCCTAGGGTTTGTAGTGTTGATCCCATCAGAGCAGCTACTGGGCGCAGAGATGACTCTGTTACAATCTACAAAACGCCAAAGGCTTTTCAATCACAGCCACTCACTGTGGGGACTCTGAAGAGTCACACAGACTCCTGGGTCTGGTTCTACAGAGCTTGGTTCGCCTGTGCAGAATGGCTGCACTCTTCGCACCATCCTGAGCTCAACCCTGCTGGCTCAGTGGCCCAAGAACCACAGGGCTGCTCCTGTGTTTCTAGCACCTCGATCAAGGAGCAGCAGCAAATGCCATGCTGGTCAGTAATAGCTTCCTGGTAGATTCCTTCAGACAAATTTGCCAGTTTCCTAGGGAGCAAGACACCACTGGCCCCTGTGGAGCCCAATTTCATGCTGTGTCATTTTAGCCTTTCTTCCCTTTGGAGTTTCTGCTTGTTTGCTCCCCTCCGTGCCACCCATAGGTGGGAAGCGCAGGACCCTGGGTAAGTGAATGTACTGGGGAAACTCTAAAAAGCTCCTATTTTGTGTTGTTTATCCTAAGAGAAAAGTATACTCCTGGTTTCTTGTACTTACCAACAACCTCTCCAGTTTCCTCATTTTAGAGAAGAAACCACATAAACATTGACCTTTTTTTAAAAAAAATTGCAGGTCAGAACAACACGCTTAAAAGCTGATACCTAGATGGGCCCATGGAATGAGTGGAAATTTCCTTCATGCTTTTTTTTTGCAACAGTATTCTCTTTCAGTCGTTTCCTCACTGCTTTAAATTGTGCTTTTATTATATCTGTGTTGACCTGGCCCAATGACGCACTGAAAATAGAAGAAACTACCACAGTGTGTTTTCCTCCTGCTAAACAGCAAGCTCCGCTGTCTGAGGCTGCAGCAGAGGCATCAAGACCATCCATTCAGCAAAGCACTCACCTGTGCCAAACACAGGTACTGCCAACATCACCAAGAAAACAGGGCCAATACATCCAAGCACACTGCGCGCCCCATCTGTGCTCCGTGGAAGCACTCAACATTCAGGCGATTCCTTTCCAATACAAAGATGGACAGCGGTGGGTAATGAGCTATCTTGCAGAGCCCAGAGAAGCTGCCAGTCCATGTGAGGAAGAAGAGCAGACTTAGCACCAAATGTCCGAGCTTTACAAAATTAAAACCAGTGTTTTAAGCATTTGCCAAATTAACTGTAACCTATGACAATTGCTACCTAAGAGAGAGGATCAGATTCTCTATGGACTTCAGTGGAGCAACACCAGTTTACACTAGCTGAGGATCTGGCCCAAAATTACATCACATATGCAGCCAAACTCCCCACTGACATATAAAGATACCTGGACAAGAAAAGCAGGATTGGGTCCCTTATGGCTACATACAGACCATTTGTATTAAGGTAAAGCAAATACAATACTTCAGTTTGACAAATTGTGTCCTTTGCACATTGCTGACCAGGGGACTCAATGTATGGCAAAGCAGGGAGACAAGCCTGGTAGCCACTCCCTAGCCTTATTTTCTTTAGATACTTGATTTTTTTTAAAAAGCCTATATCTCCTCTGCAGATTGCTCAGCCAATTCTGCCTCAGTGGAAAACTACTAATGGGGAGGTAGGCTGGTGTCAAAGAACACTGTTAACTTTGTTCCACCGTTACCTTCCAAATCAGACTCTCCAAACTGAGGAGGAAAGAAAGAATGTCTTTATTTTGCTCCAGCCTCGCTTGGATACTAAATTTTACCTTAAGCCAAAGCAGTCACAGATTGGTTATTGAGCAAGGTTCCCACACGTTTCCTACAGGTTACAGTGAACCCTCCAGACCCTTAACCCTGAATAAATATCTAAAAATCCCCAAAAGCTGTTGAAACATAATGGATGGCTAAATCTTGCTCAGCTATGTGGTGTGCTGATTAATACAGTGCACTTGAAACTTTACTTCGTTCTTTCCTAACATAAAACAGAACAGTATGGAGCCAGTTATTCATGTCTATTGTATCTCATGTATCTCTAACAGTATCACGCATCAAAGAACCACCTGTAAAATACTAGTAGGTGTTTGGGGCTACTGTTGATTTACACAGGTTACTGTCTACACCAGCATAAAAGTGAGGATTGTGTCTCCAGCTACAGCAGCTCTGTATCTCATTTATTCTTTATCACTGGAAACTGAGCAGGGTGTGGAATGTGTGTTAATGAATGACCCGTTACTTCTCTCTTTTACCAGCTCTTTCTTCCTCTAATCAATCTCATCTTTCACACAGGAGAATTATAGCGCATCTTGGGTTTGTTTTTTTTTAAAAAAAGATGATTTATGTAAATAAGTAATTAAAAATAAATCCAAAGCAAAGAAGCTTTTGTGGGAGCTGCAGAGTGGACAGGGTCTCTCTCTGGGGGAGAGAAGAAAGGAGGGGATGAAAGACTATCCCAAGAACTCAAAGTTATCTAAGGCTCTGCTCCATGCCTATCAAATGTCCCTCAGTTAGAGAGAAGTTGCTCATTTGAGTCCCAAAACTACCCATGTTCCATACAAACTGGGTGTCTTCTTACTTTACAGAATGAAAAAAGCAAGTTATTTACAGCTTCAGAAAGTTACTGACAACTAGGGAACGAATCTCACTGCATTTTAAATTTCCGGCAGGTATAATTGTTGCCATTTCCCTAATTTGGTGTCTTCACCCTCTATTACTACCAACATTCAGGCCTTGGAAGGCTGAGACATGCTCTGCCAGTAGCAGAGGCTTCACTGGGCAAGTCTTTTACAAATAGACTAGTCACACAGAGAGTCCCAAGAGCATCAGTGGGGCTTCTAGTGTGAATAAGAACAAGAGCTGGGCGAAAGCTTTACCAGTTACAAGGTGGGGTGGGGGAGAGAAAAAGGAAAGAAAGTGGAAGAAAAGATACAGGGGGAAAACGTCTGCAGAAATTATGAGTAGTACTGGTGCCCACAAGAAAGCCCGAGGAGGGCTGGAGCAGCGTAATTCAGACAGCCCTGAAAGACGGAGCAACCCAGTATCAGGAGGGTGAATGGACCTTACTTCCCACTTCCCCTGCATTGGGAGTTCTGCGCAGCATCTACCTCTCAGACCACAGCACAGCATCTCACCCCCCAGATTCCAAAGATGAATGTGGAGCATTGTGTCTAGTTTCTCACAGTATTTGCTATTGTTAGCTCTCCATACACATCTTCGCTCTCGTGGGGGATGCAGAATACCCCAGCACACTGAAATCCACTATATAAATTAAGCTTTTTAATAAGCCACCCTGATGGTCACAGGCTAAAACCAAAACCCACCTTTAAAAAAAATTTAAAAACCCCAACATGGTAGGTACCTAAATACATCTAAAAATTGGGTCCCCAGGGATTGGGGGCTCAGTGATTTGTCTAACATCACATTATGACAGAACTGAGAAAGGAACTTAGACTCCATCTTCTGATCTTACTATTAGATTACTCCCTCCTTGTGAAAATTCAGAGAGAGAAAGAAAAAGTAAACTTAATTTCACCTTCACACGTACCAGATGTTCCGATTTTATAGGGACAGTCCCGTTCTTCTATAGGATCCTATTACCACACATTCTCTGTCCCGATTTTTCATACTTGCTGTCCGGTCACCCTATGTGTGTTTCCTAGCACAAAGCCTGCCATAGCCCAAACAATGAGGAAAAGAAGAGACTTAAGATAACCAGTGATGCAGGAAGCTTTAAAGGATGTAGCCTTTGTTAATATAAGCATTCCCTCATATCCCAGTTTTATTATTTAACATTTATTTTATTTACTATTTAACATTTCCAATACAACAGCTGTAAAGATTAAAAGAAACAAATCAAGTATGCATAGGCAGGAGATAAATTTGGACTTAAAACAACTAATCTCACTTGTAAAATTCATAGCTAAGGAAAGTTATTGATTTTTTTAAAATTTCTTGAATTTTGACATCTCTTCCTACCCACCCAAAAAGAGTCAATGACATTTTCAAAGTGTATTTTTCCTCTTTTTGACCAGAACCACAGCTGAGAGATATGAAGTTAACAGGCAAAATTCTGCTCTGCCATCCACATTCCAAATCCCATCTCTGACACTCTGTTCCTCCTGCATATAAAAAACCATCACTATCAAAAAGAGTTCCACACACATGTGGGTGGAGAGAATATCCAAGTCAAGATCAACAAGGTGGGTGGCTGAGATGTTGCCTGCAGTTTGTGTTTGTAGGGGAAAAAATACACCTGCCTTTTTTTGCACTGACAGTGGAATCTCAGGCATAAATCTTGACAGTTCCATTGTCTACCTACCTGATTTGTGCCTGCACACACACAGAACATTTTGGCCACTGAAAATTTGACCCTAAATGTAGCACAATCACGTACTCACGCTCCTCCTGACTGTGCGGATTCGTAATCTTGCTGACAAGCAAGTTCCAGGAAAGCTGAAGCATTAAATAAAGAACATTTTCTGCAGTCAGGGGTGAGGTTAAAAGCACAAGAAATGTAAGTTGGTTTTGCAGCAAATTTATTGTGTAGGCAAAGTAATAAACCAATTTGCATTAGAAAGATCTACAACATTGCAATGCAGATTGGTGGTGCATTTGGTGATTTTCTTTGACCCCAGAGAAACTTATTGGCATGTTTTATGGGGATCCTGCTAGTAAAGCTACAGCATCTGTAGCACTCCAGGGGAGGCAGCCTCTCTAGCATTTTAGCAGACAGGAAAATAAAAGCAGCCTGAGCATTATTTCACATCTCTACCCACACACCGTGTTGAAACACAATACAAAATAAACTCAGTTCTATGTTTATGTTTGTTGAGTGTATTGTTCCCCCATACCATACAGGGCCTATTCTTCTCTTGCCAGGTTTTTTTCTATAAAATAACAGTAAACTAATTTTAAAAGACGTTGTTCTCTACTTATGAGTTTGCACCTGATTTCTAGCTTGGACAGAACTGGACTTCCATTTTTAATGGATGCAAACTAACAAGGCACATTTTAGGTCAGTTAGATGTCTAAGTACTTAATTTGCAGACACCCAAATGACCTGAATCCCACCTGCAATTACCGGTGCCCACAAAATACATGTGTAAAAAACATGAGCACCATTTAAAAATTTGACCCTAACTATGTATTTAAATGATCTTAAGAACATGCACTTGATCCAAAGCCCATTAAGGTATACGGAAAGATTCTCATCAACTTCCGTAGGCCTTGTATCAGCTACTATATGTTCAGCACTATTTTAAATTGTGAGTATATAATTCTTTTGGCTTTCCAGAAAAACCTATCCAGAGCTTCCACTTACAAATGTGGGCCTCAAAACAGGTCATTCAGATGCAACTAGCAGATTCTCTGTTCGGCCCTTCGACTTGTAAAATATACATTCTGTGTGCTAAAGTGAGCATCCAGTTGCAGAAGTTATGTTCTATTATGGCAATTATATTTGAAAATTAGTCCTCTTGTCTGAAGTACAAAAATATGTCATTGTTTGTGACTGAAAAAAGTCTGACACAGGGCAGGTACAATCAGAGAAAGTTGAGTCAGAAATAAAAGCTACGTGACCCTACTCCTTTGTACCTCACAGTGCTCTCTTGAAAATTAAAGCCTGTCCGTTTCAGAGAAAATGGCTGTCCATTTTCCAGATAAATATGTCTGAGAATGAGATAGGAATTCATTAAGACTCAAGGGAAAAAAAATCTAAGGTACACAACAAATGTTCAAGACTATGTGACAGCAGAAGACAGGAAAGAATGCAAAGATGTTTTATGAGGTGGAAGACAGTGTAAAGAATCAGTGAGGGGCTATGTGTTTAAAAAAGGAGTTTGAGTATAGCAGTCAGAAAGTTGCTTACAATAAGGCAAGTTCTTTCATCCAGTACAAGAACTGACTTGAAGGAGAATCAGTGAAGGATCTTTGTGTCAACTAATCTGAAACATTTACTACGTTCCCAAAATATCATTGAGATTTTGAACACCGGTAATTTGCGATGCCTTTTCATGTTTCCTTTTCAGACTGGATGCTTAAACAAGAACGGTGACAACAGTACAAAAGGGTAAGGAAAGAATAAGACTTTTAAAAAAGGATAGCTAACAAGAAGCTTTTATATTTAATGAAGAACCCAAATCACCGATGAAAAAAATCATGCTCATATAATCAGTGTAATCTGCCAAAACTATTGTCTCTCTTTCTTTTAAATAGGTGAGAATCAAAGTTTAGAAAACTGAATCTGGCTAGCAACTGGCACAGGGTTTTAAGAATTTAAACAATACCAATTCAGGCAGTAGAGGCCATATTCTACGCTCCTTTGGGGTTGTCAGTCCTCCAGAATGTTCATATTTCTCTCTTTCCTCAAAGGCCCTGGATTATGGAAATATAGCCTCCAACAGAAGAGGGCTGTGGGTGGCTCCTTCCAACATCATTCCATCAGTAAGTCACTACAGAGCACCAGGAGGCTCTTTCTCCCCTGGGTATGCAGCAGCTGTGTAGTGATGCCCGTCTCAGAGAGCCTGGAACATGCACTTTGAGCCCAGGTGCCAGATCTACCACTAGAATGCTGGCTGAGGCCCATCTTCTCTATTTTAACAATTTCCAGTAATTAGAGCTAGAGAAGAACTACTACAGCGTGGAGTTCATAGCCCTGCAAGTGCACAACGTAGTTCAACACACAGAGGATGTATCAGACATTGAACAGATACTACGTCAGGTCTCAGACAGAAGGTGAAAACTTCCAGGGCCAGATCCTCAGCTAGCGAAAATCAGTATAACGCCACTGGCCAGCAGACTCCCCCAGTGATCCTACAGCTGACTCTTGGCCAGAAATGGTGCAGTGAAACCACGGTGTAGCATTTTCATGATTCGCTAGCAAGCTGTTCCATTAAGATAGCTGGAGTTACATTTGCATTACAGTAGTGCCATAAGGCCATAGTCTGGATGGGATCTCACTGGGCTAAGAGCTGTACAAAAAAATTATTACGATGACATCTTGGGTACTTGTTTTAAAACAGACTTTCAACCAGGACTGACCCTATCCTTGAACTTGGTCATGAAAAGGAAAAAGATCAGGAACAAAATAAAAAATGAATCAGGAATTTCAGTCTCTCCCCGCCCCACAAACATATTTGTATGGCAATACTCAAACACCTGCTGTATTGATACAGGAACGTCAGAAAGCATGTCACCTCCACAGAGGGCTATTATCACACAGGGAGTCCCAAAAGACAAACGACTAGCAAACATTACACTCTGCTGATTTAGACCTGTGATCATTTCTAGAGCTTGTTGCTGAATTCATAATGCAAATACAATGACAGATTATGCTCTACTTTCTCTGGTAATGCTTTTGTACTAGCTATTTACTGGGTGGCTATGGACCACTGGAAAGTGACAGGCATAACATAACTGAGGATACTCATTTGAGCATCTTTCTGAAGTTTTTGGGTGTAGGAACTCTGCTCTTTTCTATAGCATCCACTTGTTTTTAAAAATAATACATTTATTACTGTCTACTCCTTTTCACTGTGGAGAGTCTTTCTAGGACATCAGGAACTAACTGTCAAGGCACTGCATGGGCAGTTTGGTCACTCAACACCCATTAAAATCAGTTAGACTTGCCCCACATATTGCTTTGAAAATTAACATATCACTATATAACCTTCCCTTCCCAAGATACATCATTCTATAGTTGCTTTGATAGGCCCCAGTTGAGAAAAGCACTGAAGCATTAGGGTGACCAGATGTCCCCATTTTATAGGGACAGTCCTGATTTTTGGGTCTTTTTCTTATATAGGCTCCTATTATCCCCCACCCCCTGACCCGATTTTTCACATTTGCTGTCTGGTCACCCTATTGAAGTATAGGCTTCAAGAGAAGCACCGTACTTCAGTCCCATTTAAGCCAATGGAATTTAAGTATGTGTCTGAAGTTAAGCATGTGTTTAAGTTCTTTCCTGAATATGGATGGATTCAAGTACCCGTTTAAATGTTTTGCTGCAATTGGGCCCATAGATCTCAAGTCAGGCAGCAGTACACAATGGTGGCGTAAATCTCTGTGTATAGACTCAATCATGGGACTGCTCTTCACATGCCCATCCTTCACGTGCCCATCACCAACTGTTGATGAGCTCTGGTTATGCCCGCTCTTCTGTAGTAACTCTCTCCTTTCCCTGCTATGGAGGCAGCAGGGAGTGGGGGACAGGGACACAAGTGGCGCTGGTGAGATTTATTTTATTTTCTGTGATTTTTTTAAATTAGCCTTTTTGTTTTCATCCAGTTTTTCCCCAGAAATGTTTGGGGTGTTTTCACCCCCAAAAAAATTTTTTTTGGGGGGAAGGTAAGAAGAGGGGAAATGGGTTAAGTTTTTTTGACAAAATCCTGAACATTTTTCGTGAAGATTTCCATTTAGTCCAAAAGCCATTTTTAATCAGAAAAAAGCTTAGAAATTTCCCCTCCTCTCCTCCCCAACCAGTTCCAAGTGCCAATGTCAGCTCTGCATCACTGCATGATCACCATTTAATGAGAGTGACTCCCCATTGTCTGGGTAAGACAATTTTAGTCAGATTATGCTAGCGGTGCAGTACAAAGTAGAAGTTTCTTGCCCATGTTGGTCAGTTTAGTGTGGAAAGAGAGTTAGAGCTGCATCCATGAGTGTTTTCATCCCTTTCTGCCTCCCACCCCATCTCACTTCCCCAGCCAGGAGGATGAACAAACAGCTAGTCATTTAGCTGTGTTTATGGTACTGGGTGGCCTTGCAGTGAGTGAGAAAGGTCTCCACTTTGGCTTTGGAGACTCTGTTTAGGTCCGTTCACACAGAAGGTGAGTGACCGAAGATTCAGGATGGAAATCTGAACTTTCCAACCGTTTGGGCAGATTGGCGTTGGCCCTGCAGTTATGCACGATTTTGCTAGCAATTTATATGAAAATCAAAGGCACTGTATGGGCCAGGTTCTGCCCTTAGATACACAGAACTTGAAGTTTTTAAAGCCACCCTGGGAAATTAGAGGCACAACTTCCATTCATTTCAATGTGAGCTGTTCAAATCCTCCCAGAACTTCCATGTCCAATGGGAACTGTATATCCGAGGTTAGAATTGGGCTCAGAAGCTGGCACCACAGCTTTCCACAGAATATAGAATCTGTTGCTGTCACCACCCTCCAGATGATTACAACTTTCCACACTAACTAAGTGAGGGGAATGGGCAGCCCGATGGCAGATGAACTTCAAAGTTTATTAATGTAAGATAACATAGTGTGGAAGAAATCATTAGAATTATTCATATATAGAGCATGGTTCCGAGACTACTGGAGCTAACAGGCAAGAAAAGACAAAAATTAGCCCAAACTGCAACACTTGAAATTAATTCATTTTTGTTCACTCATGTGGGAAGTATTCCTGAGCTAGAAAAATACCACAGTATGTGGGCATTTTAGACCTCCATTATCACACATGATGCAGGATTTTTTTAAAAAATATTTTAATGGAGAAATCTGAACAGGGTGTTTTTCAACTCCAAATTTGTGACCCCCTCTCCATGAAGATTTGACTTAAAAGGCATTTCTGAGCCTATTGCACTAAAACAGTGGCTCTCAACCTTTCCAGACTACTGTACCCCTTTCAGGAGTATGATTTGTCTTGCGTACCCCAAGTTTCACCTCACTTAAAAACTGCTTGCTTACAAAATCAGACCAAAATACAAACAAAAGTGTCACAGCCACTATAACTGACAAATTGCTCACTTTCTCTATATAATTATAAAAGAAATCAATTGGAATATAACTATTGTACTTACATTTCAGTGTATAGTACATAGAGCAATACAAACAAATTGTTGTCCCTATGAAATTTTAGTTTGTACTGACTTCGCTAGTGCTTTTCATATAGCCTGTTGTAAAACTTGGCAAATATCTAGATGAGGTGATGTACCCCCTGGAAGACCTCTGCCTACCTTCAAGGGTACCCGTACCCTTGGTTGAGAACCATTGCACTATAATGCCTTAAATGGATGGAACTTTGATTGATAATGCTGTGATAATAGCTTATCAATCAGTGTCAGAAAAGAAAACCACATTGATACAAAAACAAAAAAACCCCACAACACCCCATGACATACCAAGAAAACACAAAAAACAACCACATCCCCAAAAAATCTCTTGTGGTGCTGTCTTCTGAAAAAAAACAGAAGATACAAACTGCAGAGACATAGTTTTGAATATTTCAGAAGATATTAGGAAAGTACATTGTGCCTTCAGCCCTCCAGTTAACATCAGCCATGTACTGTATCTGGACAACTGAGAAATCCCACAATCTGGTACCACTGACTGATGTTTCCTGTCAGAAGCAGCCGTCATGACTCTTAAGACTGTGCAATCAGGTTTCCTAAATTCCTCAGTAACATATCAAGGGTCTGATCCAAAGTCCACTGAAGTTAGTAGGAGACTTTTTGTAGACTTCAACAGGGTTTACATCAAGCCTTTCTTTCTGTCACCAGGTTAAAAACCTGCAGCTCTGGGTTATTCTCATTTATGTTTTTAGGGCCTCATCTTGCAAAATGCCAAGCACACCTCCTGAGAAGCTCAGAATATCCTTGTCACCGGGGACTCCCTCAGCAACCTGGTGTACCGTGCTTCCTGACTCATTTGGGTGGTCTCCTATTCACAACATACACACAGTCTGTTCTTTTCCCCATGTGCTTTGGATTCCAAGCACTGCAAAACATAAATACAGGCTATGTCCGAGGGAACCTTCTAGTCAACTCTCTCTACGACATCCAGCTTGCTCTCTGAACTCCCCCTTTCCTTCCTATTCCTACCAATTATATACCTTCCCCAACTGAGCTAATTATCTCATGAGCTCAATCATTACCTCAAAGTGTCAACAACCTCCATCACTGAAGGTTAACTGATTCCAGTTAAACCCATGATCCTCTCTGTTATGCAATTACCTAAATGACGAGGGTGCTACAGCTAGCACTCTGTCCCAAAGCTCAATCTGCACTGAAGTCACCAGGAGTTAAAGTTGCTGACGTCCTCTCAGGATTTGCCTCTAGTTTCCTTTTCTGTCCTGCTTATTTTTGTATATTACTATCACTCTTCACCGACCTTGTCATACAAGAAGTGTATGTGTTTGAAAAACCAATACAAATTCATTAAGAACACACTGCATGTCTTATCACTAGGGCCCTACCAAATTCACCCTGTGAAAAATGTGTCACGGACCGTGAAATCTGGTCTCCCCCATGAAATCTGGCTATTGTAGGTGGGGGAGTTGCTGTCTCGCAACCCTTACTTTTGTGCTACTTCTGGCGGCAGCAGTGCCTTCAGAGCTGGACACCTGACCAGCAGCCATCGCTCTAATAGAATCCACCTGTGAAGGCAGCACAGCAGTAAAGATGGCAGAACAGAGACACACACCCCGCACCCGCAAATAGCCTTGTGACCTTCTTTTGGGTCAGGACCCCAGTTTGAGAAATGCTGACTTAAGGGCTTTACATGTTTATATTTTTAAATACATATTCATGATTTGTGATATCGTGAAATTTAAGATTTAAATATCTGAAACCATGAAATTCAAGATTTTTAAAATGCGATGACCATGAAATTCACTAAAAGTGAGCATGAATTTGGTAGCATATTAATCACCCTCCCCTGTGATTATGTCCCTATGCCAATCACCCTCCCGTATGCCAAGAAAAAGCCAGACACATACAAGAGGACCAATCTCTCTCTGAAATCAATAACTGACTAGTATCTAATAAAGCCCCAACTGTAAGGATTACTCTTCATACAGGCAACAAATGATTCAGGCTTCCTGTTTGTTCAGCCCTGAATATCTCTTTGGAAAAGACTGCCGGTTATGTATTGAAATGACACACAATGGGAAAATTGAGTTTTAAGAGATGGCCTAGTGGGTATTGATTGAAAAGTCTTGGCTCTTTGCACCTAATAAGTCAGTATGATGTTATTATTTATATTATAGTAGTGCTCAGAGGCCCCAAGTGAGAGCTGCGTCCTATTGTGCTAGGCACTGTACAGTAAAAGATAGTTCCTACCCCAACATTTTCCAAGACAGACAACAAAAGTCTTATCATCAACATTTTACAGGTGGGAACTGAGGTAAAGACATGCTCAAGGACGTGCAAGAATCTACAGCAGAGCCAAGAACTCAACTCCTTCAACAGTCTCATCAGCTGAGAAGTTAGAAAACTGCAGATTTATTGATGCATAATCCTCCTCAATGCATTCCTTTTTCAGCGCAGGACTAGAGATACCACTTTGCAGTACAAACCTCTGCAAGCATGACAATGAAGTGGTCTTCTAGAATCAATCCATCTTTAACTGACATGAGCTGTAGTACACTTTTTTATTAGCATTATACATTATAAATGATTACATTTTATTATACTGACATTAACTGCCTTTTTTATTTGCATTCTGGTGTGAGTATCAGAAAATCATGCTCCTGCTGGTGCCTACAGTAATATTTAAAAGATGGAACGTTAAATGTGTTAATTAATGTGTGCCACAAAAACACACTTAAAATCCAGCAGCCAGTTCCTCTCTTCACCCGCCCCCATAGTATCATCTCTGGGAAACGCTAAGTGCCAAACAGTGGTGCCAGTTCACACAGATCAAGTGTCAGACAATCCGAGTCTAGCCCCGAAGGGCTTGAAAGAAGTTGAAAACCATCTCAAGTGACCAAAAGGGTGGTGTTGAGCCTCAGGGTATGTCTACACTGCAGTCTAAGGTGTGACTGCAGCGTGGGCAGACATACCAGCACCAGCACAGCTAAAAACAGCACAATTATGGCAGCACAGGCGCCAGCACTGGCTGTACAGGGAACTCTGGGTATCTCACACTGACACGGATGCCCCCACATCTCTACACTGCTATTTGCAGCTGTGCTAGAGTGGGTATGCCTACCTGAGCTGCAGTCACCCCTCAGATTCCAGTGCTGACATACTTTAAGTGGCACCATCCCCACAGTACCCATTAGCCTCACTATTTGGTCAGGGCTTCTTGCCCTTTTTTGGAGGGGTGGGAGGAGTGCATAGCCAGGGAAGAGCTGCTGTATACTGCACATGTACATGCTCTCATCATCCACCCACAGAGCTGTAGGGAAATGACCTTCATTTATTCTCAGTCACAACAACAGAGACGTTCCAGTCTCTTCTGATGCTAGATGTAGCATTTGTCGCCAACACAATTAGATTTGTGTTCAGATACAGAAAGCCACTGAAGAATGTTACTACTAATTTATTAACCATTGACCCTCTAATTTAATAAGGTGATAACTTCTGCATTTTCCCACTATAGTGAACATAATTCTTCTCCCTCAACTATTTACTGAGCTTCTTAAAATAATTTCCATTTACTGTGTCTTTAAACTCATTACTCATGGTTCTTGTTTCTTTTCTGGACATTCCTCCAAAGAGAAGGTGTCGTGTATGCTTTTGTAATGGCTGACGCATCATTTAGGATGCCACCACTTTTTTCTGATGGTCCATTTAGAGATGAGGGACAGACTTGTGATTAAAGTGCTGCACTGAAACTCAGGCAACTTTGCTTCAGTCCCTAGCTTGCCACTGACTTCCTGTATGAGCTTGGGCAAGTCACGTAGTCTCTCTGTGCTTCATTTCCCCATTTGTAAAATGGGGATAATGCTTCCTTTATCTCATCTACTCGGAAGGTAAGGTCCTCAGGGCAGGGAATATCTCTTAGGGTACCTCGACATAGTAGCTGCAAGCATACTACCCAGCACGAGTAGACAGACGTGCCAAATCTGCCTGAGCTAGCGCTCTAAAGCTAACCCAGTGGTGGTGGTAGCGACACAGATGTAGAGCTCGCGCGAGCTCTCTGAGTACATACCCAGCGTGTGAGCTGGGATTGCACCCTGGCGGCTAACCCGAGTGGCCAGGGGTGCTGCAGTAGCCATATTGATTTTTTTAGCGCACTAGCATGAGCAGAGCTAGAGTGTCTGTGCACCCACACCGGGAAGCACGCCCAGCTGCTGTATACCCTTAGTAAGGGTGTGTCGAGCACTTTACACAATAGGGCCCTGATCTCATTTGATGCCTGACTGCTACTGTAATATAGAGAATGATACACAGATGGACAAGCCCAAGGCACAGGATCCATGTAGGTCTCTTCAAAGATATCTTCATAGCTCAGTAACTTAGTTTAGAGCAAAATGTGAATGTCACATCTACTATACTCTTCCATTATCATCCCTGACCACCTTGGCACTCACCATCTGTCTGCTTCTTCTACCCTATTCCTCATGCAGCCTACCACTTTGTAATCATAGACTATCAGGATAGGACTAGTCCTCATGAGATCATCTAGTCCAACCCCCTGCTCAAAGCAGGACCAATCCCCAATTAAATCATCCCAGCCAGGCAGGTTTTTGCCCCAGACCCCTAAATGACCCTCTTAAAGATTGAACTCACAACCCTGGGCTTAGCAGGCTAATGCTCAAACCACTGAGCTATCCCTCCCCTGAATGAGCATCTGATTTGTCATTTTTGTCTGGTTCCTGGAGGGGAGGTTCTGATTTTCCCCTACAATTTTGGGGATGGGGTAACTATGGAGCTAATTTGCATTTCTCCCCCTTATTATCAGAAGGGAATATATGGGTTATTTTTCACTTTTAATTTTGTTTTATTATTGATCAGGGAAGAGGTAGCCACATTTATTTGATTACTAAATGATTATTTTGTATTATTATTTTTGGAGACTAATTATCATTTTTATTTATAGTTTTTAATCTTTTCTAGATGAGGTAGGGGAAAGTGTTCGGATATAGTACAGGTGCCTATAATTTTTTTCTATCTTTGTCCATTCCACCTGCTGCATTTCAGCCTCTACTAGCTTTCTGGAAGAATTATAGGAACTTCCCCTTTTGAAGGCCATGGCCTCAGCACGCTTAAACACCATGGGCCCCATTTTGCTTCCACTGAAGTCAACAGCAAAACTCCCATTGACTTCAGTGAAGGCAGGTTTCAGATTTATGTGGCTCTTCTGATCAAGAATATAGGAGCAATCAATAATACAATTCTCAGCCAGGTAAAGCACTGCAGACTCCTGCTTTAGTGTCTCCTAAACAAGTGTTTAAATGCGTGAGTGGAGATCTAAAGCCAACCTTTTCCTCAGAGGTATGTTTTAGCTAAAATCAGACTCTCTCTATGTGCTCCCTTTGAGTTTTTATCCTGGGGTTTTCTTATATGGTTGCTCTGAAGGGCATTAAAAGGCCATCCTCAACAGCAGATCTGGACAAAAACGAGAGAGGAGACTTTAAAAGTGCTTTGTGCTAACTCCTGCAATTTTACCAGTGTCTATAAAGGCACATGTTAAAATGAAACAGCTGTCAGACAAACCAACAAGCACATGCTTGGACTAAATGTTTTATGCAAATTTCAGTTCAACAAAATAGTTAAAGCTCAAATTTCAAAGCATCCTCTAAAAATTTGCCAGCCACATCACGTGGGGAATTTGCTCTTGCCCAAACTCTGATTTACGTGTGCAATGCAGCATTTTCCATGATTTGAGCATGTTTCTACCTGATTTCCACCTGCACGTTTTAAGCACTATTATTATGTAACTACACCTTAATAATAAATAAATAATAAAGAAGACAGGCAGACAGATCATGTTAAATGGATAGAGGAGAGTAGAATACCCTATGGGGGAAATTTAACAAAATCAGAGGTCAAATTCTGCACTCAGCTACAGTCTGACTACAATGGAGCTCCACTGATTTATGGCAGCTGACTACTATGTGGTTCTTTATTCTTGACTCTTCTGTAATCCCACTGGAATAGGTTGGTGGTGGTTGCCTGAAGCACATCACCTTTACAGCAGGTGTTGACTGTGCTGGGAAGGAGTTAAGAAGAAGTCACAGGGGTCTCATTACCCCTTTTGGATATAAAGGCAATCGGAGCAGCAATGGCATCACAACAATCTTCATGCTGGTTTAGGGCAAAGGTTTGAGCTGAGTTTTTATATGACACTAATATTTATCAAGAGAGAAATTAAGTCAAAGCTCAGGAAGTGCATGAGATTTTGACTCTACATAGCGTGGGAAATTTCTTTTAGAAGAGGTTGGGGAAAAGCACCTGCTCCCAACAATGCACTGATACCCTGCCCTCTTAGAACCGATCCCACAAAGGTAACAAAGTGGCATATGCTATGGACAGCAACAGGCCAATCAGGGGTTGAAACATTACACATCTGGAAATTGGTGAGCACCTCACTTGTGACTCACTGTGTTTTCCAAAGCAAAAGAGGCGCCACGCTGTTTGGAAGCCCAGGAGAGGCATTCATAATTCTTATGCTTAAGAGAAACTGCAAGAACCCTTCTTATGTCTGTAGCAGCTGCAGTGTTCCCCGGTAGTGAGCCATTACATTCAATGTGAACTAGTAAGATGAGTTTCCTGAAGCTGCCCTTTTCCTTTATGTTTAAAATCAGAAGAAAATAAAATCTCACATGATATAAAACAAAATCTGCTTACTATAAGCAACAGCTTCGAACAAGCCCAAGTTAAGCAAGTGTCTGGACTGGATCCTAGCTGAATCTCTTGCCTTCATTTTCTTCCAGTACATTAGGAAAACCACATTTTGAGATGGACATCCAAGGACATGACTGAAGAAACAGCACACCCCAGTGGCCATGCTTATTTTAACCAAAACAGCCTGCCTGCCTTTCCCTCCTCTCACTGTAGGGTGCCTGATGCATGCCTGGAATCATAGACTCATAGAACCGGAAGGGACCTCGAGAGGTCATATAGTCTAGACCCCTGCACTCAAGGCAGGACTAAGTATTCTCTCTCCACCCACAGAAGTCTTGCCTATAGAACAAGTAATGGGATAGACCAGAGGATCTCAAACTGTGGTCCGTTGATAGTTCCCTCTAAGGTGCACACCTGGGTGGCCACACACAAGAGAATCAAGGACCACCCACCTAATTAATGGAGCAGTGCTGGCATGGCTCCACTAATTAGGTGCCTGGACCCTGGAGAAGACGCACATGTAAGGTGAAGTGGTGGCCTTGGGGGGAATAGCGGGTAGGTGGGAGAGGGCAGTGGGATAAGAAGAGGGGGTGGGGAGAATTGGGACGTGCAGGGCTGCAGCGGCCAGAGAAAGAGGAGACTTTCCCCAGGTTCAGAGCTGTGGCTAACAGAGAGAGATGGCCCCTTTTTTCCAGCCTCAGCTCTACGGCCGCTGTAGCGGGGGAGGGACACCCCCTCCCCAGCCCCAACTCGGGGTCTGCCACAGCAGTGGAGAGAGGGCACATCCACCCCATTAGAAAGGTAAGACTACTGATATTAAAATATGAGTTGTGTGCTTTTATTTGTTAAAAAACCCCAAACATTTATTGTTACTTTTTTTATATAGTGCTTTTATACAAAGTGCCTCACATTAGTTAGCTAACAGTACAAACAACTTTTGGAAAGATCATTAAGTGGTCCGCCAAGACCCTCAGCAATTTTTAAGTGGTCCGCAAAAAGAAAAGTTTGAAAACCATTGGGATAGGCCCTTTAATACTTACTCCTGACAAATGTATATTAGTTTATCTAGTGTAGTAATGCAATATAACAATGGGATGATGCGGGGGGGTGGGGGGGTGGGAGGGACAATTCTGTTCTCACATGCACATGTGTTTCCATTGACATCAGGTGGATTCTCACAAATACATCCAAAAGGCAGAATCTGGCCTCCACAATAAAGAATTTTTATTAATGGTAATTTTATTTTACCTGCATCTGTTTTGGTGAGTAGCAGATTTATGTAAAACTAATGACAAAAATAGAACTACAGTGACTGGTGCCTTTTACATTTAGGTTTGCCACTTACAAAGTGTTTGCTGGGGTTTCTTTCAGAACTCAAGGCAGCTGACAAACACATTTCATTTCAACTATTTTATTTACAATTGCATTTTCCTTTCCTGCACAAGACTTCCAAGGCTAGAGGAAGGAAGTCACTGCATTCAGCTTTCGCTTCTATACTATACAAATTGGCTGTGATGGAACGGTTTGTGATGTCTTCATTTAATATTGTAGGAGGTTAAAAAAACCACACACACACAAACCCCAAACTCAGCATTGGGACACGAAGAGAGTGACCAGACAGCAAGTGTGAAAAATTGGATTGGGGATAATAGGCACCCAGAGAAGACAAAGCCCTGAAAATTGGAACTATCCCTATAAAATCGGAATATCTGGCCATCCTAGACATGCATATCAATAGGATGTGATAGAACCCACATCCATAATTCCCTGTGGGCAAAATCCTGCTCCTTGCAGACAGCCCATGTGAATGCGGGGGAAGAGGGTGGCTGAACCAGGAAGTTTCACTGGGATTGGAGGGGACAAAATTGTCTCTACACTCAAGCTACAGAGGGCTAGTGGAGCCACTAGGGGGTTGCCACTGCAGGCTTATGGCACATTTTAGGCCCTTGGAGCCCAATCCTGCAGTCCCTTTGAGTTCAATAGGAGTGAAGAGCTGCAGAATTAACCCAACGAGTAACAGCAGGATCAGGCTGTTAGCCACAATCTCTTCAGAAAAGAAAACCGTGAAGTAGTGATAGCTCCCATGTGAAAATGACAAACAAAAACTACAGGAAGTACTTGAACTTTCTAGGTTATGAAAGGTGTGTGTGGGGGAAGTGAAGAGACACATACAATAGCTGAATGCAGAACCCTTCTGATAGGAAAGTGACTAACATTTACAATGAAGATTACTGACATTTTCACTGTACCTATTTCATCAATCTCAAAAAGGGCTAGTGTGTATCAGGCATTTAAAGAATCACTATATGCATCTCCTTGCAAATTGACTGTGATCAACACCAAGAAGATGGGGATATATCTCAATAAATGTGACATCAGGAAGTACCTTATTTGATTAAGGCAACTGTGAGATTTGTGAGAGAGTCGTATTCAAACTGTCGTGCAAAAGGGCACTGAGCAAAGATTGCTGCAGAAAAAGGGGAGGCAGAAAGGGAAATAAATAGATGGCCATTAATTTGTACAATATGTGCTTCTAGAAGGAAAAACAGCAAGGGTCACCACTGAACGGAAGTAAAATGTCAGGGGGAGAGGCAGACAGATTATTGACCAAACTTTGCTCTCAGTTAGACTTCTGTAAATACAGGGTACACTCTCCTGACGTCTGGGATTAAACTAGTTTAAACCTGGATTAGATATAGAAGGCCAAATTCTATGATGGGGTGAATGGGCAAAACTCTATTGAACTGGACTCATACAGTCCATATATAGTTTATCACTGAAGTATCAGATTATAATCCAAAGATATCATTAGGCTATATGGCCCTTATCCAAGAGCCGCTGAAGTCACTAGCACATTTCTCATGGACTTCTATAGACATTGGAAAAGGTCCTATATTCCCAAATTAGGTAATAATCATACATTTAATCGTCAACGCTTTTTACAAACTTTAACCAATTAATCCTCAAACCATTCATAGGGAGGGATGTAAATAGGAATAGTCAGGCAGAGAGGTTATGAGTTTCCCAATGCAATAAAGAGGAGAGAGGCAGTGATAGAGGATTAGAACTCAGGGATTTCTGGTTTCCTGTCCTATACTCTGTTGGATTATGCCTCTCCTGTAGCACACTGGAAATTAAATTCGCACAATAGTCACATCCATTACAATGGAATAAATCACTCTTCTATAAGAAAAACCTGGATTAACTCCTCCAATGCAAACTCCAGTTTTCAGGGTTTAATATCTCAGCCATATTCATATCCCACCAGCTATAATTCAGCACTGTACAGTATATAAAACTGACCTAAATTGCAGGGATTTTTAATGGTTAGAATTTGCTGGGCTTCTTTCTTAGCTGTGGATCTCATCTCAAAATGCAGAAGTTGGCTCCAGCTTCCTGGGCTTATTAGGTGAGAAATGAATTTATTAGAATGACAGCAGGTATAGTGATTAAATGAGGAGAATATGAGCAAATTCAGGAGGAAGGTCTAAGTGAACCTTGTGGAGTCTCAGGTAGTGTAATTTACACCTTCTTCCGGCCCTCTCAACATGTAAATTACACTAACCTCATTCTCTTTGATTCAAATCTCACTGACAAGTGTGTAACATAAACCCCTTTATACATAACCTCTGAAATTGGTCCACTGGGCCTAACTGAGCCTAAGGGAATTTAAGATGGTGTAACATACACATTGACAGGATAGCAGAGAGGGGTACAGGAGGAAAAACAATTAACAGGAAGGAGCAAGTGTGGATTTTAAACTTAGAAATCTTCCTTTTTGGTCTTAAAGCTACTTTGAAGCTCCTCAGTTAACTGCTTTTCCTCCTACACCCTTCTTTTCCGACCCTTTGGATTGTAAATTACTCCCATTTTGATTCCATTGGACTTGGTTAGGGTCAGTGGATCAGTTTCAGAAGTAATGCGCCAAGTATCCAAGTTACACACTGGTAAGTGGGATTTGAGTTTAAAGTGGAGTGGTTTATGTTAGCACAACTTACACGCTGAGTGTCCTAGAAGAGAATAGAAGTTACGCCACCTGAAATTCTTTTAGATGCACTTACTAAATGGATTTGAGCCTAAAGGGGCCAACTCACAAGTGCCATGCAATCCCACTGACATCAGACACTGCACCAAGAGTATATCAGCCCAGAATTAGGTACAGGGGGCTAATTCATTAATATTCATAAAGTACTTAGAGATCCTCTGATATAAGATTGTAGAGAAATGTAAATAATTATTAAATGACTGAAACAACAGCTTCAATGGACATTGAAACTCAGCAAGTAAAGGATGAAATACTTGATAGTTCAGTTACTCTAATCACTGCATCTGTGGCATTCACCCAAACAGCCAAAGACTGGCAGACGTGAGCTCTAACATTTTATGTAACAGATGGAACCTCAGAGGTATAGCACTTCCCTTTCAGCCCAGAATCAGCAAGGAACTTAAATGCGCCTAACATTAAGCATTTGCTTAAATACTTAGCTGAATCAAGGTTAATTTATAAGTATCAATGCCTTCTGAATTCAGCTAAATGTTTAAAATGGACTGACTCAATTTCCTTTCTACTTGTTTCAGCTTAATATAGCAACACAGGTACAGTACATTAGCCACAAATCCATCCCTTTTATACTTCATAGGACAACATTAAAATGCTGTGCTGCTTTTTTTTTTTTTATAAACTGTAACACTTTTCTTTAATTTACTGTGACAGAGTGCAGGGTGGAAACAGGGGAACCTAGACTCTGATCACCCTAATATTAATTAGTTCCTCTGAAAAATGCTGATGGAAGTAATTAGCCAATCAGGATGGCCGGCAGAGTGAATTACCATAGCAACCAGATTGAAAAAGTAGAGGCACAGGAAGACAAGGCAAAGGGCAGAAAGAGAGGGAGGAACAGGGCTACCCCAGCCCTGGTACACCACACAGAGGCTCAGAGCAGGGAACTCTCTGTTCCCCCTCCCTGATGAGAGGGCCAAAAGCTAGGTTAATATTGTAAATAGACTGTTGCACAGAGATTGTGTGACAGTGGTGGAGGAAATGCATAATAAAAGGACACGGTAAAGACACAACCACGGGAGTTTGTACAGTTTTTGCGGGGAGAAGGCAAGAGAGGAGCCATGCCCCGTGACACTTACATATTAATATAGATCACAATAGCTCTGTAGTGCACATACCTAGTCACCTAGTGGCACATCTCCAAAATGCCTAATCTGTTAATATGCACTCAGGCTCTTGAAAGAGCAGTAATTGCCAGTTGTCTTATAAGTAATCATCTCATCAAAAAAGGGGTCAAAAAAGAGACTTCAGGAAGCAGACAGCAGAAACAACACCTGGCAAATCGACTCCCATTTCTATAATGTGAAAGAACAAGACTGAAAATTACCACACTGCACAAGCAGAGCTTTCTTGACATTTGTTGGAGAGACATAACTATAAAGCTTGTTTATGACTGCAGCTGCCACAATGGATTCTTTTTTAGGGTTTATTAATCCCTTTCTAGTCTCACTTTTAATGTGCAAGGATCTCACCACTGCTGGTTTCATTTAAAAGTGATTTAGGATGCACAGTGTATTGCAAACTGCTCAAATGTAGGGGGTTAGCTGGGTAGTCATTACTTACAGTAGCAGCTGCCAATGATAAAAGAAAGCTATTGTACTCATGTGACATGGTGGCTGACAGCATAAAACAATTTTTAGGAGTTTAATTTTATTTTTGCCTGGACTTCTGCAGTCCTGAGGAGGGGAGGAATAGTACAACATAGCCAAAGACATGCAAAATGGTATCCAGCCAATGTTTTTAAAAGGATTTTCATCAGAATTGTCATAGCAGAGAACTCTATATAAATCACACATTGCCAAATACACGTATTTAATAACCTACAAAGGTCACCATTTACCAGACGACAGTATTTGAGGTGGCACAATTACTTCATTTTTTAGGTGCATGTCAAGACTGCAGTGTTTGATATCACCATGAAGTAACAGTTGGTAAATGTACACTCTTTAATTGTGATCATTGTATTTCACCCCCATCATGGCAATATCTTGGCAGCATTTACAAAATATAAAAGCAACCAATTCCCATGGTCAGGTGTTTCCTTCTTTAAAATGTTCTGCTTCTATACAAAGCGACTATGTAAATATGGCACATCATTATAAAACAGATCTGCTCATTGTATGTAGTCAAGATTTGCTAGTATTAGTGACCAGAAAATGCTTTTGCTGCTTTTTACTCCTGTTATCCCTGCGTATCCAGCACAGACAGAAAAAAACAAGCTGGATTCTAGTCTTCTTTTTTTTTTTTTGCATCATCAACTCAACTGTTCATGGAATTGCCGGGTTGAACAGTTGTACTTGTGCAAACAAGCTGAAGGCAGTAAGTGTATAAGTGTCCCTGAGGTCATAATCTGAAGAGAATAATATCTCATGAGCAAAGCTAAAGTCATGATTTTCAGACAAGCAGGTTGTAGAGGTATCACTGAGGAACTAGTTTAGCCCTGCTGGAATGCTGATTTCTAATTACGTTGAGGAGAAGGAAAAAGAGGAAAGAGACCAGCTTGATTTTCAGAGCTCAGGCTGAGTTTCAAGGGTGACATATTTTTCTCTGTCAACTGGAAATCAATGCCAGGGAACCCCACAATGCATTTTATGGAGTTTCTTTTTCAGAGCAGAGCCACACTTTCATATTACATGTTCCAGTATTTCAGTTAAAGTATTGTTTGAGTTGTCATCAAAAACATAACGGGAAGAAAGGGTCAGGACCTTGGCTTTCTCATCTGAAACACATTGGTTTGGTATTGACTGGAATATACAAGGAACAATGCCACTTGCTGAATCAACACCATCACTGGACATGTTTTTTCCTTAGAGGTTTCCCATCCAAACACGGATTAGCTCGTGCCCTTTTTGGCTTGTAAAAGCCAAAAAGATCACTTTCCAAAGTACAAGGATGCAGCTACTAATGCCATAGGCACTTCGGCTGTATAGAGTAATTTGCTGGATTTAAAAAAATTAAGCCAAGTGGTGCTAAAACTGTCATTGCTGACAAAACACAGATCCTCCTTGCAAACCTTAGGGCCATAGACTACATTTTCGCTGGCTGGTGCAAATCCCTGCAGCTTAGAACTTTTTAAGGTCTAGAGAAACCCAGAAAATGGCAATTACAATGTGCTTTGGAATGGCAATACTTACCTAATGTATAAATCATTGTTACCAGCTGGCTTCTTTTGTGTGCAAATGAGGGAGGAGATAGAAGGGAGAGAGGGCAAAGAAGATTAGATTTTACAAACAAAAAATAAAAACACTTGACATAGCTACACAATTCATGAAATCAGCAGCAATAAATTCATGGCAACTTTGCTTCCAGGCTTGACGCTTCAGAAGCTGCAGAGGTTGAAAGAAAATGCTGCCATGAAGAACCATAAAAACAGGTGAACGGTAATTACAGATGTGTCACAAACAACCTGCCACAGCAAACTCTCAAATTTGAAATCACAGAGTTAAAAAAAATGGATATTACCTTCTAAAATATAATTACAAAAATTTAAATATAGGTTTTCGACTGATGCACAGCTCAGTATATTTTCTTTCTTGATAAATAATGGGTAGTTACGACACATGTTCTTGAGCCTTGAATTATTGCCAAACTGTTACTTTGCAGGGCAGACTTATGAATCAGCATCAACAGTTCACTTATAAAAATGAAAACCTGGAGATTGTGGAATTGTGAAATATTTCCCCTCATTAAAAAAAGATGTTGGTGCTGGATAGTTAATGTTCAGATAAAGCAAGGAAAGGAGGGATATTTATGTGCCCCATTCATTTCTCTTAAGTTTTGTCTTATTTATAGATGGACTACAGTTTCGTACAATTCCATAACCTGCCCCCCTTAACCTACCACCTTAAAGATATATGCACCTATTCTACAAATTGTTCTGCACAGTAACTGCACTGTGTCCACATGATGGACCATTGGCTTCAATAGGACTCTGTGGTCCACCTGTTCCGAGCTCATTATACAACTGAGCAGTAAATGTAAAGGCGATTTTACACAAACAAAAGTTGTGTTAAAGCAACAGTTGAATCAAATCCCTCCCAATTTGAATACAACACTTAAGCAGAGAGAGAGAGATATGCCACTTTCTTCCTGAAGGTTTTCTCCCTGTAAATTATCTAAGACTTTCCAGATTTGAAGATCTCTTTATTATCCTTAAAATGTTACTTCAGCATTCTTGGGAGCTGTCAGCACTCAAGTGGGTTCATTCTCATGCAGCTGTCAATGGTTAAAAAATAAAAAAGGAACTAGAATCCTTGACAGCAAAACCAAGAGGCCTACATGGCTCAGAGAACTAGTAATGAGGTGCAAGGCCTTTCATCTCTAGACCATCAGTTCTAGTCCACATCAATGGTTATCTTTTGAAAGCTATGCAGTGGCCTGTGTGAAATAAATTGGATAGTTGCAATCCAGCTCCCAGTGGACGGTTGCCCCTATGACAAAAGCAGACCACTAACTGGCACCCTTTAAAACATTTCCAGAAAAGAAGCCTAATTTTGATGATGACTGAATGGGTTTCTTTCCCCTGGCGGGGATTCCCAGAGCACAAGAACATGTAGGGGGAAATTTGAACTGACACTATCCATTTTGTGGATAAATCCAAGGCGTCAGTCTGCAGGGCTGTCAAATCGGCACCTTAACAACATGAAATTTGCTAACAGACAAAATAATATTTGGAATTTACATGATCAAATAAATTCACACACAAAAATATTAATACAGGCAGTTTGCTCATTCTTGTTTCGTTCTTTCCCCCTCAGTGTGGATTTCTTCACATTTCCACCCCCAAAATTACTCTGGTCTGAGCTTGAGTACAGGCAAATTTTAGTCCTGACCAATGACAGGTTTAAGATCTGATACTTCATGACTCATCAGGATGAGGAATTGGTGCTTTAAATGACTGGAAAGGGGAGATTTCTCAGCTTTCAAATGAGAATCACAGCACTTATTTCTAGCTCTCGCTATTGCTGCAATATTGGACATTAAATTCTCAATTTTGCCATTTATGGACAAACTATTTTAGGTAATTAGTAGTTTATTTATGCCAAAGCATTTTAATATCTTATTGTTTACAACTATAACATTTTACATGTAGCACCTTTTATCCTAATTATCCATGTGAAATGACCTATGGCTAAGACACTATATATTAATAAACTAAACTAGAAAATGTAATGATTCCCAACTGCTTTACAGATTCTTGTCTATTCACAGGGATTGCATCCACCACAGATATGGTTAAACTTCAACACAGCAACCAGTTAAACAGCATGCTGCAATACATAAGAGCTTAGAACGGCAAGTGAGGAAGAACAACAAATTGAAATGGAAGAAGGCATTTAAGTAGGTAGGGGTATGTAATCCAGACTGAAATTTAGCCAGGATATATATGGTTAAATACCCATATTCTTGTCAAAAGTACCACAGGGTCTTAAAATGTTCACAGAGACTCAATAGCTCAGCTTCCCATCGCATCCAGAGAGACAGACATGCACTGCAATGTGGAGATTTGCTGAGGAGTGACTCAGAGTGAAGAATGTAATCAACACCATTTGGTGCAGGTTGTCCTTGGAGTTCTTCCATTTAGGTACTGACCTTTCCCAATTCTACTTAGCATGTGGGAGCTTTCAAGATCAACAGCTCAAGAGGATTTGGCTGCAACAGGAACAAACGTCTTCAGAGGACTAACCTTTTTTTATGTTACATTTAAAAAGTTGGAAGAAATTCCATTCGAAAAATGCTATTTTGGTACTCACTTTCAACAGGGTTACTACTACTCAGTTCCTGTTAACATAAAATGACAGTTCCCTGGCTAATTCTAAGCCATGAAACAAAATTATTTCTCTTACCATCTGGATTTGTACCATCTTGTAAGAGGCACACTTGTACAATCCACTGAATAAGATCAAATCAATGCACCCGCCAGGGATTTTGGAAGAAATCTTTATGCACAAAATTTAACACTTGTTGCACATAATTTTTATATAAGGCAGCTAATATCATAGATAAAAATATTAATGAAAATGACTAATGGTTATAGGAGAACTAAATGATTCACTATAGCTAATGTATTCTTCATATGACAGGCATTTATTAGCTTTCACTGATGATTCCAGAGACCCTCTGCTATGCACAGAGAGTCTGTCAACACATTAAAACTTAATGGGCAAAGCAAGAATTATTGATGTTAGCTCTGTTCTAAAAGGGTGCTTTAGCAGGATTTTTACTGTTATGCCTGTATTTTCTTTAGCTACTGACTATCACAGATTTTTAATTTTATCAACAGCTAGCAGTCCAAGCACATTTTAACATTCTCATAGTGTATTCACCCAAAACTGTTGTCTTTGTGTGTGAATTTTTTCATTTACCTGCAGGGATATATTAAAATAAAGTGTGTGTGATATTTCAGACAATGAAACAGTCTTGAAATCACAGTTATTACAGATACTCTTGTATCTTCCTGTGCTTCTGGTTATTTGGATACAGAAAAGAAAATCTCAAAGGGCCCTTTGTTCTCTTCAAAGTTTTGGTGCTCATAAAAGCATCTGAATATTGGTACTACCTAGAACCATGTACTCAGGGGCGAAAGTAAAACTAAAAACCTATCGGTATGGGGCTGGATGTCCCCCACTCCCCTCCCCGAAGGGAAGGGGGAAAGGACGGGACTTCAGGTAGGGTGACCAGACAGCAAATGTGAAAAATCGGGACGGGGGAGGAGGGTAATAGGAACCTATATAAGTAAAAGACCCAAAAATTGGGACTGTCCCTATAAAATTGGGACATCTGGTCACCCTAACTTCAGGTCATCATCTCCTAGCCAGCCCTTCTAGGCTATCTGACCCATGCAGTCCGGGGCTCTAGCGGCTATTTAAAGGGCCAGGGGCTTCCGCCACTGCTGCCGCTACCGCAGCAGTGGCCGAAGTCCCGGGTCCTTCTAAATTGCCAGTCCCAAGGCAGCTGCTCCTTTTGTCCCCCTCACCCCTGTTGACAGCCTGGGAGGGTGAGGGGCAAAAGGGGAAGGGAGATTAAAATCATTAGGCTAGCGGGGTTGGGGGGGAAAGGCAGCAACACCACTTTCCTTGGCCATTTCGTAAATGGTTGAAATTATTTGTGTCAAAATTCTGATTCAAGTTGACCAAATGCATTTTTCATCAAGTAAATTATTCATCTGAAAAGTTTCACTCAGCTCTATTCAGGGCAGCCAGAACACAGGGTCCCATTTCCTAGAAGTGGCACTAGGTGGTCGGTGCCCGGAAAATGTGCCTGAGAGGCCAGAGCAAGAGATTGTGGCTGGTGCCAGCTAGATGTAGGGGAACTCAGAAGCACATGGATCCACCTGCTGCCTAGTAAGCATTTACAAGGTGGAACTCAGGCAAGCCTGTGACAGCCTGATTCTCCATTGCCCAGGACCATGGTGTAAGTCCTTTACATACCAGTGTAAAGTGAGTACAAAGTGGATTCCAAATGCCACCATTCAGATTTGGTCACATTTTACACCCTTTTCCACAGGTTTAAATGACTTCAACACAAGACTGAGAACAATGGAGATTGGATCCTAGAGTTTGAGGAGCTCAACAGTATTCGATGAGATTGATCCTCCCATTTTCTTTAGAGGGGGAAATGTTTTCAAAAGTGTTTAAAGGACTTAGTAGCAAAAGTCCATTTTCAAAAGTGACTTTTAAGTCCAAACCTCACTGAAACTCACTTTTACTCCTAATTTCTTAAGTGACTATTGAAAATGGAACTTGGTCCCCTCAGTCATTTAAACTCTCTTGAAAATTTTACTCACTTCCTTATTCACAGTTATAGTAAGATCCCTTTATATGGCCTTAATGTAAATGATAATCCAGCTCATACGCTGTAATATCTTACAGTGTATTTAATCTTTTATCTCCGTTTAAATGAAATTAAGACAAGCACAAATAAGCCAATCATAACAGATTTGTATTTCATATCTAGTTTTATCACACTCACAAAAAAATCAAGCACTTTTTTCATTTATGATAATTAAATAATGGTTCTAGATTGCCAACCATATTTAGGTATCCCTTTTTAAAAAATATTTTTGGGAAAAAGGAATAATTTGGTGAATGAAAATATTTGATAATTAAATATGAATATATTTTTCAAAAATAAAAATAAAAGAATGATATTCCGGCTAGTTATTTCTTCCAATTTTTATTACACAGATGTCGTTTAACTGCAGTTTTAGGAAATGAACGAAAAGAATGCATATACAGCTTTTTGATTGATAATCATTTGAGGGACGTTTTACAAGGTCAAGAAAGGTGGTAAGCAGAGTGCTCAAGGGAACGCTGATAACTGATATATGAACAGGGTATATTAGTATCCAGAGATACTAAACAAAGGATGACACAGAGCATATATCACTTCAAAGCAAATGAATATGATGTATATTCTATTTCAGAAAAGTGTCAAAAGAATCTGGCGAACTTTGCACATTTGATTTGAAAGCGCAGCAAGACTGCAATATTATTGTCAGAAGTTCTCCAGTATAAGCAAAATTCGGCGGAAGGGTTGGGGCCCCATTGGCCAAAACGTCCTGTCCATTGATGGATCAAAAAGGCCTGTTTAAAAGCCCTTTATCTGTTTGTCTCTGGAAAACCCAGTTTGGACCCATCTACACAAGCCTCCTCTAGGGGTGCTACCTCTTAAGAGATGTTTACAATCTGAGTAATTCATCTTTCTTACCCCACACTGTTAGTTCCTGGTACAGCTGGGGCAACTCTCCCCCATGGAGTTGCGTACAATCTCTGACCCAGAGTGACACACAAACTATTCATACACTTGATACAATATGGTTGCAAAGATGCTGCATGAGATGGAATTATGTCACAGTTATTACTACTAAAGAATGACAAATAATAATTACTAAAAACATTTATGTTAGGTCACCCATATTTTCAGTAATTTACCACAGCCTGCAAAGAAAATGTTTTGGAGTAGTACTGTCAGTAGCAAGAATATACAGAAAGAGGAAAAGGAATATGTACCTTCAATGTAAAAAAAAAAGATATAAAATCATACTAGATGGTATTATTTATCAATTCAGAGGTCATCCAGAGACATGGAGAATGATATGAAGTCAGATTTAACCTTAAATTTGATGCAAGTGTCAACTGTAAATATAATAATTTGTCAGTGTTTATAGTACAGTTGTTAGAAGAAACGGTTACTCACCCTTTATAGTGCAGTAACTGTGGTTCTTTGAGATGTGTCTCCCTACAAGTGCCCCCCTCTAGGTGCACTTGCACCCCATGGGCTTCAGATCAGAGATTTTAGGCAGCAGTATCTGTTTGGCTTTGTGCGTGTGCCCCCTGCAGCCTCATGCCCTGCACTGTGGCTATATAGAGCTGTGTGGGCGAACCAACCTCAGTTCTTCTCTGACGTGGAAAGCATTGTGAAGAACTCCAAGGCAGAGGGGAGGAGGCTGGGTAGCACAGCACCCATAGGGACAATTACCTGGGAGAACCATAGTTACTGAACAGAGTGATTAACCTTCTCGTCTTCTTTGAGTAGTGTCCCTATGGGCGCTCCACTCTAGGTGACTATGTAGCAGAACTCTCTATGAAGGGGTGTGGCTTCGGAGTCAAGGCTAAGGTTGCAGTTGGATCAGTAAAGCCAAATATGGCATCAGAAGCTGAAGCACGAGTCACTGCATAGTGTTCAGCAAATGTATGAATGGACGTCCAAGTCACGTCTCTTCATATTTCCATGACGGGAATGTTCTTAAGAAAAGCTACTGAAGCAGAGAGGGATCTCATGGAGTAAGTTAATGCTCTGGGGAGGCTGAAGATCATGAGACTGATAGCAGTAGGTAATACAGCCAGATATCCATCTAGACAGTCTTTGCTTGGAAATTGGAGATCCCTTAGTTCTGTCCACAATGGAGAGAAATAATCTGGGAGATTTCCTAATAGGCTTATTCCTGTCTAAGTAAAAGGGTAATGACTTTTACTTAGGGTAATGCCCTCCTGACATTAGTGTATTTAATGTCAGATTCCCTTTATCTGGTGTGGCTTAGGGAAGAAAACTGGAAGGTCGATAGGTTGATTTATGTGCAAGTGGAAGATACATTTGGAAGGAACTGAGGATGCAGCTTCAGGGTGACCTTATTCTTAAAGAAGACTGCAAAGGAGAGGTATGCCATCAAAGCCTCATCTCACCCACTCTTTGAGAAGAAGTAATGGCTACTAGAAACGTAGTTTTCAAAGACAGGTGTAGAAGGAAACAGGTGGCCAAAAGTTCAAAGGGAGACCTTTTAAGACATCTGAATACCAAGTTGAGGTCCCATGTTTCCAGCACATAATTATGCTCTCATATGAAGATCCATAATTGTATATATGCAAGATTCCCCCAAACGTCATGTGACCAAAATCTAATCCATCAGAATGCTCATGAACAGCAAATCAATGTGGTTCACGCATGCTGTTAAATCGATTTAACTGCTCTGTAGGGTCCTCTCCAAACACAAATCTGAAATTTTGAAGGACACAATTTGTTAGAATTTGGCAAATAAATAAAAATGTTTAAAAATTATTTTAAGAAGAAATGAGCATGAAAGGGGTCCAGTCCTGCTTTGTTTACTCTGGGAAAACATCCACTGATGTCAATGAAAGTTTTGCATGAAGAAGCAGGAAAAAATATTTCTCAGGTAACACCGCTGTATACTGCACAAGCCGTCTCCTGACCCTCCCTCTCTCTGTAGGTACAGAGCATAGCCACGCTGACCACTGATAGTCTATGGCCATGGTTACACTTACAGCTTTATAGCGCTTTTGGTTATACCTGCCTTTGAGTACAGCTCCAGGGAAAGCGCTCCAGCGTGTCCACACTCACAGCCACAACCGCACTGGCGTGGCCACATTTGCGGCACGGGGAGTGGTGCATTATGGGCAGCTATCCCAGCATTCAGCTGGCTGCAACGTGCTTTTCAAACGAGAGGGGGAAGTGTGTTGTGTGTATGTGGAGGAAGAGAGCGAGTGGATTTTTGGAGCGCTGAGAGTGTGTCAGCAAACTGTCTTTAAAATGCAAAGCCTACTAATCTTCAGCTTCTCACTTGGTAAACATTTGCATTGTTGATTTGCCGAGTTACAGATTAGCTCTGAAAACATACTTCCGCATTCCTCCAGCTGAGTTCAAAGCAAAGGGAAGAGTGGTCAATTGCCTTAAATAGCTTAGGGGGCATTTCCAGAGATCACTCAAAGCACAGTATTGTTACTACCCATTTACACTGGAGCTAAAGTGTATCACCCAATATGCAACAGCTGTTAATCCTCTGGGAAGGGAGGATTACTGGGACTGGTATAATTGCAGACTTATAGCGCTCTATGTGCCTCACCAGTCTGGATGGGTAGTAAGTTATAGCGCTCCTGGCGGCTTTATAGCACTATAAAGTGCCAGTGTAACCAAGGCCTCTGATTCTACCATCAGCTGTTATATGGCAGTTGGGTTTCAGGTGAATTTTGAGGTCCACAGGGGTAAACTCTCCCCTGTCTACACAGCATCAGAACTGGCTAACATTTCCAAATCAGAATAATCTCACCTCCTTCTGAGTATCTAAGAGTCCCAACCACAGAGTAGCCAGAGTGTACTTAGATTAGGACAGTCTGAAGTTCCCCTTCTTGAGGGTAAGAGATCTCTGTGGCACTTAGGATTTGGCCCTAGCTGTTTTGATAAAGATTAATGAAACCAAAGATTCATTAATAATAATAATTATAATACAACAGGGTTAATCCCCCAAGATACATAAGGCTACTGCTTTCAAGGCATGTTTCTCATTTTACAAAACAAACTGACTCAATGACAGTTGCAACATATAAGAAAGCAACTAAATGATCTTCTATAACAAGTTTCTGAAACAGACATTTGAGCCTATTTTTCAAAAGTGACCTCTAATTGGGGGAGTATCAATGTTTGAGTGCCCAACTTTTGACTCTACAGCCTGATTTAGAACCATCGGACATCTCTCTGAAAAATCAGTGCCTGAAAGTCTGTCCTCATGAGGCAAACTACTTTTCCTCCACCAAGACTGTCATCTGTGGCCACTGAAATCACAAACTTCCATGCAAGATAAATATGAACAGGGCAGTCTTTTGGGCCCCAATTCAGGAGAGCACTTATGCATTTAAAGTTAATAGCTGTTTTCCTGATTCAGGGCCTTAGCCAGCAGTACTCTAATCTATAATTTCATAGCATTAGACATTTCCACATTTTGCTGAAAAGCGTTCCAGGGTTGAACAGCAGCCTCTTAACCTCACAAATACCACCAGGTACATTAATTAGCAAGTTTTAATAGAGCACGTATTACATCCACATTAATGAACCATTCATTTATGGTGATTAACATTACCAAATGAATTAATATCAACTAGCCACTTAATTTTAAAATGAGACAATTATTCTCTCTTTTCAGAAGTATTTCGCTAGCTCAAAGCTGGATTGCTGGAGCAATACAAGAACAAAGCCAGCCTGTATAACCAGCCAGGTGATATGTACGCTGCAGATAAAAAATGTCAGGCTCTGTTAACACACCTCTTTGTATATATATTACAGCATTGCTTTTGACATTAGAACTAGACATTTTAACTAAAGGGGATGACAAAAATCAAAGGTAGATGAATATACTCAAAAACCTATTTATTTTAGTAACTTCATATTGCTTTTCATCACCTTATCTACATTAGCACAAGTTGAGTGGAAGCTGCCATATTTCATTCAACGGTGTCCAACTTCTTGATATTTTCCAGTCTGGACACACAAATGGTGCAAAACCTGTAGGTAGGTTGAGTATATTCCCTTATCTAGCCAAATCTGTGGCACTTGTCCAAGTCTTTAACAATCACAAGATTAATTTTGCCACCTCAAAATGTTACTTAGAATAACATTTATCGCAGCCTCTTCAGATACTGATTGGTTGGTGCTATGCCATCATTATGTGTCTTAACATAAAAGGAGGGACCTCTTGACATCCGTTCATGACACCAAGTCCTACATGTCTGGCCTTCATTCAGGCAAGTAAGGTACTTAGAGACACATCCAGAGGGCAGCCAACTGTTGAGTTTTGGTACATATGCACTTTATACCCAGAACCCTAACTATACTTATATTTTAATAGTACTTTCTAAGTTCAAAGCACTGTACAGACATTAACTAATTAAATCTTCACTGCTCCCATGGGAGGCAGGTGGATAAATAGTATTATCCTCATTTTACATACTGGAGAACAGACACAGTTGAAGTGACTTGATAAAAACCATAGAATGACTCAGAGGCGAAGCCAGCATTAGAATCCCATTCAGATCATCTAAGTTGCCATTCACGGAACCCAATCCCATGCAATAATATCTGAGCTGAAATATTTTTAAAACCTCTTGACACAACTAAGAACAATTGTTTTCTCTCTTCACCTCATTTTGCCATCTATGGGTTCAATTAATTTCCTCTATAAACCTCGAAGATGAGACTTACACTTACTTCTTCACAGTAACAGTTCCGGTAATATCAGTGACTGACAACAGCCATAATTAATAATATGATGCATAACTGCACTGTGCTCTGCTAAAAATGCTTTTATGATTATTACCATCATTGAGAGTCAAATCATTACCATTTCCATGCCAAAGGATTTAGA
This sequence comes from Dermatemys mawii, assembly GCA_007922305.1. Lineage (NCBI taxonomy): Eukaryota > Metazoa > Chordata > Testudines > Dermatemydidae > Dermatemys > Dermatemys mawii. The sequence goes on from ML677350.1 coordinate 8,220,042, forward strand.
TTACATTACATATGACTAAACCTGAGTGAATGCCCACTAGTTCTTAAGGATCAATGCACCAGCCATTATTACATTATAAATACTAACTACACAAATGGAACACTTCTCAGCTCTGATCACTTTGGGTGGAAAACTCATTGGAACCAATTGGAATCTTTCCCCAGACTTCAATGGCCTTTGCATCAAGCTCCTGGTGCACAAGGCATGAAGGGCCTGACCCAGCATACACTAAACTTGGTGGAAAGACTCCACTGACTTTCATGGGGCTTTGGATCAGACCCAATGACCTGTACCTTTGCCAGAATATAATTTAGCCTTCGTTCCTCACAGTGAAACCCTTTGAGTAGTATAGTGTCTGAGGAACAGGGTAGTATCCCTTTAAAACGTTTGTGAGCCATCTAGTGACACTCACTGTTCTATGCTGTCGAAGCTGCCAGGAAGTACAGACCGTTCCAGATATTATTTTTGTGATGCCTCTGAGACATTATCCAGAGGAAATCAGCTCTCAGATGTAATTTGTAACATGCTGCACATTTAGTGCTGGTAGCATTGATACTAATAGATTTATAATTTTTTCCTAAATGAGCACTTTACTGACAGTCCCAGTGGCTGCAGATTCCTTTTAGTTTTGCTTGGCCTCTCCAGTCACTCTCTATTCCATTGTATTCCTGATTCCTGATATCTTCCTCAATGGCAATTGTTAGGTCTTTTGGCCTCTTTACACAACAAAAATAATAGCAAGGAACCATGCAGGCACAGCTGGGTCCTAGTAACTGAGGTTTCTAAAGATATACAAACACCAGGCCTAGCGCCGTACATACTGCTGCTCTATACATTGCTAGTGATTTCTACAATACAGAACACAGTGAGCACCACTGCAGTGTCCACAAACTATTTAAAGGGATAATACAGTATTCCTATACACCAGGGGTCTCCAAACTTTAGGAGACAAGGGCCATATTAAATTTTTGAAGGGGCTTCGTGGGCCAAAGTGACTGTGAAAAAATCCAATATATGCAAATATATGCAAAATCCCCCCCTTTGCTCCTCTGGCCACTGCCGTGCCCCCCCTCTTTACTCCTCCAACCGCTGCCGTGGGGGCACTCACCCCTCCGCACATGGGGCTGCCGGCAGCAGCTCCCGGGGTGTGGGGAGGCAGCGTCAGCTTCTCCATGTGCCTGCTCAGCATGCCTGCTCATCTGGAGGGCCGGATGAATCGAAGCCGCGGGCCAGATCCGGCCCCCGGGCCATAGTTTGGAGACCCCTGCTATACACTATCAGTATCATGGAATGGAAGGTACTCTCACCATCCTCTGCAAAGCCCAAGCAGTTGAAGCCTTTTTAGGTCTTAGAATCTGATGTCACAAGCACGTTGCATCCACAAGTTTTTGTTAGTTTTTTTTTCTTTAATTCTCATCATGCTAGAAGAAGGTAATTTTAAACATGCTTTTAAAATAGCAGTAACAACTGACGTACAGGGCACTTTCTTGGGAGGAGTGACTGACTGAGCTTAATGAACCTCAGAAGCACCTCAAGCTGTCTACTCCTCTGAACCAGTCATCAATCCCCTGCAAATGCCTTGCACAATAATCGCTTTTGCTTGATTAGTCATATAAATATGGAGCTATATGGTGTGTCCTGCAGGAGCTGACTGGACAAACTCATAGTCTAGAGTTACTATTCAACACAATTGTAATAGCTCCTGAACAGCCAGCTACCCAGGACCTTAGTGAGTTTCTTTTGGGTTTGATTAAGATCTGCATTTTTGTATTCAAATAGCTGGATGCATATATGGATTTTTATTGCCTTATTTTTTGTGTCACATCAGCTTGTCAGCAAAAGATAGAATTTGAAGTTGCACATCAGTAGGTTAGTTCCTAATAACAAATGGCAGTATTTTGCCACTGGCTCTTCAGAGAGATTCAGTATCTAAATAGAAGATATCTTGTATCTTATCACTTCTTCAGCCACAAATTTAATTATACTGATAATGTCAGGAGTAGGAATTAATAATTAATTAAACCTGACTAAGGATTCAGGTCTTTTTAGCTTGTGTATTGTTTCAAGATCATTTATGCTTCAGTAAGAAGGTAATTTTTCTTTATCAATATTTTTTGTGCTTACTGACACAAATAGCCCAAATTAAAGCGGCACTGTCAGTCCTGTACACTATGATTGTCAAAACAGGGCACAATCAGAGTGCCTGCAAAATTGTGAGCACACCCAGCAAATATAAAAAGGAGGAAAGATGGTTTTGTGGGGGAAAGACCAGGACTGAGAGTCAGGTGGTTCTGGAGTTTATTCACAATTCTAACACAAGCTTCCCCTGTTTGACTTTGGGCAAGACTCACTCTAGGTGAAATTCACCCACCCTAAGAAAAAGACAATATAATTGGACTTTACCTAGATGACTAAGCTAAGTTCAGGGAAGAATTCGTCCCCTCAACCCATATGACAGACAACAGTTCTGTAGCCTGTGCTCTCCAACATAAACACAGGAGTTTGGGCTACTGGATTCACATAAGCACAGAGCCATAAGCCCATCCCTAAACCTACCCAATGTCCCCCTCCAAGCTGGCTTATTAAGGCTGATACAGAAGGGTAAGGCAGTCTGAAGGACCTTGTGCAGCGGCCTCTCTGCCTCATTCACCTTATCTGCACAATGAGGACGATAATAATGATCTACTGCACGGTGGTGGTCTGACTCTCTATTTATTAACAAGTCTACACACATTTGATTTCCTTAAATACAATGCATTACACAAGCTCAGAGTAGCTTCAGTAATACAGGAAAAAACTTGCACTTGCCTAAGCAGTAATTGCAGTCATTTTCCCTTTTCTGGTACTTACACATAGGCCCTGCTCCAAAGCCCATTGGAGGCCCATTGACTTCAGTGGATCTTGGATCAGGCCCATAAATGCCAAGCTTTATGCACAAATTCATGTGTCTGCAAATGTGGGATTGTGTGATCATAAGATGGCTGCATACAGAACATGTGTTGTGTACTCTAATGTGTATACATCTCCGCTCTCAAAACTGAGTGTTCAACAGCAACCTCCAAAAGGTGGAGCAAAGTCACAAACTGTATACAGGTCATTTTTCAAATCCCACTACATTTACGGAAAGGCAGCTATGATGGAACGCACCCCTTTATTCACACTCTGCACACTACTGTAATAGAGTTTGTACAATAAACTTATAATTTGCTAGTTGGTATTGTCCAATAAAATGTGTGTCAATATTGTATGTGAAACTGTAAGATTCCCTTGTATGATGTTATTAACACATGTTCCAAACCCCACAGCCCTGCCCAGGCAAAAGTCAGGTTTATCCTAAACAAAGTTAAAACTGTGTGCTTGCCTCAATTTTCATTTAAATAGTAAACAGAGTCATCAAGCAGGGAGGGAAAACAAGGGAAGTTCAAACAGGTGAAAAAAAACTCAGCAGGGAATGTCCTTCTACATTGATTCTTTGTCTCCTGGGTCTTGGCTGGAACTGTTTTTCAAGAGGAGGACAAACTATTTAAAAAAGGGACAAACACCTCAAGGCTCCTCTCTCACCCTCTCTCTGCCCACGTCATTCTCCACACCTCAGAAGACAAAAGGAAATAACCATTTGACTCTTGGGGGAGGACTCCTGACCCGAGAGTTTGGTCAGTAAACTGCTGGAGCATGTGGTGAGAATGTTTGCTTTCTAACTAAGATAGCTCCATAAGCAGATCCTCGTAAATGTTTTCATTTTTATTTTTCTTGTAACCACTTCTAACTTTTATGCTTCATAGCTTTTAAGTGAGTATAAAGTAATCTCTTTGTAATTAATAAACTTGCTTTACTGTTTTATCTAATCTAGGGTTTATCTATCTAGGGTGTTTAAATTGAAGTGTCTGAGTAACTAATTAAGATAATAAAATGGCATATTATTCCCTTAAAGAAATAACAGACATAATACACCTCTACCTCGATATAACATGGTCTGACACAATGCGAATTCAGATATAATGCAGTAAAGCAGTGCTCTGAGGGGCGGGGATGATTTATCACATTATATCTGAATTCATGTTACCGCAAGCCAGTTCCTCTGCACCTTGCGCCCCACCCCAGCTCACCTCTGCTCCGCCTCCTTTCCTGAGCCCACCATCGCTCCGCTTCTCCCCTCTCCCTCCCTCCCAGGCTTGCCACACCAATCAGCTGTTTGGCGCAGCAAGCCTGGGAGGGAGCGGGGGAGAAGTGGAGCAGTGGCGGTGCGCTCAGGGGAGGAGGCGGAGGCAGAGCAGAGGTGAGCTGGGGTGGAGAGCGGTTCCTCTGCAACCCCCCACCTCCTTGGATGAGTGAAGGTTCTGAGGGGCCAGTCAGGGGGCAGGAAGTAGGAAGGGGTCAGATGGGTGCGGGGCCAGGCTGTTTGGAGAGGCATAGCCTTCCCTACCCCAATATAATGCGGTTTCACTATAATCTGGTAAGATTTTTTGGCTCCTGAGGACTCCTTTATATCAGGGTAGAAGTGTATATTTGTACTGTACAAGAAAGGGCTGGACAGTACAGGAAATACATTTCAGGGGGAAGATCCATGACTGAGGGTGTATTGAGGGTAACCCCCAACACACCCTCAGTCATGGATCTTCCCCCTGAAATGTATGTCCTGAAACCGCATTATATTGGGGTAGCCAAGATAGGTGAGACCGCATTATATTGGGGTAGCCAAGACTGGTGAGAACCAGGGTGTAGCTGTCAGGCTGCAGTTACACAGACATTCTGGGTGTGGCTTGCCTGCTGGAAGGCTGTTTGTGAGCAGCCCAGCTAGGAGCTGCTATAGCAGGGCATTGTAAAGCACCATAAGGTTGCAGGGCAAGGGTGACACAGCCCTCCACTAGTCTGAATTATAAACCTGGTATTTCACAGAGAATCAAACTATAGTTAGGTTCGCAGCATAATTTTTGCTATATTCCCAGTAAAACCCACATCGCTTTCCACAAGCTACAGGAAAGGAACATGGGATGGGGGAGGGGCAGAAAGAAAGTGTGGTGCACAGCTGTTTACATAGCAGATAAAATTTGTGTGTCTGGTTTGTTATTGCACTGGTGGATTTTAAAATACCAAGACCTATCACATTAGAGAGGGATGATCCCCTCCTTGCCCGACTTAATTTGACATTGTCAAAAGTCACTCTCTCATTGGCTGCTTGAGTATTTTGATGATGATCCACCCTTAAGCACAGCTGATGCTTCATTATTAGCAAAAAATAAATTAAAAAAAGCTACTCATAGCAAGCTAAATAGTTGGAGAAAAAAAAAGTTAAGGGTTGGGGGAGATAACAGAGGCAACCTTCAAAGTTGGGGGAAAGCGAGGCAGGGGCCAGAAGGAAAAAGTGACCATTTTAACCTGTCCCCTCGCCACAAAGCTGCCTATTCAACAACAGCGTGTGGCCTTCTTGCCTCTTTTCACTCACCATCTACTGTAATCACTACCATGTAGCCATCAGCTGGTGTAGATCAGTATAGCTCCATTGAAATAAGGGGAACTATTCCCATGCTTAGAGTTAAGCATTTGCTGGGCACTAGCAGGTTATTTGTGTGTGTCTGAGATAACTTGGCCTTGCTCCTCACAGTGCACCAATAGCCAACTAGTGCAAACCCTGTTGTGGCTTATTAGGATATTATTTACCCTTGAGACTACCACCTGAAATATTCATATGCATTAATGCACAGACACACACATCTGCATGTACAAACCATTTATCTTTGACACACACTGCGGTGACGTGTGTCAAAGGCAGGTGCTTGATAAAGCCTCTCCATCCTGCATTTGGATTCTCACATAGGTACCAAGCCATTTGTAAAATAGAAATACACATGGGAAAGTGGTGATGTGAGCATCCAAAAATATGGGAGAAAACAATCTTATTAGGGTGCCCATGTTTGATACATGGGCTGGGGAAGGGTATTTTGTTCCTTGGCTATAAATGTGTGCACAGCAGAGAATGTTTAAAAGTGTCTGTTAGTGTGTATGAAAATGTGCATGGGGTCACTTTTGAGGGTCCTAAGCAATGAAAATAAAATTATGCTCTACTTATATAAATGACTCAGAACAGTAAATTCTTAGTTATTATTTTATAGAGCGATGTCACTAACAATGCAATCCGTCAAAGAAAGCAAAGCAGCAATTGTAGAACTAATATTGCATCCCACCTTCACTGCAGGAACCTTCATTCAATTTACATTAAGTAAGATGTTATACGTTGGAAATGTTCCAGTTCTTTATCTTTCAATGTACCAGTCCACTGAAACATTTCTTTTCCCCTTCACTGGTGATTATGATGAATATTTAATGTATCAAAACGAGCTGAAAGCTAACACTGTGCATCTGTTCTCTAGCATTCCATCCATCTATTGACATCAAGGCTTCAGTCCCAAAATATGACATTTAACTATATTGCTATGTAAATACAACCATGTCAACTGATGGTTCATAAGTAAAATATATGCATGGCAAAAGCCAGGCATGACTTGAATAGGTGAAAAAGTCTTCTCCGCGCTATAGAATTCAATTCTTGTTTCAGCGACTGATGTCAATTCCCCATGGCAGCCTGCATATTTGTCTTTTATTATCTAATTGAATTAACACCCATTTCCTTTTACTTATCCCCAGATGCTTGTCCAAAATGATCTAAAGGTAGCATTCCACATTTACAGGAAGGAGAGGATATATCTACACGGGGGCATCAATTTGCTAGTTAACTTCAGAGTCCTTGCCAATCTGCTATGTGACTATGCATTCCCTTAATGTAATTCTGGCTGCAGTAGTATTGTATTTCTTTAAATACATCCCAGAACTAGAACATAATGTTTTGATTTGCTGTGATGGACTTTAGTACTTTGCTGTCTGAATGTTGCTCAGAGGTGATTTAAAATTGGAAGGAAAGTAACACCCCTCTATGTATATTTCTAGTGCCTGGAAAAACCCATGAGCGTCAGAGCATTGTAAATTGCCAATTCTTTGGTTTGACTATAATAATCTGACTACAGAGCGCGGGGTAAGGGGGATGTGCTGGGAACCTATTCAGCATCAGAATTAAACTTTGTAACATTTTCTAGCACAATAGTATGTCACAAACTGTGAAAAATAAAGGCAAACTAACTGCTGTAATGAATGCCCACTAGTCTTTAGTGTTATCATGTGTCAGATGGGAGATCGGATTAGATTCTCCGGGTGAAAGGTTGGCCACATTGAAGTTTTGCCACTGACTCAAGTAGGTGAAGATTTCACCCTCCACTCCTGTCTCCCTCTCTCTATGATCTGAATAGACAAGTTGGGCTATACTTCAAGCATCAACATGTTAGGAAATTAAGATTGCAACTTGACTGTCCCCCAGTTAAAACACGGTTCTGCCTTGGAGTATACATGAGACAATCTTGTTTTAACAATGCCACTAAATTTCACTACTACCCTATTCTGTCCAACACTGTACCATAATTTGGCGACACAGATAACAACATGATTAGGTCCCATCCCAATATGGATCAAAACTGTGCTTTAAGCATGTTGGGGACAATTATACTCTAACCAGGTGCCCTCCTGGTTGCTATTGTAGTATAGATGAACCCTTCATTTCAGTCAGCATTTGCAGAGGAACCATGTTTGAAAATCTTGCTAAATCGGGTTCACACTTAATAAGGATGGGCTAAAACCAGGTTGAAATGATTTTTCTCTCACTTTTCAAGTTCACTAGGAGTCTAGATCTGAAACCCTCAAAAAAAAAATGATTCTAACGTGGTCCATGTTGACCCTGGAAGCCTTGGTAGAACCTGTTTCAGAGGGAATGGTGTTTAAAATGACACTGTCAGTTAAGTAACAGGGATCAGCTTCTGGCACCCGACTCTGGCTACTTCCCCACCTCTTCAGTAGCACAAGCTGCTGGAAAGATGGCTTAACTGGCTACCTGGGCATTCCCCTTGCATAAGCTCTGCTAAATTTAAAACAAAAAAACAAATGCCAACACACACTTGTACATAAATTTTGTCCATTGTGTCCCTATTCTTTGGAAACTTGGGGATGGATCAATACAGAGAACAAGGTAATTGTTGTATATTCCTCAAAGAAAGTGATTCAGCAGTTTTAAAATGAAATCAGTGAACACAGACATCCTTCTGGATGCAGTCCACCTCAGATTGATACCACCTATTTCCATATGAGAGTACTGCCAAATGCAGAGCAGCTTCTGCAGCAGGGTAGTTTGTGGGGGTCACTGACCACATTTTAGCTTGGCTGCATCTGTAGTGTTTACAAAGGAGTAGTCATATATTTAGCGCTGCACATTTATTCTAGAGAGCATGAGTCAGACACAGCTGGCTATATTACTGAGACAACTGATGTTTCAAAGAGCTAAGAAGTCTATCAATTAATGTGAAAGGTCAGCTCTCAGCCTCTGGGGCTGCACATTAGATGTGCCACATCTGTAAAAATGGGTATTGGGGAATCAGACATTGTGGACAAAACTGCAATTTTAACCTTTAATGTTTTTTCATTTTTAGTACCAAAATTCAGTTAGATAACTGCAAATTGCAAGTCTCGGTAGATAGGTTTTGAATGTCTTTCTTCCCTTGTTTTCTACTAGGGCCTGTTAGGACACATTACAGACCATTAGGGATAGATAGTTTGCAGCTAGACTCCCTGGAGATAGAGAGGATTGTTCTTCCTTGTTGCATGAGACTTATGAATTGGCAGCATAGAGTTAAAGCATCTCGCTAACAAAACATACAGAAGAAACTGAAGATGTATTGACAAATGCAATTCATTTCCCGGATACCATGGAGAACGTTGCCAGAAACAAACCAGGAGAGGTTATAGTATGAATAGTTACGAGATCTGAGCTGGGAGGTGGGCTTGGGATGCAGCCATTTGGCTGGCGGTACTGGAGCACTTATTACAGAGCAGAGAGGATGTGCTCAGTCTCTAGATGAGTATGTGACAAAGACCTGTCTTCATGTCAGCAATTGACAGCTTCGTGTGTAGGACATTTGCAATAGTCCCACAGGTAATCAACCCAAGAACAGCCGTACTGTGTCAGACCAGTGGTCCTCCTAGCCCACTATTTTCCAACAGTGGCCAATGCCAGTTGCTTCAGAAGGAATGAACAGATCAGAACAATTATCAAGTGATCCATCCCCTATCATCCAGTACCAGCATCTGACAGTCAGAGATTAAGGGGCACCCACAGCACAGGGTTGCATCTCTGACCATCTTGTCTAATAGCCATTGATGGGCCTATCCTCCATGACCTCATCTAGTTCTTTTTTGAACCCTGTTAGTTGAACCCCTTGGCCTTCATAGCATCCTATTGCAAGAAATCCCACAGGCTGATTTTGCATTTTGTGAAGTACTTCCTTTTGTTTGTTTTAATCCTGCTGCTGATTAATTTAATTGGGTAATTCCTGGTTCTTGTGTGATGTAAAGGGTAAATAACACTTCCTTATTCACTTTCTCCACACCATTCATGATTTTAGAGACCTGGATCAGATCCTCTTGTAGTCATCTCTTTTCCAAGACGGACAGTTCCAGTCTCTTTAATCTCTCTTCACATGGAAGCTGTTCCACACCTGTAATCATTTTTGTTGCCCTTTTCTGTATCTTTTCCAATTCTAATACATCTTTTTTGAGACGGAGCAACCAGAACTACACTCAATATTCGAGGTGTGGGCATACCATGGATTTATACAGTGGCTTTATGATATTTACAGTCTTATTATCTATTACTTTCCTAAGGGTTCCTAACATTGTTAGCCTTTTTGACTGCTCATGTGCCTTGAGCAGTGGTTTTCAGAGAATTATCCACAATGACTCCAAGATCTCTTTCTTGATTGGTAACAGCTAATTTAGACTATATTGTTTTTTATGTGTAGTTGTGATTGGACTGATACAGGAGCAAGCCCAAGGATTGGCTGCATATAAAGAGATGTTACAGGGCACAGAAAGAGGCCCCTGTTGGACTTGTAGCACTGGAAGGAGTTTGCTTTTTATTTCACATACAGACTGTGTGAGGCTCGGATGGACGGCTGAGTTGCTGAAGACTCACTGCTAGGCAGAGTAAAAAGACAGGGGCACACGTGCTCTGCCAAGGGGAGGTGCTTGCAAGAGGTGAGTGCCAATCCATTACACCTCCCCCCACAAAGTGATTTCCCTAACTTCTAAAATGAGCTCTTATTTGTAATCTGTAGTCAATAATAAAGTACTTTCGCTAGTGTTATGCTTATGCTAAAGTTAACATAGTATTTCATTGCCCGCCAGCTGTTGTCTACTACTTGCAAGCATGACAGTAAGTAATATATTTGCATAAGGAGTCATCCTTAGAGTAAATCAATTAATTATTCTTTCATCGGTGGACATCTGCTACTTCAGCATAGGATAATTAGATGTACAGCTATCATTTACCTGATGGTCTGTAGCGATAGGATTAAGCAACCAGCATTTGGCATAGTATGCTGTCTACTTTTACTATCTCCCCATTCTTGCCGCTTGTTGAATTGTATATGTTTTCTATTAACAATAGCTATTATGATCTGTTTTCACCAAGTTACTATTATTTGCAAGAGCACATCTGCATGTAAAAACAGGAGTAAGAGATTGTCCTGTTTCTTTATGGGCACATGTTGTGATTCTGCTTACTAGCACTGTTGGTAAAAAGCTGGGCATATAAAACTTACACACAACAAATGTATGTGCACATTTACAGCCATTTGTCTTTGAACCTACTGATGTTCAGCACCTAATTTCTTGGTTTTTAGCACACAGAGGAACTTCTGTAACTTTCTGAATTGCACAGTTCCCACCTCAGGGCTTTTATAATAGGATTTGACACAGTTTCGCCTGCGGTGGAACGTGGCAGCCAGCATGTGCACAGCACACCATAGCCAAGCGAGGAGAGGAAAAAAGTTTGGCTGAGGGCACTGACACAACTCCATCCTCTTATCAAAAGACCTTTCAAATATCTGAAGAACTTTGTGGGGGATTTTTAAGATTCTAAACCCTGCTTTTTAAGATCCAAAGATCTGCCATACACAGTAAACTACATGGAGTAACCAGATCTACCTCAGAAGTATGATGAGCTGAGTTGACATCACTGGGATTTGAACCTGTGGTTCTAAGGCAACTCGGTATTGGAGAAATGAAGCTTAGATCGCTAAGCTGTCATCCATCCAACAACAGGTATGAGTGCCCATGAAGTCACCTTGTGGTGGGTGGGCCAGAGAAAAACAGACAATTATCAACTCAGATGGAAGTAACTATGGCTGGTCTGGGTTGGCATACACTGATCCTACACAGAGAGCCAGATCCAGGGCTGATGATGTAGCTTTTCCAGAAAGGGAACACTTGGGAGCTGAGGTAAGTGAGGCTGCATAATCATTGTATGGTCTCAAAGGCATCAGCTTGCTTTCTTTGGGCCATTGAGCAGGATGTGATAAAAAGAACAGCAAAAAAGAAAAGAAATTGCTCATCTTTAACCATAGTCCAATAACATTTCAGGACACGAGGCAGTGTGGGGTCCACACTGGGACCGCTGCCCAGCTCCACCAGCTTTAGCTAATGGTTGGGCAGCTCAGCGCAGGCCTCACCAAAACATAACCTCCTAGCAGTCCAGCTCTTCAGTGGATGGACTCATCTTTTGAAAAGGAAAACAACAACAACAACAAAAAATCACTGAGGGTTTGACCCATGGTTAACTAGATGCATGATTCTCAAATGAAAGTCAGGAGATCCAAGGTTAGAAACTGAAGCATGGAAATTTCCAGGACCAGATTCTTCAGCCTCTACATAGACCAGTGCTTTTCCCCTATAGCTGAGAAATAAAGAATAAATGCCTGATAGCGGGATAAGACTATATGCAGGCCAAACTTCCTTAGGATTCAGTATGTATTTTGCCTGCACAGAAGTGCAAGATCATGGGCCCCATCTTGCATTTTCCCCTCATTTAACACATTGTCCATTTTAGCTATTAATTGCTCACAATTTGATACTGTTTTCAACTAGGCTGAACACATCAGTGTCACTCACTGAAACGCTCAAGCCCAAATATGTTGTTGGCTCACTTTGAACTTTCAGTGACTTGAGCTCAATGGGCTGATCTGCAATTAACTGTTATTTTTAGAGCACTGGGCTGTACAAAGTCATGTAATTACAAGACACTGTGGCATGTGGCATTTTGCTAAGAATATGCTTTGCAAATATTTGTTTACCCGTGTTTTTAAAATCCTGAGGTTTGACATACAAAGAACAAGCTACAAAGTTAGTTTATGCCACATTCGTGCAAGGCTCTTAGACCTTGTTCAGTTACGCCTACGTTTCCACCCCCGCCCAGACATACTCACAGTACAGTAACATACTCCTGGGGGAATCCTGCACCAAAAAATTAAATTCTGCGCACAATATTTTGAAATTCTGCATACTTTATTTGTCAAAAGAACACCACCTAACCATGCCAGTTTCAATTATTTTAGCAATGTATTTCAAAATACCTGTCAGTCACTATGTCTGTAACAATACAGACACATACAAAATATTCCCCCAGGAGTAGAGAGTTAAACCCCTATGACAACCCAGTTCCTGTTTCTCTGCCCCTTTGCCCCCTGCCACAAGAGCCCAGCTGTGGGGGTCAGACACACACAATTCCCCTACCTCCCAGAGCCCAGCTGTGGGCCCCCCGCAGCCCAGACACTCGCATCTTCCACCTCCCAGAGCCCAGCTGTGAGCCCCCCAGCCCAGATACTTGAACCTTCCTATCCCCTTCCTCCCCCACCCCCGAGCTTAGAGATCCAGAGGGAGAAACAGCTTGATGCTGGAGCCCAGACTTGTGGAGTTTCCTGCATGCCATCTCCTTCCTTCAGGACATGCCAGGAACTGCAGCTACCGGAACCCCGAGCTCCATTTCCCTCCTTTCCTTCCCCATCCCATGTCTTCTATTTATGAGCCAGGCTCTGCCAGGTCCAGCAGCCTGTAGTGGTGACCAGAAGCACTGCAGCCCATTTCAGGGTTGGGGCAGGGGAGAGGAAATTCTGAGCAGAATATTAATTTCTGCACAAATTCTGCATTGTGCCATGGTGCAGAATTCCCCCAGGAGTATGCAATATCATTAGTCACCTGACACTAGATTCTCTCCCTCTTCCCTTTGGAGCCATGTGACAGAATGAGTCTATTTTGTTTTGTCAATTCAACTAAAGTTTGACTATATTGCCTTAATGTCGTACTAGTGCACATGAAAGTCCTCCCCTGAAAATCCCCCAAAATGAAGTCCTCTGTCCACAGAATACATACAGCATAGGGAAGGCAAACTTTCCACACATGGCCCTCCTATTATACTTCAGAGGGACTCAGTGGGACCATGTGTACGGGCAAGAAGCCTGTTCCTATCTGTGCACCCACTTAAATAAATGGGATTTAAATGGTCAAGGACTTTTTGCTGGTCTCTCTACTGAGTGGTGAATTTCACTCTATCTATATTCATTCAATCTTTTACTTCTCTTGTGAAGGTATTAACAAAGGATGTCAATTATAGCCCATTAGGGTGGCGATCTTTTGTGATGAGGACACCTATCCACCAAGCACTGGACTGAAGCCTCTAAATTCAGTTTGTGTAGGCCACTGGACATCCATTAGACAACAACAAAGTTTGGTCCCCTTTGGATTTGAACCAGCAAGATAAAGGTGAAGTTAAACTATTTTTACAATCATTTATCAAACTGAGAGATTCGCCGGAAAACACAGCATCTGCTAGCAACTCTATAAAAGAAGAAAGAAAAGAGCAGACCGAATACACTGGTATATTTTTGTAGAGCAGATACTACAGGCCAGACCCCAACCTGGTGTAAATCAATGCATCTCCATCGGGCTTTATAAATACAAGGCAATCTCTGTGCCGAACATATAACAAGAAAACTTTCTTGAGAATGGCATGATTGTGTTAGCTATGGGAATATCACTCTCGTGGATTATGATGCTGTCTAAACCCAATAATAAAGTTATCTCTCTTATTATGAGAGGGTTCAATCCTGCTTCTGTTTCCACCGATGGAAGCAGTCTCACCAACTCCAAGAGCAGTGCCATGTACAATACTGGCTAATAGATGTGTAGGCTGGAAAATTCTGAAAGCTGCACTTTAGCATTCTGTAGGTGAAGACAGCAAACTAGCCAATCGGTTTATCTGATTATTAGAACATGCAGTTGGGCAAACTAAATATTTAAAGTTGCATACACTAAAAGAATTACAACTGTATCTAGCCAAAGCCAGATTGCTGCAGGGGCTCTCTCAGTGGTTTAGTCTGGAGTTTGAATTGTGTAGACTCTCTGGAGCTACAAGTACCTGTAGCCCTTCATCTTACAAAAGGTAGCTAAACTGAATACCAAACGGATGACTGTGGCTTTGTGTGCATGTCGTTTTTGGCTGAGCCCTTAACACCTGCAATCCTTTATGATATGCCTAGACAGTATTAAACATCCAACAGTATTTTTCATAAGAGAACGAGGTATGTTGTTCTCTCCTTAGCCAAAACTTTCTATTCCCTCAATTATCATGACTTCTGAGTGGTGTGTTGTAAGTCACTGATCAGCAGAGGACTGGAGAGAAATGATCAGAGTACACTCATACTCCTCTGACAATGGCTGGAGGACCTTCTGGGGGATTCTAACCCACAGTTTAAGAACCGTTGCTCCAAACCATGATCTGCCTTCCTATCCTGCTACCTTCCAGGCAGTCAAGAATATGTTTTTCTTTCTTATGGATAAGAATGTAATTGTGACTTAATGGAACGGGGGGTGGGGAGTGGGAGAATCAAAGAAATATTTCAGTGGAGACCCCCAAATCAGCTAGTTGTTAATATCTCCCCCTCCGCCCACTGTCTCTTGTTGTTATGACTTCCATGGAATATATACATCTGCATGTTGATGAAAAAGTATCTACTGGAGTACTCTTGAACCATCTGCAACACATAAGATCCAGTCCAAAAAAGCAGCGGAATATTCTGCCTTTTTTACGTGCTAAGAACAGAAGAGGCCAATGTACTGATGGAAATTTTTTATGTGTGAAAAATGTCATCTGCTTAGTTCAACACTGGCTGCAAGAAATGCCCAGCTTATTCAAACATTGACTTTTTGGGCTCCCTCCACAAGAGAGATTAGGAAGGAATTCTAATGCTTTACAGAATACTTGATCAAGATGTGGAAAGGAAGCAGGGGAGCATTAAGGGAGCTGCCATCTGGGTTCACTGCTTACAAAAAGGTTAGAAAATCTGTGGTTCACCAAATTTGCAAGGCATCAGACTAACACCCTATGAGGTATTCCTCTGTTCTTTTCATACAGGATGACCTTTGGCAATAGGACTATTAAATGGCAAGAAGATTTCAATTGATGCACGGCAGAGCCCAGACACAATAGACAAAACTTTCTTCTCACTTTTTCTAAAAGCTTTTCAAGAGTTTATTATTTTTCCTTTGCAGCATGTTTGTTCTTATGCATTTTCCATTTAGCAACATTGATTGTACATCACTTGTATCAAGTATTATTACAAAAATTCAAAAGTTCATGTTCTCTGCTACACGTAGAATTGAGATTTAATTAGGAAACTAATGTATGCTAATAAATACAAGATTATTGGATGCCTGCACTTTACTCCTTTGCATAATATATATTGTATCTTTAGATTGTTGAGAATACTTTATAAATGTGTTAAAATCAGTTGACACTTATTTTGGGTACTGCATAGCAATTTTTTTCATAATCAACAAGTATTTAAAACATTTACTGCCTTGTTAAATCTAATGAGTTAACCTCACTTTCCTTAATAGCTACACTCTGTTTTACAAAATGTATTAACTGGGGTATAAAGGAATAACAGGCAGCTATTAAACCTTAATAAATACTGTATGCTTAAAAGTCACCTGCCATTTTCTCCATGGCAGCACCTCCTCTCAGTTGCCAACAGGAAGCGCTATGCTTGAATAAGCCAATTCAGCACACACATGGGGACTAAGTGAGCAGCAGCAGCAATTGGAGACCTGAAACTGAGATTTTTTTTTTGCTCTGGGTATCAGAGAACAACTCAGAATATCCTTAATCACATTGATTAGTCCCTTTCCCCACAAGTAGGGTCTCCTCTCTGTAAAATATTCAGCTTGTTTGGACTGCATACCTGCAACCATCTTTGACTGAAAAGCCATTTAGACTAGCTGGAAGTCCATCCATATTATAACCCTAAAACAAAAGCGTCTTCCAGCAGTGCGATTGTTACTCGCTGTCACCTGACCTACAGAGGATAAAACTCTGCTACGGCTTCCAGCTAGGAGACGTAGTCCTTTAGCTCAAGTTGTGGTTTAGCTATTCAGGTCCCAGGAGCCATCCCCTCACAGGATGAACATGATTATGCTATGGGGAAGAAAAACCCAAAACTGTTCAAGTAAATACAGGCTGTGTTTGTTGGATGGGCTGCAAAGTCCATACACTCACCTGGATGGGACTGTACAGTTCCTGGAGCGGGCTCCTTGACCCCTTCCGACAACAGATGTCCATTCCAAATGGATTCCTACGTATTACTACAGGGTAAAATGGAAATTAATACAGGTTAGCAAAGGCTGAATTAAAAAAACAAACAAATCCAAGAACACAGAGTATACATATATATTGAGGAGAGAGATTTCCAGAAATCCCAGGGAAGTCCAGAAATGATACTGTGTTTCCTAAAACATCCATTTCACCTGCCCTACCAAAGATCTAAGAGCAGAGTGCAGTTGGAATATTTTGGGCTTGGAGCCACAAAAAGGGGGTTCATCCCTTTCCCTCTCCAGCGTCAAATAAAAATGTCAGCCAACATTTTTCAAACCGGGGTGCCTAAAGTTTGGTTCTTAAGACCATATTTAGGCCCCTAAACAAAAGTGGCCTGATTTTAAGCACCTGGGTCTCCCACTGTTTCCAGAGGGCCAAATTATTCACTGTGCCCAGCATGTCTGAAAATCAGGCCATTTCCAGTTAGATGCCCAACTATGGACTTAGCAAAAACTCCTAATATTAAGCTCCTGGATTTGAAGGTTTTGGCCTATGGCTTCAATTTCTTACCACCACAGACAGGCAGTAGCATGTGTGACATGAACCCTGGTTCAATCAGAAAGATTTTTTTCGTGCTGAATACTGTGTCTCAGATAAGAGATCTGACTACTTGACCTCTTCTCCTGGACTGTGCCAAGTGAACAACCCAAATCAATAATGCTATGTTTGTACAACTGCGCGCAGGCAGGTTTATGAGTTTCTTACGATATTTAATTGCAGTTGTTTTAGTACGACAAGAGCTTCCAAGGAAGGTTCTTAACTTGAGCCTTGATCCTGCACACAGGCTTGCACAGGCAGACCCTAGCACCCACGCAGAGCCCAATGACTTCAGTTTTATCAATATGGGTCCACCCTCTGCAGAATTGATGGTTGGATTTGGGGCTTCATCTTGTAGATTGAAAAATCAGATTAAAATGTGTCTTAGTTGGAAGAGGAGATAAGTTTGCCTGAGAGTCCGAGAGCATTAACTAGAGTCAGACAAAGTATTAATATCGTTATGTACACCGTTTATATAAAAGGATGAAATTTTCTTTTCGAAACATCTCAAACCAGCACATCTTACAATAATACTATTCTGCAACCTTTGGGAAATAGTTATAGAATACAGTGGTGCATTCTTTCAGTGACTGGAGGTAGCGCTGGTACTTAATGCACAATTATAATTAATATTTCAAGTAGTATGAACAATGGAAGGGTCTCTACAGAGGTGGCATAGTACATCCAATTTCAGTCTTGAAAGAAACTAGATTCACTCGTCCACTCGGTATTGTGATGGAGTCAGACCAGAAGGATATAGGAGAGTGCTGGAAGGCAGGTATATTAGTCTCAGGATGTGCAGGTCCCTGTTCCCTGGATAGCCAAACAAAGGCTACTCCAGGCCAATCAAGACACCTGGGGCCAATTAAGAACCTTCTAGAAAGGAGGAGAAACAGCTAGCCTGATTGGGACACCTGAAGCCAATCAGGGACTGGCTGAAACCAGATAAAAACCTCCCAGTTAGTCAGGTGGGCTGTGGGTGTCAGGAGCTGTGAGAGGAAGTTGTGCTGTTGGTGAGACTGAGTGGTGGACAACATATCATATAGAAGGAAGGAGGCCCCGAGGTAAGGGTGAACTGGAGTTTGAAGAAGCGGGGACTGCTGTGGGGAAGTAGCCCAGAGAATTGTATTGTGTTTTGTGGATAAAAGGTCAGCCATCTTAGCTGATACTATTAGGGTCCCTGGGCTGGAGCCTGGAGTAGAGGGCAGGCCTGGGCTCCCCACTTTTTTCCATCTTCCATACTGGCCTGTGATGAAGGTAACTCACTAGGCGGTGGCTCTTGCAATTATACTGAGAAAAGGAGGTCACTCTGGGGTCTAGATGAGTTTCTGAGGCCCCTAAATGTGCCAGGAAGTGCAGGACCCACAAGTACAAACTTGGAGCTTTGTCACAGTATTTATTTTAAAATTAAAAGGTAATTATCTAATAAAGTGACACACTGCCTTTCCTCTGAACACAGAAAGACACCGTGGATTTTGCAATGAGATTCAGATGTATGTGTATAGTAAACAAAACATGCTAAATGTTTGGATTTGTCTTCACAATTAAATATTGGATGTTACTACAGGCTATAATTTTAATTTACATATTTAAATACCTGACTAACTAACTTCCAGACACTTTTAGTCATGCAGCTCAATATATTAATTGCAAAATTTTTGTGCTTGCATTGCAAATCCTGCAGGACAAGGTTTAAAAACACCTTAAAGTTTTTAATGAAATTAAAAAAGTGAAAACATTTTGAGCAGATTTTGTAAAACTCTGTGGCACCGAATGGCAAAGAAACCTAGACGCATCACAAACATGAATGATGGATTTGCCTAGATTCACAGACCCACTACTGTACTCAAATGTTTAGGGGAAAATCCTGTCCTTGCTTCTCTGTGGTATACCTGGGTGAAGGAGAAGAGAAGAGACAGAACCACTCTGTTGCCTGGGAGCCACCTAGCAGGTAAATTTAAAAAGGAAAACATATTTCCCCCTCCCCACCAAACATGAAAGTATTTAAACTACGATGCTTTCATCATTTTGGTATCCTTCCTCCCCCACCATCTCTTTTCTTTTAAGTTGTCATAACTATAGCATCCCTCCCTGGCCAGTAAAATTCCTGTGCTGAAGCTCAGTTTAGCTGCAAATCCTTTGTAAATCACTTTGTAGCTAAGCTCCCTCATCTGTCCAGGACCTCTTCCCAGTACAGAGCCAATACAATGCACAGCCTTCACACATACACTCCCTAATTTATAATACAGGAGCAGAGGGGAAGGGAATGTTTCAATGTATCCAAGCAATCAGATTTTGATTAGCCAGCAGCTGAGACACAGATTCCTTGTTCCAAAACGTTCATTCGCACTGGACAGAAAAAAAAGCAGTGTGCTGTTCCTTAACTGATTACTTCATTTTTCATTTCCATTAATTATGGTTAACAGTAAAACATATACAAGTCACCCTGCCTGGTTCACTTAACAGGCAGATCTTAACACAGCAATGCCTTAGTTGAACCAACAACTGTCAAAGTTTACAAAAACTATTCACACATCATACAAGATTTGATTCCCAGATGCACACAACTAACCACAAAGGACTTCACTCCCAAGCAACAGCTAAATGCCAGTGGGACTTCAGCCATTGAAACTATTAAATCTTTATTTTGTGAGTTCCAATACTATTTAATTGATTTATTTTTCCAATGAAGTCTTTAAACTGAGACTTAGGAATTAGCACAGCAACGTGGCATCTTAAACACAGGGCTTAACTCCCTTTTTGTCAGTTTCAGTAACAGGACATGCTTACGCTGAGTGGGATTATATACATCTGTTTGTGCACACCTTGGAAATAAACTGTTTGAGATTGGTCTTTCACATCTGAACAAACAATTTGCTTCATTAAATACTTCCCTTACCAAAAACAGAACGCACACTTTTTATAGACATCCCTCTCCCAACTTTGGTAGGCTACTTTAGGACTAAAATTGCCCCTCCAATTTGGTGTCCCTTTCAATTTTATTGTTGAAAAATATTAACATCAGAAATAAAGAATGACAAAACCGAGCTTATAGAAGACACTAGGAGAAGAAATCCCACTGGATGTTAAGTTTCCTACATTAATTTTGTGTGTCCCTGTAACGCTATGAGTCTTCTAATGTCAGAGGCTCACTGGTATCACGTAATGAGTTTCCGCTGGCCTGGTTCAATATACCCCAATTCATTCATATTGAAATCTGCATCTAATATTTAATTGGAAAACTAATAACTCACTGATTATTAATATCATTGTATGATGTGTGTATGAGGCGTGCATTAAGAGTTGGATATATGCTGGAATTATGACTAAAGTGTATTTAAACCAGGCATGTCAGGGAGAGTTGGCAATCAGGTCTGCCCTAGATAAAGAAATGCACTTTGCTTCTCTGACTCAGCTAGAGACAAAGAAAGGTCTATTTACATATCAGGTCAACAAAGCTATCAAGAATGGGAGGAGAATGGTTTAGTGTCTACACTGCAGCAGGGAAGAGAAAGTTTATCTAGGCTATAAAGACAGGGCATCTGAACCTCAAGTGATACGCGACTGAATCAACTGATTGTATACAATAATCCTGTATTATAAAAGTATAATGAATGTGATATAAAATATCATTGTGAATTGTATGTATCAACACTGCATAAGGAATTATGGATTGTGCAGGGGCCACTGCCCCACACAGGGAGAAGAAGGGGTTAAAAGCAGCACCAGAGAGGCGGCACTGAACCCATGAATCAGAAAAGGGCTTACTGAGCCCACCAATAAGGGGAAGGCTTGCTGGAACAGCCAATCAGGGCCAGCGAGGGCCATATATAAAGGGCTGTTCAGCAGGGAGTCTCCCCCTAGAAGGCAAGGGAGGAGGACTGGTTGCCTAAAGATAGAGCAGTGCTGGGCAGGGGCAGCAGAGTGGGAGGGTGAGCTTCTGGCTGACCATTGCCAGGCTGGGGCCTTACTACAAGGGCAGAGAGGGTGCTAGGGCTACAGGAGAAGTGGCCCAGGGAAAATAGGCAGCAGGTTGGAGGAGGGCAGTAGGTGGATGCCAGCTATAGGTCCCTGGGTTGGGACCCAGAGTAGCGGGTGGGCCTGGGTCCTCCCTCTCCTTGTACCTCAGGTTGCCAGTGCGTACAGTGGCCGGTATATAGACTCAGTCTGCCACTGAGGCGAAGGGCTGGACCTTGGACTGCAGCTGGCTGCTGAGGCAAATGGCGGGACTAAGGACTACTGGTTCCCCGGAATGGGGGAGATATCGGAATGGGGCACAGCTAGAGGACTATGCCCAGAAGAGAACACTGTGATCTGGGGAGCGACGCAGGTCCAAAGAGTGGAGACAGCAGATGTGACACCACTAGCTGAATGCACATTGGAAGGGCCAAGAGCTAATTCCCAGGATGGCCAGTGGGAGGCGCCAGGGTGGTGAGTTGAAGCCTGTTACATGGATACTCATTAACATTATACTTTACAGGCTTGTCACCAAAGAAAGGGAGAAACAGGTTTCTCCCACAGAGGAGAGAAAGCAGCTGTCTGCCTCCAATGAAATTAACCAAGGTATGACCAAAAACAATGGAAGCCTTATTTAAATTCAAATCAGCAAGGGGATGGGAAGACCACAGGACAGCATGAGGTCTTCCAGCATCTTAAAACAAGGCCTGTACCTTGCTAGATTAAATTTTAGACTTTTTAGATGGGTTTCTCTCACCAATCATTCTTCTTCTCAGCTACACCTGACTTTCCCATAGTCAGGACCTTCCGTCAGAGTACAAGGTGCTGACTTCCCTTTTCGGCCTAGATGAAAGATCTGTGTCTAAGCAGCTCCTTACCTATATGCAGTTCCTAGAGATGTCAGCCTCCCCCACTCCCACCAGCCTTGGTTGAAGGGCCCATCTTTCTCAGCTTGCAGGAGCTTTGGTTTCTTGCGTCTGTTTAGTGATGGATGCCAAAATGGCTGTCTGTCTGATTAAATCTGAAAGTTCAATGGCCTTGATCGGGATTGCACCCCTGAAGTGTGGCAGTACTCCCTCACTTTAGGTCTTTGTCACACATTTTGTCCCACATTTGGACAGTGGCAAAATGGGAGATGCTCTTATAGCTACAAATATATTTAAAATGTTTATTTTTCACAAGAGGTGTATCTGTAGCAAAAGCACAGCAAGACATTGGAAATACAAACATGGTTTACCCCAAGTTTATCTATTATCTTCCAAAACAATCACCCCATCTATTAAAGGCCAAGTCCATCCCTGGTGTAGCTGGCACATGATCAAATACACCTATCTACTACAGTGTATAACATTAGAATTTCCTTGAATCAATATTTCTTATGATGTCTGTCAGTCTCTTCAGGCCTATTCTCATTTACACTATGGCCTCTTTACACAGCTCTGGCAGCGCAAAGGGGACTTAAATTGCATTTAAATTTTTGTTACACTGATTTTAAGACCTCTTTACAGTCACAGTAGTGTAAAGAGACCTTCGTGTAAATGAAAATAAAGTTCTTAATCTTTATCAGGTGTTTTGTTGATTTACTAGATATCTTTCTATAAACTGCATTAGTTACAGCTGGAAGCTCTGATTAACAAGCAAAAGCAGTTTCTGTAGAAACTGATATCTTACACTGCTCTAATAAAACACCAGATGAAGACCAAAAAACCTGCCAACTGCCATACAAAATACTAACCAAAGACAAGTAAACATTTTACACTGAAGAGTATGTAGCACATGGCTTACTCATGATATTTATCCTGATGGTCTATTGCACTAACATTGTCTTCCTTTTCATCCTCATATTAATGAGCCACAAGATAATTTAACAATAAATCCTCAAAACAAAATTACCACTTGCCCCTTCTACACAAAAACCAGCACTACTTTGTCCAGCATATTACATTAAAGAAAGCACAACTGAACATCAAGCACCAGGCAAGCTAATGCACTTGTTGATGAGTTTGTAATTGTATCAGTATAACCCCACATCTGCACAGCACGTACTTAACTTCAAGCATATATTTAATCCATCTCTATTCAGCAAAGCCCTCATGCACATGCTTAAATCTCACTGAAGTTAATAAGACTTAAGCATGTGCTTTGCTGTTTAGGGGCCTCCAATTACAGAGGGGTCCCAATTAAACCTCAGAACCAAAACTTTGCAGAAATTCAACTCTTCATACAATTTTATGAGTTGGTTCATAACAAGAAGAATTTAAGAATGACCATATTGGATCAAACCAATGGTCCATCTAGCCCAGTATCCTGCCTTCTGACAGTGGCTGGTGCCAGATGCTTGAGAGGCCCTGAACAGAACATGGCAATTATCAAGTGATCCATCCCCTTGTCGTCCAGTCCCAGCTTCTGGCAGTCTGAGCTTTAGGGACACCAGAGCATGGGTTTACACCCATGACATTCTTACCTAATAGTCACTGATGGACAAGTCCTTCATGAACTTATTTAATTCTTTTTTGAACCCAGTTGTCCTTTTGGACTTCACAACATCCACTGGCAAATGAGTTCCCCAAGTTGACTATTCATTGTGTGAAGAAGTATTTACTTACGTTTGTTTTAAACATACTGCCTATTAATTTCATTAGATGATTCTTGGTCCTTGTGTTATATGAAGCAGTAAATAACACTTCCCTATTCACTATCTCCACACAATTCAATTCCTGGCAAAATGGTTGAAACTACAGTAAAAACAGAATCATCAGTCACCTAGATTAACATAATTTGTTGGGAAGGAGACAACATGGCTTTTGTAAAGGGAAATCACACCTCACCAATCTATTAGAAGTGATTGAGGGTATCAATAAGTACCTGGCCAAGGGTGATCCAGATGAGATAGTGTACTTGGTCATTCAGAAAGCCTTTGACAAAGTCCCACATTTCAAAGGCTCTTAAGCAAAGTAAGCAGTCATGAGACAAGAGGGAAGGTCCTCTCATGGATGAGGTACTGGTTAAAAGATAGCAAACAAAGGGTAAGAATAAATGATCAGTGTTTGCAATGGAAAGAGATAAATAGCAGGGTCCCCCAATCATCTGTACTGGGACACTGCTGTTCAACATAGTATCAAATGATCTGGAAAAAGAGGGTAAATAGTGAGGTGGCAAAGTTTGCTGATGATTCAAAATTCTCAAGATAGTCAAGTCCAAAGCTGACTGTGAAGAGTGCAAAGAGATTTTACAAAACTGGTTGAACAACATGACTGATGAAATTCAGCATGGGTAAGTGCAAAGTAATGAATATTGGAAAAAATAGTTCTAACTACACATATATAACGATGGCTTCTAAATTAGCTGTACCCACTCAAGAAAGAGATCTTGGAATCATTGTGGATACGTCTCTGAAAACTTCAGCTCACTGTGCAGCATCAGTCAAAAAAGCGAACAGAATGTCAGGAACCATTAGGAAATGGATAGAAAATAAGGCAGAAAATATCATATATAATGCCACTATACAAATCCATAGTGCACCCCACCTTGAAAACCAGTTCTGGTTGCCCCATCCAAAAAAGGATACTGTGGAACTGGAAAAGGTTCAGAGAAGAGCAACAAAGATTGATCAAGGATCTGGAATAGCTTCCACACAAGGCAAGATTAAAAAGACTGGGACTGGTCATCTTAGAAGAGAGAAGAGTAAAGGGGGATATGATAGAGGTCTATAAAAACATTACTGGCAAGGAAAAAGTGAATAAAGTGGTAGTATTTACCCTTTCCCAGAATTCTAAAACCAGAGGTCACCCAATGAAATTAATAGGCAGCAGGTTTAACCCAAACAAGTGGAAGTACTTCCCCCCTCCACACACAGACCATGCACAATTAACCTGTGGAACTTGTTGCCACGGGTATTGGGATGGCCAAAAGTATAACTGGATTTGAAACAGAACTAGATAGGTTAATGAAGCACAGGTGCATCAATGCAATTACCCAAGAAGGGCAGGGACACAATCCCATGTTTGGGGCGACTCTAAACCTTTGACTGCCAGAGGCTGAGAGAATGGTAACTCCAAGTGCCCTGTTCTATACACTCCCACTGAAGCTCTGGTACTGGCCACTGTTAGAGACAGGATACTGGGCTAGGTAGACCATTGCTCTGACCACTGTGGCAGTTCTTATCTTCTCATAAACAAATCTTACCTCTGAGCTGAAAGAGCACCGGAACAATAATGATCCATATATAGCTTAAAATATTTCAGACTAGGAGAATTCATTGATAGCTTCTAGGAAAATATATCCAGACATGTTGGTGTTAAAAGCAACGATTTGATCTCAGATGCATTTCACTGAACATTATATATACAGTGCTCCTCAGCATTCCAGCATTCTCTAGTATCTGTGCAGAAAGCAGGTTCTGCCAAAATGGCTAGCAGTTAAAATTTACATCCCTCAAATAAAAACACACTTTGGAAGACCAAGTTAGGGGGAAGATTCGAAGCTTTGATATACCATGGTTCACATGCCAAGCCAGCTGTGGTCCTTGGACTTGCTTCTATAATCCTACAATTAATTCTTTTACCAGCCAGTCTCCTCCTCAAGTTATGAGGATGGCAATTTACTTTGCTTCCAAATTATTAGGCCACACGATCAGCTCTCAGGCAAGGGTGCTAAAAGCGCTCCAGGTAGTACATTCGGTGGGAACCTGTGTCACCTCCAAGATGTATACAATGTTCAAACAGTTCTGAAACAGCTGAACTCAAGAATGGTTAGATGAACATAGGGAGGAAATTGGCAGATACTTGGGTGAAGTACTTCTTTTCTTTGCTTTATGCAATTTTCAGAAATTTGGGGAAACTGAAAATTATTCATATTGAAGCATACGAAACTACTTAGACCGGAAGCACCTCATGGTGTTTCCACTTCATGATGTGGAAATAAAACAAAAGCCACATCAACTCCAAAATTCACACTTAAACATTTTAGAAAAGCTAGTGGAATCAGAAATGGTAGGTGATGCCTTTCCAGAGAGGCTACATGAATATAGGATGGAAGTCCGGAACTTCTGAGTTCTAATCCTACCTATGCCAGTAACTGGAACAAACAAACAAAATAAGAGAGAAAGAAAAGCTAGAGATGAAAAAAAAAATGATAAAAGGAAATGGAATAACTAGCATCTTAAAAATAAAATTAAAAGTTCACCTCTTTGTGAATTGTCAAAAAGATGGGTGAAAATGATGTGTATTTGTCAAAATCCTTTTGCAGATTGGGTGATAGAAGGATACCATAGCAAAACAATTGAAAAAGATCATTACTGTTTCTACCATTGTAGTTACAGAAATGAGCAACTGACATTTCAAATAGTGTGCTCCTGCATTTAGAAGCCACTTATGTTGCCCCCATTATATAATACTGTAAATGTCAAATGTTGGCATTCTCAAGACTTCTGTGGAGTACCAATTCTCACACCACTATCTAGTGACTTTTTTTTCTACTGAGTAATGTTTAATTTACATTGTTTGCACTGTTCTAATTACTCCCTGTTCGCAACGTAAAGCAAAACAAATGTGAGGAAGTTATCATTATTTGCAGTTTCTTAAATTAACTGTATCTCATATTACAAACATTTGAAAAAAGTTCTAACAAAATATTAATATTTAATTTTTCATTAAGTTGGTTCAAAGTACAGTGACAAAATATCCTAATACAGCATTGCTTAAAACTGATGTGCATAATTCATTCACTTATTAAATCTGTATTGAATACAAGTGACTTCAGCTTGTGAGGAAAAATATTAAATCTAGTGTGATTATCTACAAGGGAAAAATGCATCCTCAACGCAAGTTTGAATGACCAGCAAATAAGTGATTATTCAGTCTGAGCCAAAGCCCATGAAGACAACAGGAGTCTTTCAATTGATTTTAAGAGGCTTTGGATCAGGTCCTACTGTCAGTTTTATGGGAAAATAACCAAGGTAGGACAATTTGAAGGATTTCTTTACTGCAGTGAACTCTCTACAAATACCAAAAGTTAGCAGCACTTTTCTATTTAGTAGAAAGTAGGTTCTCTTCCCAGCTATTGTTACTGACTTAGTCCTTCTTCTTCATGGTCAGTGTTAATATCATTCTACGGAACAGTCATTGACAGCTGCTGAAGAGAAGGTAACTTAGCACTTTAGTCCTGGAGATCAACTACCTGGATTACTGGATTTCTACCAGTCCCAGGGCTCAACTTGTTATTTCTAATTTGGGCTACACTAACCAGGGGCATTAAAATGGTACAGGATCAAGAAAGTGACTGAAATTTTCAGCAGCACAATCTACATTTATTCATCAATTACTCTCAAGTTAAACATTAAAAAAAAAAAAACAATAACGCCAGCACTGATGGGTCAGGGAGGAAGGATGATCTTGTGGTTAAGGCATGGAGCTGGTTTCTATTCCAAGTTCTGCCACAGACTTCCACTGTGACCTTGAACAAGCCAAGGCAAAGTTTTCCAATTTGGATGACTAAAACAAAGCACTGAAATCTACATTTGCCCACTGTACAGTGCCTTGCACAATGAGATTCTGGTCCATGATTAGGGCTCCCAGGCTCTACTGTAATATAAATAATAAATACTAATAAGTAGACAGAGTCTTAGATGCTGACCACCGACACCTTTCACAACTATCAGTCTCTCTCTTGGAAATAGTATTGACAACTCTGCTGTTGGGTCTACATTAACTGTTTTCAGTACAGATTCAAGGGCCATCCATTTAGCTTCCCTGTGCACACAAAGGGATGAGTAGGGTTGCCAGGCATCCGGTTTTCGACTGGAATGCATGGTCCTAAAGGGACACTGATGGCTACAGTCAACACAGCTGACCGAGCCATTAGAAGTCCAGTCAGCGGCATAGCAGGGCTAAGGCAGGATCCCTGCCTGCCCTGGCTCTGCGCAGCTCATAGAAGTGACCGACATGTCTCTGTGGCCCCTAGACATGATCAGAGAAGCTCCACTTGCTGTCCCCACCCCGAGCACCACCTCCTCAGCTCCCATTGGCCACAGTGGCACCGGTGGGGGTGGCGCTTGCATGCAGGGCCATCTGGCCATGCCTCCACCTAGGGACCAAACATAAGCGGCCACTTCCCAGAGCAGCATGGAGCCAGGAAAGGCAGGGAGGTTGCCTTAGCCCCGTCATGCTGCCAACCAGGATTTGCCTGAGGTAAGTGCCGCCCAGCCGGAGCCCGCATCCCGAACCCCTGCCCCAGTTCGGAAACCCCTTCCACACCCTAATGCTCTGCCCCTCTCTGGAGCCCCCACCCCCAGATGGAGCCCTCACCCCCTCCTGCATCCCAGCCAGCTGCCCCTCTTGAGTGAGAATGAGAGAGAGCGAGTGATGGAATGAGGGGGCCTGGAGTGAGAGGGAGGGAAGGCCTCAGAAGGGGCGAGATGGGAGTGTGTGGTTTTGTGCAGTTAGAAAGTTGGCAACCCTATTGATGGGGCTCAATCCTGCAGTACTCTGAATGCATAAGACCCATGACATTTGACACTACACAGCTGAAACTCAAAATGTTTGAAAAGAAGTCTCACAGGAACTGAAATTTTCCCAGAAAGTTTGTTAGAGCCTGAAGGTCTGAATACACTGCATTTTAGACAGTTCTATAGATATCTTCTGTCTCTCAAATTAACATTTAAAAATCATGCTGAACAAACTTGCCATTATTAACTGGCTCTCTGCTGCAGCAAAACACAAATGTTCCCTAATAACTCACTAAACATATCAAACTGTCCTGTAAGATTTCATTCTAGTTGGTTGGTAGCCAACTGTAAAAAATTTTCTGAAACTTACCAGTAAGAAAGTCAGGAGCTCACCAATACAAAGACCACCTTCATTTCAAGCTTTGTTAACTTCTCAGGGCCCACTTACATACACATGATGTTAAGGAGGCTGAACATTTTTAAAGTGTTTATTTTGTAACAGGAATCTCAAGCATCGTGACTGAATACATTAAGTATTGCTACTGTACATAAATCTAATTCTTAAATAACATAGCTTTGTATTGTTTTTCCCCCACAATGAATTCGAGCACTTCATAATTCAGCAGCAGTTTGATAAGATTTATTAACAATAAAATCTTGGTCTTTGTGATTTGTTACATTGAATCAACAATTTTAGTCAAAAATATTGGTCCTTCATCTGGAAAATAGAGGTGCTGATATTTATGATTAAATGCCTGTCTAGCATGTTTTATTTTTTTTAAGGCAGTACTGTAGTTGCTTCTTGGGGCTTGGGAGACCTATTTGTAGAGCAAAACATTTTTTATTTTATGTATTGCATATAGAAGTGTTATAGGCATACAATGAGTTTATACTTTTAATCTGCATTTATATAGAGAAAGATTCAGCCATCCTTACTCACAATTAACAGAGATTTATCAGCCAATGAGTAAGGTACGACTCACTGTAAGAATGGGGGCAAAAATATATCAAAGCACTACCAACATTATTTATTATTATATGTATTGCAACAGTGCCTAGAGGCCCCAACTAGGGACCAAGCCCCCTTGTGCTAGACACTCAATGTCCATGTAACAAGAGAGACAATCCCAAGAGTCTGCTATCTTAGGGCTTGTCTACACTGTGGCGGGGGCGGGAAGGTGTCAACGTAAGATACCAGTATCTTAGGTCGGCTTACCTGGCCGTCCTCATGGCGGTGAATCAACCGCTGCCACTCCCACATCGACTCCACTTCCGCCTCTTGCGGAGATGGAATTCCAGAGTCGATGGGGAGTGTGTTCAGGGATTGATTTATTGCGTCTAGTCTAGATGCAATAAATTGATCCCTGATACATCAAACACTACCCGCCAATCTGGCGGGTAGTATAGACGTACCCTTAGTGTATGACAAAGGGCAAAAGAAATGAAGGAAGAAAAGGGAGCACAAGGTACTAGTGAAATAGTTATATTTGGTATAAGTAGCAGGATCATTAATTTTGGTTTGCAACACCTGTATATGAGAGAGACATTTATTAACTCCAATTTACATATGGGGAAACTATGGCAAAGAGGTTAAGAGACTTGCCTAAGGTCATTCAGCAAGTAAGTCAGGTAGGCCCTGATTCTCAAAGGTGTTTAAGTATCCAGCTGCCATTGAAATCAATAGGAATTAGCTGCCAAAATACCTTTGAGGATCTGAGCCTTATAGACCCTATTAACCTTGAGTTCCAGTTCTGAGAAATTATCACCAACTGCAAATGTTCTGACCACTTTCCAAATAGCAAAGCATTGTTTAATTGCTTTTCACCCTAGCCACTTTTCCAGAAATTAATTTGCATTTTATCCTGTGTTGTTTGCTCTAAGATTTGCATGGGGGTAGATTTATTTAGGCACATTGGGAAAGTTCATTTTTGTGGGTCAAACTATGCAGCATTGCATATGGTATAAATTAACACAGCATTTGTTGCCTAAATGAACAATGACTCCAGTAAGTTTTCCAGTAATTTTTGACCATACACACAAACAACTTCAAATAAAAGAAGTACAGCATTCAGGCTTTAAGAATCAGAGAGGTAGCCATGCTAGTCTGGATTTGCAGAAGCGACAAAGAGTCCTGTGGCACCTTAAAGATTAACAAAAGTACTGAAGCATAAGCTTTCGTGGGCTAGTACCCACTTCGTCAGATGCAGGCTATTCAGGTTTTATTCCTTCCTCTACACATACAGTCCTCTCTTATTAGTCAGTCCTGAAAGTAGAGTACTCTAAGTTCCTAACGGTTACCCTGTACCTAAGCATTATATCGTCCTATAAAGCACCCTGTTGGGAAGCTATATATATTATAGGCAAGGATGGTAACGCTATTAAGGTTGCCTAATACTTCCTGTTGTAAGGCCTGTTTGCAGTTGTTTTTTATTTTGCCAAACTTAAATTGTTCAGGCTGAAGACTGTCCATGCCATGTGTCTGCCTTGAGCTGATTTTATTTAATTTATTTCATTTATTTATTTATTTGGGGTGAGGGGGAGAAAGGGGGGTTGAGCTAAAATGGTTTAGTCACTTCCAAGAATGAGCTTAGGGAAAAAAATGTTTTGCCCATATTTAAACATAAAAAGATTCAACTGCTTTTTTCAGAAGCCCTAATGTCACCAGAGCACTCCCCCCAGCACGAATTTGACAGTCTGTAGGGGGAGTGCTCTGGTGTCAAGGACATGTCTTTTGCTGTCATCATAAACAAATGGCCAAATTTGGACAAGTTACAGGTCTCAAAAGGTCTCAATTTGCACATAATCAGTAGAGACTTGTTTCAGAGTTTGGAAGCTAAATTCTCTAGAGATTCTGTCTGCACTGAGCATGCTCCATATCTTCACAGCTCCTGTGGGCCACCTGGGACTGCACATGCAGCATCGCTATAGAGAAAACGAACATGCTCCAGCCCAAGACTTAAAGAGCAGAGCAGGGAGATGCTCCTCCTGACCATCAGGGGACTAAGAAGAGACTGATTGTCAGAGCTTCCACTGCTGGCATCCCGGCAGTGTGGAAGGGGAAGGAGGAAACAGCCTCACTTGAATGCTAAGGGGTCAGAAATGGGGATAGGGTGGGAAAACAGGTAGCGAGGGCACCTGGAGCCAAGTGATGGGTGGTAGATAGAAGTGGAAGGGGAGTGCACCAGGTTGGAGGGAGAGGGGTGGATACAAGCAGAGTGGGAATGAGATAATAGCTTACATGGAGGAATGGAAGGAGCAGAGGAAGAGGGAGGAGGTGAATAGGAATAGAGGACATGGGCAGGGAGCAGAATGGGACAGACACAGACTAGGGCAGTGACTCTCAAACTGTGGGTCGGGACCCCAAAGTGAATCCTGACCCCTTTTTAAAGGGGTCGCCAAGGCTGGTGTTAGACTTGCTGGGGTCTGGGGCTGAAGCCCCACAAGCTCCACCACCCAGGGCTGAAGCCTGAGCATGAGCCCCATCACCCAAAGCCAAAGCCCAATCCCTTGAGCTTCAGCCCTGGGTGGCGGGGCTCAGGATACAAGCCCCCCACCTGGGGTTGAAGCCCTCGGGCTTCGGCTTTGCACACATCCCCTCTCCCCTGGGGTCATGTAGCAATTTTTGTTGTCAGAAGGGGATCGGGGTGTAATGAAGAACTTCTGGTGAGAACTCCTGGACTAGGGCACAGAGACAGAAGGGTCTATACCACCAGAGCAGACACACACCCTTCCTTAATTTGGACATTTACTAACTACTGAGTGCTTCACTGCCACAATGTCATTTTTTGGATGTAACCTATATTAGAGCAGGTCACAAGTTTTCCCTTGCAAACACCAATTCATTGAAATCAACAGTTTCTTGGGAACATGTTGATTTCATTTAAACTTTCAGAAACACAAATCTGCCTTCTTTCCTGCCCATTCACCCACTAACCTTCCCAACTCCCATGGAAGCTGCATCCTGGGGATATAAGGCAGCATGGAAGCAGGCTGAAAATTTCTCTTTGTTTTCCCAAAACAAGTCAACTTTTTGATCTTTTGTCCCTGTTCAGGAAAAAAAAGTTTTTGCATGGGAGGGAAAAACTATTTTCCAGCTTGCTCAATGCAAGTTAGCACAAGCCAATTTTTTTGGTTTTGTTTTTCTGGATAGAGGTCCAACAATATGGACAGGTATGAAAATTTCTGTTAGAGATGTATAGATTTCTACACATTTCTTTCTAAATTTTCCAGGTACTTATTACTAGCGAATACAGATGAAGGTACTGTATCTGCAGAATCTTTTCACAACAAAGTGGTGAATATTCCATTTTGTTCTTGTTATCAGTAATATCCAGCAAGAGTTTTCAACTCCATAAAGAAACATTATACAGCATCTTGGCAATGTTAATTCCAATAAACATTGTGAATCAAAGTTCAACGATGGCGTAGGGCAGAATTCATCTGAAATCAGTAGCAGTGTTGCACTCCCTTTTACAGCAGCTAAATTTGGCCTTTGGGTCTTTGAAAACAGAGAGAGAGATAGTGTTTTGTATGTTTCATTTCCCCCTTCCCCAGCAATCATTAATCACCGTGAACTGCCAGACTGGCTATAAAATGTTATGAGTGGAGCTCACTTCAGAAGTGGGGAGAGAAAAAACTTTAAAGGGAGGGGGTCTCTTTTGGGAAGTATAATTTTAAAAGCATTCATTCTGAAATGTGGTCAAAATGAGAAAGATGGCTGCTCCAGCTGCATCCTATTTGAGTTACTACACTGCGCTCTTTCTCAACAGATGTGAATCCAAGATGAAACCGGGAATCATCATATTTGACACAGTTATACTAAAAGGCCCGGCAGGGCTTCTCCTGAGTCAAACAGGAAAGGGAATAAAGCTGCACTGGTAATTTTAAGCCAGAGCCATGTCCTCAAACTTTTGGTTTTGGTAGGAGCTTCAGGGATACGGGCTCTCTAACCTAAGTGCCCATACTGCTCATCTGACGTTACCATAAAGCAATATAAGATATTGTATGGGCACTAGAGGTATCTTCAATAATAACGTCACACCTGCAATGTGTTCAGATATATAAAGGTGAAGCAAAGGTAATGTTGTACCTCTAGTGTTTTAGTGCACTCACACCCTTTCCATATTTTACTGTAGTTAAAAAAAAAGAATTTTCTTCAAAAACAATTAACCATTTTATAAGGCAGAAAGATAAAATAGTAAATCCTACAGTAATCATTTCCAGAGCAATCATTCATTATGTCAAAGAGGATTATGGCTGCAGCTTGGGGAATAAGCAGCAGGAGCAGATGAACTCTTAAGAAACAAAGATCCTGTTTTCCTTGCTGATGTTAGAACCGAATGTAGAATTCAAAGAATTAGAAGAGGGCTGCAGAAATTAAGATCCTGATCCTGGGAGGTGTTCAGCACCTTCCACCTAGGAGTTTAAATCATAGCTGAACACTTAAGAGGTGCTGAGTGCAATCATTATCACCAAGGAGTCAATCGACAGTGAGAGGCACTCATCTCCTTGCAGGCTCAAACCCTATATGAAGTGAAGACTGATTTTTTTTTTCTAAACAATAGGGCAGAATCTGTTGGTGTAGATCTGCATACTTCCATGGTCTCAAAAAAGGTGTTACATCTATTTACTCCAGCTGAGGGATTTGACCTAATATGCTTTTCTTTTCCC
The DNA here is from genome assembly GCA_007922305.1 of Dermatemys mawii. NCBI lineage: Eukaryota > Metazoa > Chordata > Testudines > Dermatemydidae > Dermatemys > Dermatemys mawii. The sequence continues at coordinate 8,254,229 of ML677350.1, forward strand.
CTTATAATACATTGGAAGCTCTTTAATTCCCTTGGTTTATTCCAGTAGATCCTGAAAATTCAGAATTTGAGATGAGGAAGACGTTTTCACACTCTCCTCTGTCTGCTTTAAAATCCAGCCAAACACAGAATTATATTGTTTTCACATGTAAGATCATGGGTTTCCCCTCATGCAGCAGCTCTGAAATATTCCAAACCACAGATTCTACATATGAACAGCACATTATCAACTTCCCTAGATTCACAGTGCACAAAAGACTAAGATACACATTAGCACTATAAAATTTCATCTCAATGAGCATAATTTGTATTTCCATTATGGAACACAGCCTTATAGCTATACTTGGAAGGAGGAGTTAGCACTTAAGATCTGGTTTTCAGGGGAAGGGAGGCAGAGGGAGGGAAATCCTGCAAAAAACACAGAAAAACCATTCAGAGCTACACCTTCCTACACTGCATTAGCTTTCAGTGTCTGCTTATCTGTCAACAATTCTATTTGCCTTCGTTATCTACCTCCCCTGCCCCCTTCACTTCAATTAGTTCTATTAAAATCTTGTGATGTGTTTTCTTCTGGACACAGATGCCACACTCCCATATCTTACAGCCACACAAATGGATGGGCCAAATACATCATTCTGTGTCTGGAAGGCAAAACTGAGATTAAATAAATAAATGAATAAAATGAGATCTGAAAGCATTTACAGCTATTTTCCTTTCAATGTGATTATTCACAAAAACAGCCATCATGAAAGGCCCATTTTCCGATATCAACCCCAGTTGGATGCTGGATAGATTCAGAATTTGACGCTGACTGAGGGCTCTATTCTGCACCTCCGATATATGTTATGTATCAAGTTCCCCATAGTAATTTAGGCAAGGGAATTGCTTAAATACAATGGTTTCCTGTGCATCAAATAGCAACAGAGGAACCTTTTGGGTTTTGGAGGTTCAGTTTGCTAAGCACTAGGAAGTATGGGTACCAACCAACACAAACCTCATAAAGTGTTGTATAAACATTAACAAATAAATCCCATGGGAACAAGCATGCACACTCTCTCTCCTTGTCCCCTGTATGAAATTACCAGAAAGGACTCCTTGACAGCAGTCAAGCCAGATGTACTATGAGAATAGTCTCTCTTGTGACCTTCTTGCATTTTTTACATCCTGACAATATGCAGGAAGTGCACAGTAAATGAAAAATAGGGAAAGGAAAGGAAACTCAATACTCTCAACCCTCAGGAAGGTTCACCTTCAGTTTTTATTTCATCTCAGCTGTTTCATCCATCCCAAATTAAGTTAACAGAGACATGAATACCACTGCAAGATAGTCTAGAATGCACACAATTCCAGGTCCATATACGCTGAACCACTGCAGAAAAGACAAGAAAGAACAGGATCCATAAAGGTACACTGGACCCCTCGCTATAGCCCTGGGTTCGGAGACCACGTTGCAATGGATCCCAATTTAAATATTTAAATTCGGGATCCATCGCCATGACCGCGCTGTACACGAACCCGCGCTATAGCGACGCGGGTTATAGCGAGGGTCCGGTGAGAGATGTGATTCCCAGAGTGCACAAACAGACTCGCGCTAGCTCAGCTCAAGCTAGCACACTAAAAAATTGTACTGTGGATGTTGCAGTGGCTCCGGCTAACCACCTGTTTGGACCCAGTGGGTCAGACAGCCTTGGACCTGGATGACTAGTCCAAGCTGCCACCAGTGCCACCACATCCATACTCACTATTTTTAGCTCAGCTTGAGCTGAGTTAGTGCAAGTCTGTCTACTGAAGCTGCAGCATAGAAGTTCCCAAAGCATATTTTTCCTATTACTTGGGATCATTCAAATCAGCTTTGAATTGTGGGCTCAGTTTAGCATTGCTGTTCATCTTGTGTAGTCATATACACCTATGCAAAATACCAGTAAAACTACACCAAATCAGAAGGGTAGCAGAGCAACAGTGATTTGGATTGCACCCATCCACCATGAGCACCTGTACACATCTGCCTGCCTTATTTCTTCCAACCTCACCTCCATCCTCACTTTAATGGCTCAACAGTCGTATCTTGCTCCTCCTCCTGCTTCCTCTTGCATTTGGAGTGCTTGCTAAGCCACCCAGCAGCAGCTTGATCGGCAGAATGAAGGGCCCTAAGGCCACCATGAAGTCTGGCTAGGTGACACCCATTGACAATATGCCCCATTGACTGAGAGAGGCTTCACTGACAAAGCGGACCCCAGGTGCAGAGTTGGCTGCACATATTCTTGGCCAGTTTGGAACCTGTTCACAAGAGTCCAAAGGTGACATGGCAGGTCAAATGCCAGCGATAGAACAGTTGGATCAGCGACAAGGACCCATAAAGGAGAGCTCTCAGTCTGCAGTGATTTGGCTAAGCCCGTAGTAGTTTCAAAGCCTGGTTTCTAAGTGTTTAAGTCAGGGGTGGGCAAACTTTTTGGCCCAAGAGCCACATCTAGGTATGGAAATTGTATGGTGGTACAGGAGGGTGCTCCAGGCTGGGACCAAGGGGTCTGGAGGGAAGGAGGAGGAATCAGGGCTGGGGTGAGGGGTTGAGGTGCAGAAGGGGATCAGGGGTTCAGGCTCCAGATGGCGCTTCGCTCAAGGAGCTCCCAGAAGCAACAGCCTGCCCCCGCTCCGACTCCTACGCGAAGGTGCGGCCAGGCAGCTCTGCACCCTGATCCATCTGCAGGTGCTGCCCCTGCAGCTCCCATTGGCCATGGTTCCCAGTCAATAGGAGCTGCGGAGGTGGTGCTTGGGGCTGGGGCAGCATGCGGAGCCCCTTGGCAGCCTCTGCATATAGGAGTCAGAGGGGGAACATGCCGCTCCTTCTGGGAGCCCTGCAGAGCCATGGCACACACGGAGCAGGTCAAGCCCCCGACCCCACTCCCTGGCTGGAGCCCCAGCAGGAGCTCAAGGGTCAGATTAAAACATCTGAAGGGCCGGATGTGGCCTCCCAAGTCATAGTTTGCCCACTCCTGGTTTAAGTACATGCATTTGCCAGCTTCGCTTTTGGTTTCTTAAAATAATTGCAGACACTGAAATTCACCTTCCACAACCATTTATACTAACACTCAGCCACTCAACTATTCCAGAAATGTTAACCCAAGGAGGGATGCAAACAAGAGCAAGGGGAACTCACTTGAAAATGTGAGTGAATATTGGGTGGAAAAAAATGTTGTGCACTATTTGTCTGTCTCTAAATTTCCAAGTCTACAGGGGTGTGGCCAGGATTTTCTCCTAAAGCCTTGTATGGGGCAATAAAACCTCGCCGTGCTCTACACTGGAGCTGATTTTGTCCATAGTTCTTATGAATTGAAATAAGAAAACTACATTTAATTTAAAAAAGTGTACAGTTTTCTCAAATACATGAAACATAATAAAAAATCACTATTTAATAAGTGCTTTATGTCAGCCATTGACATGAACGGCAGGTATAAATGACCTTTGATTAGCAGTCTCATCAGTCTATCACTTCTGGGCAATCTTTACATTTTATGCTGAAAATTCCATTTGTATTGATTAAATATTTATCAGTCGTTGTCAGGGAGACACGTGAAGGGCTATGTTAGGTGTTATTTCTCAAATGGAAAAAAGTATTTGACTTCACATTATAAATTATGGACCAGATCCCCAGCTCATGTAAATCAGCATAGCTTCACTGAAGTAAATGGATCTTGGTTCATTAAACAAAGACAATCCAGAGCAGGTTCTCAATTTGCCAGAGGAGGGATCTGTTAAGATTCCCCACGCAACTCTTCAGCAGTAATATGACTAACATTCACGTTGGGAACGATAGCACACATGCTGATGTGTTGTTACACAGTGGAAATTATGAAGGGAATGTTGATATTATATTGGCATTAACATAACATGGTACCATATTCATTTATTACCAGAGGCCAAATTTTAAAAAGTGATTCATGATTTTGGATGCCTCAATTTCTGAGGCACCTTAAAGGGGTATTTTTAGGGGGCAGATGCTCAGCTTAAAAAGCTCAGGCCCCTTAAAAAGTGTCTCAAGTTGGGTGCCCAAAAGTCACTAGTTACTACGGAAAGTCTTGTCCAGAATATAATTCTGATTGAGTTAATATCTGTTTCACCATGACATTCCTATCTGACAGCTGGTAAATACTACAACTTAAAGTAACGCTTTAGTGAAAGATTTCTTTTTGAATGACATCCATATATACCATAGCATACTGTGTCTTGATTATATAGCTGAACTTGAATTATATATCTGAACTATTTTATCATTCTCTTTTTGCATCATTTTAAAAATATGCATTTCAGTTCTCTCTCTTTTCCCCCTCTTTAACTTCTTTCTGTGTATTTTATTGCAGCTTTTCCCAGACTTTTCACCTCTAATTGTTAGTACTCTAAAAATGTCACTTTAATTTTTCCTCTGACACCATTCTTTTTTCAGAACCCTTTTACTTCAGAACCTGTTTCTTTTCCATTTTTCCTCCCTCTTCAATTTAATATAATTGTCACCATTTCTCTCTCCTCACTTTATCCTTCCACCTCTAAACTTTTCTCCTATCTTTTCCCTCCCAATCCCTCTGTTCCCAAATTATTCCCCTTAATCCTCTGGTTCTACCATTACATACACATACACCTGAACACCCTTTCCTCGGTTCTCTGTTGCTCCCTCATGTTCCCTTGCACCTTGTTGTACTTCTGTTCCCTTCATCTACTTTCCTGATCACCATCCCCACCAAATTTCCCCTCCACCTAGCTCTCAAGAGTCTGAAAAACCCTCTACTTCATTGATTTGAGACAAAATGAGGTTGGAGAGGGACCAGAGTTTCAAAAATACCTTCCTTATAGCTTGTCTTGGCCATGAACCAGGGAGAATATTAATTTGCAATGCTAGCCAAAAGCAGAATCAGGAACGTACTGCACTTGCTTTTGACTTTTCTCACGGACAGCACCGGCGTATGAGAAGGCAACACCTTGACAGGGCTATGCTGAGCTCAGCAGCTGGGAAGAGAGACCTAGGAAGTTTCTCCACTAGAAAGTAATATTCCACAGCAGATGCTCTCTCGGCTACTTTGAAGGCAGGCAAAGGGTCACTCACTGCTCCCGAGTCTCCTTCCAACACCAGTGACTAAAAATACAGTCTTGCTGCCATAGGAGTGTGGTGGCAGGATATGGAGCCTCAGGTGGGGCTCTGCAGAGACTTGATATTCTGTAGCACTGAGAAGGGAATCAGGGGAAGGAGAGAAGAGGGCAAGACTGATACACATGCCACTCTGCAGATCCCTACTGATGAAGCAGGGGCTAGTGCAGTAGCCACAGATCCTTTCTTCAGGATGGAGTATGAGTAACAGCTCTGCTGATACTCTGAGGTGTAGGGGAGAAGATTCTTTCCTCCTCTTCCATGGACCTTCTTCGGTTACACCCCATTTGCAAGAGCTGTGCCCAGGAACCTGGCTTTGGCCCCAAAATCATGGCAACAGTTTCACTGGCTACATTGTCTCTATTTTTAGAAAACATATACTTGGAGGGAGGGGGGCTTTCTTTGCAACAAATCAACACGCAGAAGCGCCATATCTCATCCACTCGTTACATGAAATACAATACCACTAACAAAACAGCGGTGGGTTTAAAACAGCAGCAATAACTCTTTATACTTCTGTAATGCCTTTCCTCCAGGAATCTCGAAGTCCTTTACCAACATTAATTAGGAAAGCCATCACCCACACACCCCTTGAGGCAGGTTATTACGATTTTACCCATTTATATCACAGACATCTTTACAACAAAGCGGGAACTGTATGCCTGGCATGTATAACATACACTTTCAATTTATCTGCCTTCAAACAGTTCATATAAACTGTTTCAGATATGGGCCGTATTAATACCTATGCTTGGAGTACAGTACAGCTTGGGAGATTGTAATCGGCATTTCCACTACCCTTTGACCACAGTAAAGCATGACTTCTGAAATGAAATCTTCACTTCATTGCTGTGGAATAAAATGATCTCATAAGCTGATAAGTGACTCCGCCTAAAATGATCATCATATCTATAAGGAGCCATTCCAACAGAGATCTGAGATTGACAGGATGATGACAATGTGATCAGCAGAGCCTTGACAGGGCAAATGCCTATGGAAAGGGCAAAAATTGTGATGACCAGCAGTAATCTCCATTGAATCACAGCAGTCGCTAGTAATGAACACTACTGTTAGAAGAAATAGGTATACATTTTCCATTCTAAGTCCCTTTTTCAATTGTTCATAACCTTCTCAAACAAATTCTTTGCCTGCTGAAATTTTGACCCTACTAGCTTTGATAGTGCACATTCCCAGTGTCCTTTGCCTCACCTGTTGCAGACTTATTCTTTAGGGATCATGTTTGTTTGTGTAACTTAAGTGTCTTTATGGAACAGAGGGACCCTCACCAGACTACTTTAATTTGCTGAGTCATTCCCTAATCTTTCAAATCCGGAAAAAGGAGAACACATGTAATGCGGTCTCATCAGCAAGGTTCTTTTTATTTCTTTAAAAAGTTTTTTTCACCACTTTTTTGTAACTGTCAAATATTCAGATACGTAGCAAATTAATGAAAGGAGAGCACTGACAGTGCATAATTTTATTGCCAGAAAGATTAGTCAACTCCACTTTTAGAAACATTGTCCCAAAAATAATGGAGAATACATAGGTGAGGGATAAAATAGAATTTGAAAAATCTTGGTCTTCAAGCATATCAAGTTAATTGTAATACGAGAACAGAGACAGTAACCAGTAATTGTATTTAGATGCTCCCACGTAAAATGAATTATTTTCATACTCCACGGATGTTAATTTTGTATTCTACTTATACTGTGGGGAAATTAAAGTATAGGATGGTTTGCTCTATACTCTGCTCAATATGTCAAGACGGTTTAACTTTTTCTTCTGAGCTTTGATGAGTTAGCATTCTGAGAGCTGGATCACCAGCACAAGTACTTCAGGAGCTGCATTTAATTTTTTTCTGGCTGAGGAATATTCCTTTAAGAAATGCTTCCCTCCTGTGTCAAATGGAGAGAGGGGTATATTTAGTGCAATGGTTCTCAATTAGGGGTATGGTACCATGGGGCTAGGCAGAAGTCTTCCAGGGGGTACATCAACTCCTCTAGATAGTTGCCTAGTTTTACAATAGGCTACATAAAAAGCACTAGGGGAGTCTGTCCACACTAAAATTTCATCAAACAAGCAGACTTGTTTACACTGCTCTATATGTTATACACTGAAATGGAAGTACAATATTTATATTCCAATTGATTTATTTCATAATTAGATGGTAAAAATGAGACAGTGAGCCATGTCAGTAATAGTGGCTGTGACACTTTTGTATTTTTATGTCTGATTTTGTAAGCAAGTATATTTTAAATGAAGTGAATCTTGGGGGTACGCAAGACAAATCAAACTCCTGAAAGGGTCCAGTAGTCTAGAAAGCTTGAGAGCTGCTGTTTTAAAGGTTCTGCTCTTCCCAACTGCTAAGTCTTTACATTGCCTTACTGCCACCATCTTACCATATGTGTAGCACTCTTACTATGGCCATCACGGTACTATGTGCGTAGCACTGGTATTCAAATAAACTGCCTCATTTTAAACACAGTTCAAGCCCCTGGAATTAATAAACAGTTCTGTATTTGTTGTCAGTTTATCTGAAAGTTTTCACTTGCTGTTTTCTTCTAATTTTGGAAATAAATATCGTTTGATTGTCTTGCACTACTCAGGCACGTGCATTTCCCGTTTTCATAGAATTTCAACAACAAAACCGTTGTTGCTAAGCATCTGTCTAGCTGGACTGTGCAGGGTCAGCCATCTTTTTTGCTGAACCTGCTTTTGCCTTTGAAAAGTGTCTCAGTTCTGCAAGAGCTGCATACACATGGAGGCCAACCCTGACAAGTGCAGACAGGCCTCCAGGCCTGTATATGCCATTGGGGGTGTTGAGGCTTTCTGAAACCTTTCTGAAGATATGCAGCATCTCAGCAAATTGAGCTTTAAGAGAAAAATACGAAAGAAAAGAGCTGGCCCACGTGAGGAAATCCTCGTCAAAATATTTTGAACTGCGTCTTTAGCTAAGCTCTTCCACTTCGTTACGCAGATATTTCCTGATAAACAGCTTAGTCCCAAGCCATGGCATTGACTTTGTATCTCCCAGAATGCAATGCACAGCTCACTTGGTCTGAGATCATGCGGGGGGGGGTGAAAGGAGTGACGTGCCCAACTCCCATCACCAAGTCAGCCCCACCTTGTCACCTTGGTCATGGGGGAAAGAGAAACAAAATAAAAAATAATAAAAACTAACCAAATGTAAGGTGCTCTCTCCTTCACCCAGGACCCGTTCTTATACCCAAGACATAAAAGTAAAGCTATATACATGAGTTAGTGTTTGCAGGAATGGGGTTTTGCCAAATAATTTCCCTTGTCAAAAAACCAACCAACCGACTACATAATGGTTTTCTATAGCAATGATAGCACTGGAGGAAGCCACATCACTTTCAAAAGATTATGGGAGATAGTAAATAAGGAATAGTTACTGTTTCAAATAACATCTGTTTGCTCACCACAGACAAAAGCATAACAGACTCCTCCTTCCCTCCTTTAAACAAGAGGATTCAATATTCAGACAGATTTAATATTAGCAAGTCAATGACCGAAGTGATGGAACACAAACAGCATTTTTCTAGCCAACTGTGAAAGTGAATAGTCATTACCAGAGGCAGCAGGGATAAGAGACCAGTCGTCCCGCCACCTTTGGAGTGCGCTGCCGCTGAAAAGACATCCGGTCCATGGCCCCACCCACACTCCGCCCCAAGGCCCCATTCCCTCTTGTTCTCTTCGCCCCGAGGCCTGCCTTCGTAACACCCTTCCCATCTATACTTCGCCCACAGGGGAGCCTTAGGGAAGGGGACAAAGAGGTGCAAAGAGTGGGCAAGTGGGACCTTGGAAGAAGGGGCGTGAGAGGCTGGGCAGAGGGAGGCTCGTGACGGGGCAATGGCCAGGCATGCCCAGCCTCCCCAGTGAAAGAGTCACAGGCCACTCACAGTCATAACATATAAATAGCTGAGCACCAGTTATCCAAGCCATGGAATCTCACTCCACAGAAACAGCCCTTTGTTCTACCACACACTTCAAATAGCACGATTTCCATCCTAAAGGCAGAGGTTGTACAGGAAATAACGGGAAAAAATGTTTGAGACACAAAATTGCTTATACTGGCCACATCAAGTTCAACATAGAAGACAGGACTGATGATAAAATATGACCCATCGCAGTTGCCCACAGTGCCTATTAAAATGAATACCAAACACATGCATGTTAGGATAGTCACCGATGCCCAACTGCTTTTTTTTCCCCAATGAGGGAAAAGAGGAAGAAAAACCAGCTTAAAAAAAAAGTGAGGACAAAAATATGTTATCCATTTATATCCCATTGATCCCACTGTTTTTCTCCTCACTTTTGTTTTAAACTGGTTTTTTTTTCCTCTTTGCCCCCACTGGGAGGATGAGTACAAAGGTGAGAGAGAGGAAAAAACAAAACAGAAATGTAAATACTATTATTTTAAGTGAAGGCTTCTATGCCATTTCAAAAATTATCATTCTTTTTTGCCAAACTATGAACAAAAAAATAGCACCAAATTTTGAATGACATGAAAACCTTTTAAAAAATAAAGTTGTATGCGTCTCTCCCCGAATTTCAACCAATTTTTTACTCATTAAGGCAACCACTGTACTAAAGAATCACTCATTCACCAGGATATTCTTTGTCACTTAGCTTTGTAACTCACAGAAGTCATTGGACTGACGTTATGCAAACTCACTCAGTTTATCTGTAGTCATACAAAGGAGGTTACCTTGGTTATCCAACTTGTCACTGAATGCAAGAGCCCTCCTGAGTTAGGAGCCAAATGCATGTCATCTGCAAAAATGAGGATGTCAATCTATAGAGCAGCTTCAACAGCAAGAGTGACAAAGTGGTACTGCAAATACATACATACCCAGCACAGATTCTCAGTCCAGAGATAGACTAGAGATAAAATTTTCTTCGTTATGAGTTACACTACAAATAAAAAAGTGCCAGTCCAATGCCTTACGCCAGGGGTAGACAACCTGAAGCACACAAGCTGATTTTCAGTGGCACTCACGCTGCCCAGGTCCTGGCCACCAGTCCAGGGGGCTCTGCATTTTAATTTAATTTTAAATGAAGAGTCTTAAACATTTTAAAAATCTTATTTACTTTACATACAACAGTAGTTTAGTTACATATTATAGACTTATAGAAAGAGACCTTCTAAAATGTTAAAATGTTTTATTGGCACGCAAAACCTTAAATTAGAGCGAATAAAGGTAGACTCGGTACCCCACTTCTGAAAGGTTGCTGACCCCTGCCTTAGGTGCTCCGGACAAAAATGAAATACACATTCCTTTAAAATTCTCAACCTACTTTGATACAAGATGCTGTCAAAGTTTCACTTGGCTATGTTGACAAGTGGCATCCAGCTGAATTGAAGAAGTAATTCTGCTGCTCTAAAATTCAGTTACCTAGCAAGCAGCAGCAGCAGCATGCAGCGTCTTCTGTCACAGAATACACAGAGTCACACAGTCTTTAAAGTGAAGGAATTTACTATAGAAAATAGCAGAGAACAAAAGAAAACAAGCTGGCTTCTATCTTTGTCTAATCCCAGAGACTACTCCCTTTTTCCAGAATCCTAAAATACAGCACGGGGATAGGTAAGTGGCAATAGATCATGCTGCAAACAAAGATCATCACAACTTTCTCTGAAGCTATGACATGCTTGAGTCAGTCGTCTTCATACCAAGAAGGACTGCTCAGATAATGAAGTGGGCCCAATGAAGCAGAGTCTCACAGGAGTGCGCGGTCTCACTGGGGAAGAACAATGAGGGCGTCACATAGCAGCAGCTGGGACTGCATGTGCCAAGGCAGCTACTGAGAGCACAGCCAGTATGTTTCACAGCCAGATTCCTTAGTCTCTGCCAATGTTCTTAGTCTTGTTCCAAAGAAACCAGTTGAATGCACAAATTATGTCCAGAATCTGACACAGGGCCAAAGAAATCATTGCAAAGACCTGAGACGGCATTAAAAAAACCCATCACTTTTGATGAGGAATGACATTTGTACAGAATGCAGGAGCAATTTACTTTAGTGAAAGTCTCAATCAAGCTTAGTCAGCACATTAATAAGTCAAAATGAAGATTAATTGGGTGAGCATAAAACTACCTGTCAATGTGAAATAATTACATTCCTTAAAGTTACTTGTTGCAATAAGATTAATCCAAAAATCAAGATACCTGGCAAAACAGCTTGGGGGTTTACTTATAAAAGCATAGGCAAAAGCACAGAACTGAAAACCAGCACTATGCCAATAAATATCAGCTCGTGTGCTGCCTTTGCCATGCATGCCATAGGTTGCCTATACCTTAACCCAATCACCACTAGGTTCTATTCCCGGCTGTCCCTCTGATTTTTTTGGGGGAGGATCACAACCTTTCTGAGCCTCATGGGAATACTAACTACATCACAGGGGAGCTAAGATGCCCAATTCACTAATGTTTGCAGAGTTCTTTGGGATCCTCAGATGGAAGGAACCAAAGTATCAAATAGCAGCAGCACTATTGTTGTTTTACTTTCACACATATTTAGACTACTCTGGCAAAACTATCATCGCTTCACTTTTTACTTCCTCAAGTGAAATTAACACATTTTATTTTGGGTCAGTAGAATTTTGCAGTAAGTTACTTTATCAAAAAGTATCTATGGAGAGAGATTTAAAAATATAAAAGAAAGTCATTGGTTTTAACTCTGTTTAAATGGGAGTGTTCATGAGCAGCTTCAACAGCAGCAACTCTCTTTAAAGTACTTTCCAGAAGTTCTATTTTTCTGAAACAATTGTAATAAATTTCCCCCAACTTTGTCTGTTCTTTATTCCTACAGAAAAAATCCCTACACGTAAGGCAAGATTTCATGATAGAGGGAAAGGGGAAAAAAACTAGTATGTTTGTCTGAATTAAATGTTTTATAAAAGATAAAAATGAATCCAGAGAATAATGTATAGTATTTTAATCTGCACACATTTCTCCAAGAGTTAGCGGGCCTGATGCTCAAGGCAAAATTTCTACACAAGAAGGAAAGGCGGTCTCATGATTAAGGTACCACACTGAGACACAAGAGATCTGAGCACGGTTGTGGGTTCCGCCACAGATTTCCCAATTCAGCAAAGTACTTAAGCATGTGTTTAACTTAACTTTATGAGTTCCCCTATGAAGTTAAATACAAGTATCTTGCTGAATCAAGATTGAAGTGAGTTATTCTGGGTCACCCACCAGTCAGCGAGAAAACTCGGACCAGAACACAGATGTCCTGACTCCAAGTCTGGATTATTAACCACTAGACAACATTCACTTGAGCAAACACACAATCTGCAAGGAGCCAGGTCTCTGAATCAGGGGTGCTAGAACAATTTTTATAGTGGGGTGAGGAGAACCATTGAACCAAACTGTAAACCAGGGATCTCAAACTCAAATCACCACAAGGACCACGTGAGGACTAGTACATTGGCCTGAGGGCCACATCACTGACACCTTTTCATATAATGATACAAAAGCCCCACTTCTGCCCCCACTCCACCCCTTCCATGAGATCCCACTCCTGCCCTGCCTCTCCCCACCCCCTCCCTGCACCCTTTCCAACCCTTTCCCCAAAGTCCCCCCTGCAACTCTGCTCCCTCCCTGCCTCTACTCCAACCCCTTCCCCAAATTTCTGCCCCGCCTCTCCTCTTCTCCACCTCCTCCCCTGAACGCATGGCTCCCTGCTCCTCCCCCTCTCTCCTGGAAAGCGCTAAGCACTGCCAAATAGCTGTTTGGTGGTGGGAAGCACCTGGAGGTAGGCAGAGGAGTGGGGATGTGGCGTGCCAGTGGGGAGGGAGAGCAGTGGGAGCTTGGCAGCCGCAGGAAATAACTCAGCGGGGGCAGGGAACTTGGTGAGTCGCAGCAAATAACTCTGTGAGCTGCATGCAGCCCATGTCTTTGATATCCTTGCTGTAAACCATGTATATGATGGAAACTACTTTAAGCCAGGGGATATGGTAGTAAACACCCCCACACACACACACATACACCCCTTTACTTCCAGCACCTATGCTCTGAATCGTCTTAGTACTCCGCTCTGGTAAGATTTATAATTTATTTTTGTGCTGTCACTGTTTGTTACATTGTTGGCCAAAAGCTCATATTACAATTCCTAGCCTCTGCCCCACATATCATTCAAAAAGCACTGACTATAGGAACAAGTAATCAAATATGATGGACAACTGTAACTAGTTTAGTATACAAACCAGCGAGCCTACAGGAGAGAAAACATTTTAATGCAGAGAGTTAAAGTGAGAGAACAGGGATGATCAGGGAATAGAAGCTTTAGATAAATTGGATATGAAAATGCTAAGCCTGAATGACGAGAAATGATCATTTTATGAAACAATCAGAATTCTCTTTACATAAATGACCCATTTACCTTTTTTAAATGCTATTTCAGCCTCCATGGAAATAAATTTTTAATATTTAAACTTCTGTACCCTGACAAAAGCATTTTACAGTGCATTTAGCCCAGTCAACCTTTTTTTGCTCTCCCAGGTGAAGGCATGAGAGAATGGATACAGACCAGCCAACATAAGACAAACCACTTGATTCCAATCAGGGACCTTTGTTACACTACCCATCAAAGTAAAATCACTTGCCAGTGGAGGTAAAAAAAAAGGTAGTCGGATGCTTTTAGAGGATTCTTGATAACAGCAACCAGTTATGAATTAAATCACATTAGTACCACTTTTGTATTTTAAGGATTTGCTTTTACCAATATATTTGTCTATCTGCAGCCATTATTCACCATTAAGCAATTACTGGTTTATTAGAAGGATGCCAACCTTCAGTATTTATATCAGACAGACACTTCCCAAAGATACAAACAGTACACATTTCTAACGATGCACTCCCTTCTGTGTCACAACAGTGTAACTTATTGCCAACAACCATAGGCGCCGATTCCTTGAGTGCTCCAGGGCTGGAGGACCCATGGGAAAAAGTTAGTGGGTGCTCTGCACCCACCAGCAACCAAGCTCCCCGCCCTGCCCCACCTCCTCCCCTGAGCGCATCATGTCCCCACTCCTCCGCCTACCTCTTAATGCTTTCCACTGCCAAACAGCTGTAGCAAGCTCCAGAAGGGAGGGGGAGGAGCAGGAATGTGGCACGCCCAAGGGAGGAGGTGGGGAAGAGGCAAGGCCGGGGCGGGAATTTGCGGAAAGAGTTGGAATGGGGGCGGGAGAGTGTGGTTCGAGCACCCCCCAGCATCAGCAGAAGTCAGCACTTATGCCAACAATACCTACACAACTAACGTAAGGGTCAGTGGACTTCCCATATGTAAGAGAGACAAGGTGAAAAGTACAGTCAAAGGATAACAATGATCACTTCTTAGTACCAAAAAACCAACTACTTGTAAAGGATGGAAACTACCCGCTACACTTATCTACGTCTCATAATTATGTCTGTTTAATTAATAATAAACAAGGAGGCAGGTAGGCACATTTGTAGAAAAAAGATCTTGATTGAGTACAAATAGGGGCCTACGTTAGGTTGACCACTTTGGCTCAAGCGGTTAGCCAGTATTTAGGATATTTCAAAGCTGTTTCTATAGGAAGAGATATGGACGATTACAGGTCTAGAAAACATGACCTGTGAGGGAAGATTGAAAAATTGGGTTTGTTTAATCTGGAAAAAAGAAGATTGAGAGGGGACATGATAACAGTTTTCAATCCTTATATAAGGTCGTTACAAGGAGGAGGGAAAAAAATTGTTCTCCTTAACTTCCGAGGATAGGACAAGAAGCAATGGGCTTAAATTGTGGAAAGGGAGGTTTAGGTTGGACATTAGGAAAAACTTCCTGTCAGGGTGGCTAAGCATTGGAATAAATTGCCTAGGGAGGTTGTGGAATCTCCATCATTGGAGATTTTTAAGAGCAGGTTAAACAAACACCTGTCAGGAATGGTCTAGATAATTAGTCCTGAGTGCAGGGGACTGGAGTAGATGACATCTCGAGGTCCTTTCCAATTCTATGATTCTATGACAAGCCAGGTGCACTATTGATATAATCTTAATTATTTACAACAAATGTACACCACGTCCTCTTTCCCTGAACACAGCAGAATCAAACAGTAAGCAGTTTGCTGCTCAAGAATTCCCAAATATGCCTCTCCGGTGACCTCTATTTCCACAAAGCTCTGTCCCTCTACCTTTTGTCAAACATCATGCTCATAACTGCTTGTCCAGGTTTTCTGCCTCTAAACACACATAAGCAGCAAAACCAATATCCTAGCTCGTCTCAGCAATCAGGAAAACCTCTCAGCTCACACAGCTTATCTCTGAATTGCCATTATTCTTGCACCTCTACACTGGGAAATTCATCAGCATAGCTATTCCAGAATAACTCCCCTGATGGAGACACTATTCTGGAATAAAGTCATATTCTGGAATAGTGACTCAACATGAGGTATTATTCTGGAAGAGCTACTGCAGAATAATTATTTTGCAGTAGCTATGCCAGTGAATTTCCAGTGTAGACAAGCCCTAAATCAAAGACTCACCTGATTTCAAGCATTAGCCCCTTTCACCATAACAGTTACATTCCGAGAGGTGTGTGTTGGCAAAGCTGTGGTATTTTCAAGTATTCTAAATCAATGCCTAAAAGTTCACTACATCCTCATCTCTTTACACACTTTGCAAAATCATATATAATAGGTATAGTCTCATGCTGATATAGGTGTCTGTTGCTTACAGATTGTTTCAGAGCAACATATACGAAACTTATGTAAGCTTGGCTGATCTAGCAAGCATTGCCATTCTCCTTTGCAATATTGGCATTGGCTAAATTTGCTTATTGTACTAGCCCTCCAGCAAAAAAACACAATAAATCTGCCTTCGTTTATCCCCTGAGCAACTCCACTGAAGTCAACAGCACAGCATAACTAGTAAACCATGGCCTATTTTCCTTCCCCCATATCCATCTTGTTGAAATTCCTTCAGCAATACATCACCAAAGCAATGCGTATTTCATTAACACACATTGTGCTAAGGCTAGGAGATAGTGTTGGGAGCAGCGGTCTGATAACCTTGCTGAAATGGTGTTTGTTCACCTCTCACTGGAGCAACCTTTGCTGAGTGATCTATGCTGCACCAACAGCCTTACTGGTAGCTTAAGGAAGAGCCATTTGCCAAGAGCTCTGCCATGATGCTTGTTTAATGGAGCAACAGAGTAACTCCACTGGAAGAGTAATTCTGATTATCACTGCAGGGGGGCAAACAGTTTGAGATTTCTGTATTTTTAGTCACTTTGGGCACCATGGGTCAACTGCAAGGAATGGCTTCCTTTTCATTAAGAAATGACAAAGTACTTGTAGGAAAAAGACCTGGAAAGAAATATTTAAAAATAAAAATCCTATCTAAAAACAAAGAGCCAAATCCACACTTGGTGTAAATCCCACTGACTTCAACGCAGCTATATGGATTTACACCAACGGAGGCTCTGCCCCTCAAATTTTAACAGCTACAATTAAAAATTAACATCCCGTTTCATTTGCATGCCATTTCAAATTTGCCATTTCATTTGCATCCCATTTCAAAATCAGCTAGAACTGCTCCATGAAAATACTGACCAGACTCACTTTGCTTCATTCTTACCAAAGTGTGATCAAAAGTATCCCACCCTCTATTCCAGCACATACATCCACATGCGATATGGCACAAGCAGACAAAATATTTATTCCTCATCCCTTTCAATACTGACAACATGTAGTTTGTATCTCTCATCTTGTGCCTACGTTTCCTCGGAAAATTCTTAAATAGAAAATGAGAGATAAGTTACATATGCACACAAGCCAATTAACATTAATTTTTAGTGATTTTGGTGTTTCTGATCACTGCTTGATTACACAGCCATCAAGATTGAACTCATCAATCCCAAAACGGAATAGCATGGCCAAGAACGGCATAAGCTTTCTACCTACTGCCTTGTGAAAAACCATTTCAGCCCTATCATTAAGAGGCCAGTGTAGAGAGGAGGAGGAGTTCAGTCTCAATGGCCATTTACATCTTAGACCCTCTGTTCAGGTTACCAAGCGTGGCAACTGGTGTGATGACAAGGATAGATGTCAACCCAGGAATTAGACTGAGGCCACCAAACCATTCCTTGGGACTGCCTAAAAGCCATAAATGGGAATGATTTTCGGCCACTACATGGAGTTTAAACTGGTTACCCTAGCATTAAGAGACTACTGGCAAAGATTTTCAAAATCCAGTGCCTATAACTGGGTTCATAAATGAACAGGTCAGACTTGGAAAGTGCTCAGCATCCACAAGCTCCTTTTATTCTCAGCAGGAGTTGCTGGGTGTTGGCACTTTTGAAAATGGCTGAGCTCTCTTGGAAAAACCTGGTCCTCCTGGGGCTTCTGAACACGTTTGAAAACCAGGACCTTAGAGCCCAATCTTAGGCAGCCAAATTTTGAAAACCTTCGTCTTTCTGCCCCATGACCAAGCCCACCCGTCTAGCTCATAACATCTTTACTTAAATAAGCCATTCATTTCACACTCTTTAAACAACCTGACCTTTATGCTAACATGCAAAACAAGCACGCTGATGCCATCATTATGAGACAAACAGGCAATCGGTAGAATACATGACAATTGCCTGTAGAAAATATTACGTAAATCAGGATTTATTTATTTTTAATTCGGAAACCACAATGACAGAGCACACAAGATACAGAGGAGGGTTGCTTCTCTTAAAAGTCCCACTAATTACTAAAGCTTCCAGTATGAAGTGTAAAGGTGTAGCCATGTTGGTCCCACGATATGAGAGAGACAAGGTGAGTGAGGTAATATCTTTTATTGGACCAACTTCTGTTGAGAAAGACAAGCGTGTCTCTCTCACCAATAGAAGCTGGTTCAATAAAAGATATTATCTCACCCACTTTGAAATTTTCAATTAATTTCCATAAATAGGATAGTCATGGTGAATTAAACATGGCAAAAAATGCCTCCAAAATAACACTAAGGTTGTAAGAAACTGACAAAGGCAAAACTATTGGCAGTTACAATTGTAAACTTGTTCTTAATGCTAGCTTTCCTAGGTATTACAGCAGCACGTTGGTTATGCAGATCATGCTTTTATCAGGATACAGCGTAACAGCTGAAATCTAATCAATGAAAACACATATATACAACTGAGGGTAGAACTGTCCTTCAAAAACGTATTTACATTGGAATAAAATTATGCCCCCTCCTCGCAAAGCTCACAACACAGTGGAGCTGCTGGGGTTTTGCTGAGCGGAGAGGTATAGGATGTTAGAAGACCTCTCAGGGAGTGAGCATCATCTGCATGGTGTGAAGCCCAGCTCCTGGGGGATCCTGGCACTGCCATACACAACAGATTTTTGGGGATGGGGAAGAAGGGTAGGTTCCAACAGGGATCCTCTGTACCTCCCCTTCCCCTCAGATGGGGTTCCCGAGATCACACCAGCCATCAGGCCAGAAGTACAGCTGCATAGTGGTTCCATTTCCATCCAAAAAACCTGGGGGCTGGGATTCTTTCCCATGGAGAGAGTCTTGATCCATGCTTGTTGAAGTCAATGTCATTCCATTCACTTCTGTGTGCACTGGACAGATCTCACAGATATCACCAGAACCTGGCTGAGTAAGTCAATAATGTAGTTGGATAGGCTAATGGGACACAACTCAGATTTGGTCCAAAATTTAGATTATCTGTAAACAAGCTTCTGTAAAACCCAAGATCAATAAAAATGATCCATTTCAGTTCCAAGACAAAAACATTCTCATTTAGCCTGCAAGCCAAACATAGAAGCACTACCAATTTGAAAAGGAAAACAACTTCATTCAGGACAGCACTGAACCATGTGCTTCAAGACAAATGTGAGCTTAAATATTGTCTGCTCTTTTAAATCAGGTCCTGAACAGAAAGAAACTGACTTTGTTGACATTCATAGCACAAACAGAGAGAAATGTAAAGAGTAAAACCATGGCATAAGCAGCAAAAAAAAAAAATAGGATTTATAAATTTCTTACAACTTTAATAATCTGCTATGTTACTAGTAATCTAGGTAGGACACTAGTGTGTTAAAATACAAGATTTTTAAATTTAATTTCCCTTGTCAAAATCTGCCATCATGTTCATAAGGGTTGGAAAATAAAAATATGTAGGATTTTACCTTCAGCATATACATAACTGGAATTGGATTCAGCTTTTCCACAGCGATTATCAGAGTAGACGCATGAGTCATACAAAGAACTAGACGATGAAGGATTTGTAGCATTAACTAACTAATGAGGCAAATTCTAGAGTGGTATCTATTAAAAAGTCAGCTTTTACCAGAAACGTACTACTCCATAGCATCTGAGATACCATTGTTACACATTTTGACTTAACTGCAACTACCGTGAAAGAGTTTATGAAGAGACTCCAGGAAGAAGAAGTGACAAGAGGCATCTCTCTCTCCCTGCAGCTATTTTAAGTCACAAGAAAGGCTGGGAGAAAGATGAAGCAAAAGAATGAAGGCACAGAAAAAGAGGAGGAGATAATCAAGGAGAATAAGACAGAGTAGCTAGCGCACGAAGAATGGACTGGACTGTAAATGTGAACAAGTATGTCTTCAAATTGGTGAACAAGGCTCACAGTAGCAAAGAGAAGAGATGTTCCCTGAGGTGTGTAAAAAAATGGTAGGCAAGGACAAATTCAGTGAACATACAGAGATCAGAGGATGGGAAAGCACTTTCAGTGTCTCTGAATCACAACCTTTGAACAGAGACAGAGGAAATAAGAAACATGGAAAAAAAGCCTGCTGTCATTATGATGGAATGAAATGACATGTTGGGACATCACACCAGAGGAAGCAGAGATTGAATGCACTAATGAAAAGGAGACAGGCAGCAGACACACATAGAGCTACAGTACAATAGTACAAAGGCAAAGGGGTCTGGGGAGCCTGATACTGTACATCAGGACAGAGGCTGTAAAGCAGAGATAAAGAGGAAAACTCTGATCCAAAAGGCCTTTGAAACTTTGAAAGAAGGCTTTTGAAGAAGGAAAGGAAACTCACTAAGGTTCAGATTGAGAATGTAATCTCAATCACTCATAATTATGCAACCCATAATAGGGATAGGAGAGCTACACAAGCATACAAATGACCTGCAAAATTGTGGCTATGGATATAGAATTTGCCATAGAAAAGCACATTATTAGTCTGCCCAGTTGGGTATCTGTGGGCAACAGCCGATGCTTCTGAAGAAGGGAAAGATCTCCAACTATGCACCTTGCCAAATGGGCAATGCTGAACATTTCTAATTCTTTTTTAGCTCCCATCATAGTCTTTCAAAGCACAAGAACTGACTGACCTTACCATCTGAGCTTGCACAGCTACAGGTGTTATTAGTGATCATAACAACCCTTTTAAAAACCTAGCCACAGTATTTGACTACACAACCTCCTGAGACAGTGAATGCTAGAGATCAACCTTTAGAGATACTTCACATAAGGTTTCCCTTTGACAGGAGGAAGAGTGACTAGCCTTCAATGTGACAGGTCACATTCATGATCTTTAATCAAGTTTATTCTATTCTTCTATTTCCAGGATTTTTTTAAAAAATTGCCTGTGCTCTCTCTTTCATATGCATGTCCTGTCATACCTTTAAATCTCTTTGCTGCCTCTCTTCCTCTATCCCTGAACCTTTTCTGTTTCTGCTGCAAGTTTCTTACAATGCAGTGACAACGGGACACAGTGCTTAATATAATGTCATAATATTTCCTGTATTAAATTCTGCTCTCTTTTTTTTAAAGGGTGGGGGGGAGGTACCCACATATTGTACTTTGTTAACTGCTGCTTCACATTAGCCAGACATCTTTAGTGAGCTATTCACAACTTCCAAATCTTTCACTTCACCCCAGATATCAATGTAAGTTCAGAGCCGAATTGTATCCATGAGAAATTTAAATTATTTCTTGCCTGCAATCATTACTTTATCTCTGTTCAATTTAATCTATCATCATGATGCCTGATCCTTTGGGAAGCACTTATACCACTTCAGAATTTCTCACAATCCTCCAAAGTGTTGACTAGCCAACCCAACTTTTTGCCACAAGCAAGCTTGGCCATCTTGCTGTCTGCTTCCTATTTTAAATCTTTACTGTGTCAGGGCATGACCCAATTCCCATGAGAATAAATGGAAATATTCCCATTGACTCCAAAGGAAGCTGGATCAGACCTTTAATGAGCACTGGCCCGATATGGACCCCTATGGTAACCATCCATAAACATCCCCAGGTTTTTTTTGCTCATTTTGACTTTAATCCCCTTATTTTTTAACAAGTTCCTAATCTATTACAAGACTTTGCCTCTTTACCTGTGGTTATTTATTTTCTGCTGAGGGAGCTTCACTTACATAAAGCTTTTTGAATATCCACGCAAATTATGGCCACTGGGTCATCTTTAACTTGAAAAAGTTAATAAAATAGTAGCTAATCTTCCAGGTCAAAGAAGGACTTTCAGAAGCAGTCTTGACTGAGCAAGACTGTACACATCTCTCAGGCTTCTAAGTGCACCCCAAGCCTGCACTCTTACCTAGCTGTGGGAGACACATATAAACAAACACTTGTTTTAAACCGTT
The DNA here is from genome assembly GCA_007922305.1 of Dermatemys mawii. NCBI lineage: Eukaryota > Metazoa > Chordata > Testudines > Dermatemydidae > Dermatemys > Dermatemys mawii. The sequence goes on from ML677350.1 coordinate 8,275,975, forward strand.
TTACAATGTTTATTGATGGAAAAATACATTCAGCTCTTGAAGATGAGAAAGTGGTTTGAAGAATCAACTTTCCACTTGCAGCATATCTCCACAGGGCTTTCACTCCCAACTTTGCCAAATTGACTAGAGTGAATATTGTGTTTTCCTTTCTGTTATAAAAAGCTAGCAGTGCTTACACATCCACTTTGTTAACCCTAAAGGCCCTCTAGCCATAGACTTAAGGCATGTCAAGCACTTCTCCAACACAGTCTCTCTCAAACAAAAATACATTGTCAGTCTCTCCCTCTGATGGTTTTTCTGGTAAAGAATAATCCCTGTTGTTTCCCCTTCAGTTTTCAAACACTCAGCCTCTGTCTCTTCAGAACCGACACAATCATTACTCTATTTCTGCTCCTTCTGTCCTTTTTAATCCTCCTCCGATTCCTCAGCCCCTTCATTTGAAGCTCTTTTCCATCTCTCCTCCCCTCTTGTCAGGTTGCTCTCCATTCATGGACAAAAGTGACTTTCAGATCAAATAAATGGGCTAAATCCTCAGCTCATATAGGTCAACATTGCTCCACTGCTCACTATTTTTAAGAGGTGTGTTCCTATTGAAAAAATAAATAGTCCTGAGACCACAACGCAAACCCTTCCCATGCTGGGACAGTGCATCTGCTGTGTCTAGGCTTTTTGCATGTCTAGTTTTGGAGTTCTGAATAGATGATTGGCCTTCTCATTTACAGTGTGAAAGAACAAAACAAATAAGGAATGAAGAGATATAAACAAGGTACAGCCAGCGTGATCAGGCACGTCTGACAGAATTAAAGGCACTGATGGTTGGGTGTGGTTTATTAATGGGTTAAAACCTAAATTAAAGGTTATCAAGATACAGTTTATTAGTTTTGCTTGTCCTAATAAATACCACCATTAGGATTTAGGTGGGCAAAGCAGTTCAGAGTATCCATCAATCAAGAGCAGATATTGGACGACAAAGAAAGGAAGCAGCATATCGTACATGCTCTCCGGCAGAAATCCCCATTTTCAGAAGGACCCAAATTTTGTTCATTAAAAGAAAGCAAACAGTGACTTTTTAAATTCCACTCATATGTACTGAGGAGCATTAGACCTCTCAGAGTTAATCAATGGTTGCAAATTTTCCCTCTTCATCTCAAATGACCTCTTAGTTTGTAGCAGACTGATAACTAATCAGAAAAACAAACAACTGACTCATTTCATCAGATACCAAATGAGTACATCAGCCCCAACACAAAAAGTGTTATGCACTGTTTGCCAGAAGCTGGAAATGGGTGACAGAGATGGATCACTTGATGAATGCCTATTCTGTCCATTCCCTCTGGGGCACCTGGCATTAGCCACTGTCAGAAGACAGGATACTGGGCTAGATAGACCTTTGGTCTGACCCAGGATGGCCATTCTTATGTTCTCTACTGACTACCTGACAAGAATCTATGCTTTGGTAAGGCAAAGTGTTGTATGAAGCATATATATTACCAAATATTGGCCATTTGGTTGCATTACACCATATACTGTGTGTGTGTGTGTGTGTGTGTGTGTGTGTGTGTGTGTGTGTGTGTGTGTGTGTGTGTGTGTGTGTGTGTGTGTGTGTGTGAGTCATATACCTGACTCTACATATAATATTTTATTATAGTGGTGAGTGACTAATGGCCAACCAAAGGAGAAACCCCATTGCAGTAGGCACTATTCAGAGTTCTTGACAATCTTTGCAATGAAGCATCTAATCTAAGTAGACATGAAGGACAGAGGGATAATATCTATTATACACACACATTCATTCATTCCAAATATTTCTTTTAAGCGGAGATCTATCTGACCACCACCAGATACCAAAACCAAGTTTTGTTATGAGACTGTAGTATATAAAATGGTAGCATGCAGTTTATGAAAAGATCTGACGTGGTTAATAAAGCTGGGTGAGCACTGAAAAAAAAAATACATGACATATGTTCTTTGTCTGCATTCATTTTTCACAAATGTTCTCCTGCAGGAGATTACAGCACATTTTGAGGAGAATGCTGCGGAAATGCAAACTCTGAATTTATAATCACAAGTATCTGCACCAGATTCTATTAATTAGGCCAGGACACAAACATACCATGTGACCTATCTATCCACTCAAGACAGAGCATCATAGTGATGGGAGAGCAGCCCGGGGGGCTCCCACTCCCTTCTGTGCAGCTAGGTGCCAAGGTGAGTGGCCCAGTGGATAAACAGGTGGATGGAGCCTTGATAACCCCCAAAATGTGCTAACCTGTACAGATGAGCAAACATGTAGGGGAAGTAAATGTTGTCAGTTGGCTTGCATGGGGTGTATTCTTTCTGGGTGCTGTCTCCAGCTCCGCGCAGAGAGCTGGCTCAGACGGAATGTTCCTGGCTTGGTGGTGCTCTTCAGGCTGCTCGCTGCTTCTGTCCTGGGAGTTTCAATGTTATTAGTAGCAGATAATGCAGACTGCTCGTTCAGCAGACTTCGACATTACTCATAACACAAGACTACAGGCATGGCTCAGTGGCAAAGGCACTCAGCCAGGTTAATTTCCCCCTAGCCACAGTAGTAGTGCCCTGGCTCTGTGGTTGCAGGTACACTGACACATGAGCACCCAGTAGCACGGAACAGATCAGTCAGCAGCAGGAGTTTCTGCCGTCTCCAGGGCAGGCAAAGAATAAAGGCAAAGGATCCCTACATTTATAGACTAAAATTACACATCACCCTATGTATTTCACGACATCTGTTTTTTTACTTCCCCTTGTTCTTGATATTTTGGACAAAACATCCTTATTCATTACGTTGTCAAGCCATCTTATCTTGTACTAGATTGGGATGTATCTGTACTAGCTGGAATATTTTTATGTAAATATCAAGTGCCTCATCCACTAGTAACAACTTCGCCAAGTTCATGTACTGGACAGTGAACTTGTAAACAACTACTTGAATACATGGCCTGACTTTGGTTCAGGCCTCAGATCTTGTACCAGGTCCAGTGCTCCAGGCTCTCTCTACTACAGTCATCTGCACCATGAAGAGGGAAGACACAGATTATTTCCCCTTGGAGTAAGAGAGGAGCCAGGGAGTTTCATCTGAGTCACAGTTTGGTCCAAGTCTCTTCAGTGGGTAGTACAAATACACACTGCTCGTTACTCAGAGTTAGTGATAAATCCACAATTTATCCCACTGTGTTCAGGGAAAATGTTCACAGTGAGCCAAACTGCCACATTGCAAATGTGATCAGATGACACACAAGTTCTTTCTGCTCAGGAAGAGTGAAGAACTAGTGGAATGGGATTTAATTTCTCAAGGCGACTTGCCTCACAGCTTTGCACATGCTTCTATAATTCCTCTCTAGCCATCTGGCTCAAGTAGCTCTCTCAGCTTTATAACCCTTACATTTAGGATGAAAGGAAATTGAGATGGTCTACAATATTCAGCTCTGTTTAAAGGAATCCACATCATTGCCCTCCAATCATTTAATCAAATACCACATTTTGCCTTTTTTACCTTTTTGGGTGAGGTCAATAAAATAAGCAGTCAAGAGAAATTGTTATGGGATCTGTAAAACAGAGCTGATCTTGGAAATCCTGTGCGGTGAAGTCCTGAAGTCTTTATCCCAGAGAAATGTGAGAAATTGTCTTAATTCCATTGTGCCTCCCAATTCTGATACTGTACTTATAGACATTATAGTAACACCACAATTCCATAATAGAGGAATAGACCAATTTATTATATTAATTATAATGAATTGGAAGATGCCAGTCTGACTTGTCCCTTTTTATTTTTAAAACTTCGCATGTTACCTGTTCAGATGTCCGCCCATATCTGGTGGTTCTCACTTGGCATTAACGACAGAGAGGAATGCAATAGAACCCACTGCAAAATACTAGAGTTTCCACTTTTAAAATGAAAACTTGCTTTGTTTCCTTTTCCTCATCCCCGTCTGACTGAAAACCAAGAGCTTTAATCATGGTCTCATTATTTCCATTGGTTAATCTTTCCTGAACTAGTTTTTCAGAATGTTCAGGTTCTTTACTCTGTGTAGAAACATGGTGATTCTGAAGCGAAGGGCCACAATCTTCTAATTACTTTTCCTTTTCTTGCATTTCCTAAACATCCTCTTTATCAGCAGAACTCTCACAGGTCTTGATCAGAACTACAAATGCTCCTGTATAAGGAAGCAGATTTGGAAGACTGAGGCAAATATATAATGTACAGAACCTGTACTTAATCAGTCAAGGATAATTAATTTTGATTTCTGAGATTTTAAGGAGTGTTATTCTGAAAGAAAATGAAAGATTTCTCTGTTTCTATAGTTCGAAGTGCCCAGCTCATTACTTCAGCAGGGAACTGTTAATCATTATTTATACAGCACCATAAATATGCATGGCACTGTATAGAACAGACAATATTCCTGCCCTGAACAACTTTAAATCTTTTAGCCTCATTCCACACCCTCTCCTTATGCTGTTACACTTTCTCATACAAGTAGTTCCACTGACTTCAGGGGGACTACTTGTATGAATATGTGCTACTTATGAATACAGACTATAAAACTAAGCCTATGTTAACATCAAGTGCTACTGTAACATCGATAGAAGTACTTGGAAAATATACTCACTAGTTCTTCTGAAATGTATTGCTCTTTTCTATGGAGATGAATGATCTCTTCAGCTTCCTTAATGAGGACTTCACTCAACTCAATGAGCATTTAAGCATACAATGCATCCTGATTATTCATGTGCTTAAAATTAGCTACATACTTAAGCCCTTTCCTGAACCAGGACCTTGAAGTTGTTTGTCAGGACCCACCAGCAAGAAAGGGAAACCTACATGCTCCATGCTGGCCACCCACCAATTCAGAAATCCTTCTCCCTCAAATACATGGTGAAATGGGTTGCCCATGCTCCCAATGAGTGGGAAATGTATTTTTCCCCCAGTCCCACCTACGCAGCTTCAGTTTTTTCTAGCCCTGCCTCTCTCACTACTCTTTCCAGAGAGTGATTTTGGGGCCCTAAATTTTTGATCTTCTTGGGTTACACCTAGCTTCAACCTGTGCTTGTTTGAATACTCCAAGCAAAAGATAAACATTAGAATCATTCTTAGCACAGAATAAATGTTTAATATCTTCTATCTGGAGATGAAGAACTGTGCTCCAAGCACTGTATTATTTCTGGAGCTCATGAACCAGTCTTAAGGGATAGATTGGGCAAAAGCACACCACTGTGTCCTGATAGGAAACTGACAGTTTCAAAGAACCTGGAAGATACTATAGTTGGGGACGGGAGGCTAAACCAAATAAAAAACACATTTTTTTTAAAAAATCTCACTGTTGTCTCAAGGCAAAAAATGAACTGATTAAGTGAAAGCAGGAGGGCACTGAACTACTGTTTCCATCCTGCATGCAGGCAGAACTTGTGGTGGGAATTCCTGGAGGTGGAATCTTTGTTCCATCACCCCTAGATTGGCATCTCCCACACTCTTATCAGCTGTGCATGACCCAGAATAAGATATTTACAAAGGGTTTTCGTCCCTTTCATTATTTTTAATTTCTTCGCATCTGCTTCCTTAGATTCCATTTTCTTCACCCTAGAAATGGCTTCTCCCCATCTTCCAATACTTTATCAGAGGATCTGTGTGAGAACAACTATAATAATGAGCTACTACAGATGCCTGCTTGCTGAAGGCAAGAGGAGATACTGCACCCTTCTTTCTGCCCTTATAGTCTCCAGATTCATTGTCTTTTGTTATTCTTCCAGTTGCTCTCCTATACAAAGAACCAAATACTATACATGGAGTTAGGCTCCTAAATAGCTGCTAGAGATTGTGGATCTCCATAAGTCCCTTAAAAACAGGAACGATTTGTGCAACCGTCAGTTAAAACTACCTAAATGCTTCCTTACGAAATAGTTTCAAACAACAATTTTCAGCAGACGAGAAAATGCAGACTTCAGAGCTAAGCAATTAAGTGCACTGACAAGATGTATTTGCATCTATTAATATGTTAAGAGGAAAGCATTGTGAAAGCTTAGGTTTTGTACATGTAAAATTAATGGAATCTTAGAGAAAGGTCCTTGCTGTCACGTATTAAGCATCATCAACTAAATAGTCCTTTAGAGTCATTTGTAATTAGAATGGGATGTTAGCATTATATTAAATCCACACAAATTTGGTACCCGCCCCAATTGTTGAAAGTTGAAAATTATTTGCATCAGAAATAAAGGATCATGAAACTGATGTAATAAATTATTTACACTACAGGAATTAATTCAGTTTTCTGCGCGTCATTGTTATTGTCCCTCACATCCCATTAAGCTAATTGTGAGTCTGACCCAGAGTCTCTGTCATACATTGTAGCCCACATTTAGGCCTTTGCCGGTTGAGAGGTATAGATGGATATAAGTGATGGGAAAAGAACTACTACTTCTAGTTTTTAGTCTATGTTACAAGAGAGCTCTCTATTATCTATTTATAGATGTACAAAGTGCCAGTAGATGGTGCTCAAGAACACATAGCATAGTTCCTGTCATGGTAGACCTAATAAAAAGGTATTGTATGCTGCCAATGGCTTCCGCTGTGCAGCTTATTACCTCAGCTTTTAACAAGCTACACACACAAACATATACGCACCATTTTGTAAAACAATACATAAAGATCATGCTGAGAGCAAAAAAGTTCACACTTTTATGATAATTCAGTTTTCATCTTGACTAATATGTACCACAAGACTTCTGGCTACTGAGCAGTATTTACTTTAATATGTGATGTGCAACAGAAAAAAAATCAGTCACTGCCAAGGATTCTGACTTGTTCTACTGTTCCTCTCACCCTGAAACAGCTGGTTTATTTGAGCATTGAAAACCAAATTCTGTATGCCTTGCAACCCGACAATTAACATCTACCAAAGAACCAATGGGGGAAGCTTTCTACCCCCATCCTTGCTGCCTTAAAAACCCAACCTACAAGCCATCCACAATGGGAGAGGACACTTCAGGGTTGGATGTATGGGCCTGGAAACATGATCCACATATTCTGGGACTTCTTCAATGACCCAGCAATGTCAGCTATAAATCCAGCCTGTTTGTATATTTCGGGCATGAAATCGGGTAGCCACTGCACAATCATTTACGACAATAATATTTTTTTCAACTGAAACTGCAGAGAAAATGTTTGCAGGCTGAATTTAATTTAAATTACCCTAATTAGGCTTTGGCCAATACACCAGGGTTAGCATGCTTAGGGCCCTGGGCAAGGCATTCTCTTATAAAGCACACCATTTGATCTACAGTGCCCAGAGGAGCCACTCTAATGCACCACACTCAGATTTTCAATAGTTAACAATTTGGGCTGAAATACTGAAAAACACCTAACTGACTTAGGCACGCAACTCCACTTGTCTTTCAAAGGGACTTGTGCTCCTAAATCACTAAGATGTTTCTGAACATCCAACCCTTTATAAGGTACAATCTGTGGCTAAGATTTTCAAAAAGAGGTAGGCTCCTAAATATATATTTAGACATCTAAATAAAAGTGGCCTGCTTTTCAAAAGTGCTGGGCAACCCAGAAGCTCCCATCTACTTTAAGTCGAAGGACAAGTCACTGCTGTGGCTTTCATGACTGCTCCTGGGTGATCAGGACTTTTGAAAAATCAGGCAGCTTTCAGATAGGTGTCTGAATCATAGAAATATAGGGTTGGAAGGGACCTCCAGAAGGAAGTCATCAAGTCCAGCCCCCTGTGCCTAAAGTTAGACTCCTAAATATACATGTGGATTTGGAAGCCAAATTTAGGCACCTATTTTTGAAAATCTTGGCCTACATATTTAGGAGTAGATAATGATAAACTGGAAGCAAGACTAACTAGAAACTAGTTGCCTGGGCTAAGAATAATTAAGAGCTAAAGCAAGAACACGTTGGAGGGTGGGGGGAGGGGGAGAGACAAGATAGATCAAAATACAACAATTAAATTGACAAAAGTCTTCAGAATCAAAACACAGCTTGAGTTACGTCATTCAGCTCCTATAGATTTTGCTGATCAACAGACCTATGAATCATTCGGAGTAGAAATGAAATACATCCAATAAAGGAATTGTACTCTAAATGCCTCTTTGTTGGGGGAAGATGGGAAAGTTTGGGTTTGTTTTAGTTTTTACTGCTATCCAAAGCAGAATTCATGTAACCATTATTGAAGTGTCATCTTTATTATGATGGAATGGTCCTGAAATTGTTAAAAACTGTATTATGAGAAGGTGATCATAATAAAAATTCAACTGAGCATCAAAATAGAAATATTATAAACCTTACTATATTGGTACTTGGAAAAAAAGTTATTTGATAATATAGAAAATGGACCAGAACTTGCTCTCATTAAGGTCAATGGGAATTTTGCTACTGACTTCCACAGGAACAGGATAGGTCCCATTTTGCTTACTTCACTGCACTGCCAAAATAGATGTAATTGTTGATTGAATAAACTCTACAAGTATAAAAACTGCCTGGGATTTTTATCTCTTGAACTGTGTTAACATGTCCTGTATGCGCTGCTATTGTATATTTACATAGCTAACAAATTAGATCTGTAATGGATATGAAACTACAAGGACTAGCTCTCACAACTTATTCTACCACTACCAATCTCAATATTAATTAAATGTTTCATACTAAGCTACTTAATCTGCCACAGGGAATCATAATCATTTCATTTTCACAGAGCGATTTGCTTTGCCCCTAAAATTTCCATGACAATTACCTTCCGTGGTTTATGGAACAAATTAGTGCAGTTCCACAAAATGAAAATTGCTAATTATTTGAGCAGGAGTAAAAGATGCTATATTTTTTCTCTCCCAGAGTTTACAAAAGGTTCTTGTTTTCATGAAAAGGAGGACATAACAGTTAATCTAACAAAGGCAAAGGTGTCTCTTTTAAGGGGCAGATCTTGAGAGATGCTAATTGCTTCTCTGTATCTATCGGCGATACAGTAATGAGGACCATAGAAGTATCTGGACACCTCTCAATCTTTAATGCACTTATCCTCCCTACCGCACAGGGAGTCCCCTTATCTCCATTTTATAGAGGGGAAACTGAAGCAGAGACACGAAATGACTTGCCCAAAGTCACACACGGAGTATCTTGCAGAGCAGGGAATTGAATCCAATTGCCTAGTTAGGGCCATAACTATTGGGCATCTCTTTAAAGGTGCTCATGTCCAGAGATTTGAAACTGGTCTAAGAAGGTGCTCAGCATTTTACAGGAGCCATCCATTAGTTAACCAACTAATATAAGACACCACCACAATCACCTGGAAAATACTATAATTGTGAAAAAGGGTGGAATGAGTGCAACTTCAGTCACCGGCCACTGTTGCATGACAATTGCACAGAGTTCACTCATTTTTAGCCCTTTCAGATTAAGAGGAATAATTAGCCACGGAGCTGCAACCTTCAAAAAGCTATGGAACCACATTTAGTTGAGCACTTTCAGACCAAGAATAGAACCATATCATACATACCTCTCACAGTCCATGGGAATTTTAACAGAACAATGAATATGGACTGCAGGATTGGGCCCAGAGATTTGGGCAGTTAAGATTTTATGAGCCAGACCAAGGCTTGAACCAGCAGACTTTGCTACAATGAAACAACATAGCATTATTTTCCTTCCCTTCAACTACCATTTATGAATCAAAGGCCAAAAGCCAGATTCTCATCTCATTTGCATAAGTTTAAATAAAGAAACTCCATTGACTACATAAAATCAACCTGCAATCTATGAATTTAAGGCCAGAAGGGTCTATGTTCATCTAGTTTCACCTCTTGCATAAAACAAGCCATAATTCTCACTCCGTGATTTTTGCATTAAGCTCAAGGTTGATGTGAGCATGCCTTTTAGAATGACATTCAGTGTTGAATAAAATCTCCAAGAGACTGAGAATTTACCACCTCTCTTGGTAATCTGTTACACTGGTTAATTGCCCCCTGTTTAAGTTTACATCTTTTTTTCAGGTTAGAATTTTGCTGACATTAACTTCCAAATGTTGCCTGCTAGAGTAAAGATCCTTTTACTGTCAGATGTTTTCCCTATGTAGATAACAATAAATCATTCTCAAATATCTTCTTAAACCTTCTCTTTAATAAACTAGATAGAAACGATGCATCCGATGAAGTGGGCTATAGCCCACAAAAGCTTATGTTGAAAGAAATCGGTTAGTCTCTAAGGTGCCACAAGTATTCCTAGTTTTCTTTACGGATACAGACTAACAAGGCTGCTAATCTGAGTTCCTTTAGTTTTTCATTATAAGATGTGTTTTCCTGAATTCAATAGTTATTCCAGATTTACACTGCTGTAAGTGACAGCAGAATTTGGCTCTGAATTAAACAATGTGTTTCTAAGATATTTTATGCTTTGTTAATTATTCTCTTCCTCTCTTTTAAGAGGAATCACCTTGATGTGTGAAGGAAGGTAAATGATATGGTCAGAATACTATTGTATTTCATATAAGTTTTTCTCTCCATCCAGTGGAGGGCACCAATATTAGTAGCTTGCTCTGAGACATTTATTTGAGACAGGAGAGGAAAAAAACCTGATGATGAAAGTCATGTGGATTAATTAAAAATAAAACCATAAATTGGTTGTATTTGGTTTCAGGACAATGAAAGTGACAGCCAAGCAATCCCTCTTCACTAGTTAACTAATAATTAACATTTGTATAAAGCAACAGGTGTGCATGGAATTATTTAGAGAGAAAAGACAGTTCCTGCCCTGAGGAACTGCCATTTTAATGAATGAGTCCCAATCCATTTTAATTTTTGTGAGATAATAGCACCAGAGAAGAGCTTTCTCTCTAGATCATTTAACTCCAGACTCACTACTTCCACAATGAGCCTATGAGACACTTCACCTTTTGCTGTGGGTGTTGGCTTTAGGCACTTCATTGTCTTCTCTAGCTGCATTATAAAGGTGTTAGGGGATTGCTGGGCAGAAGCTTACAATGTGGCCTTATGTTCTTCATAATTAGGAAAATATAGTAGGGAAAATACAAGGATGTGACATCTCTGTCCCTGTATTTAGGAAGAGTTTCACAGGGGACACAACAGGTTTGGACAGGAAGTAAATAAAACCTTTTCCAATGGAAACTGCAGGGAGAATTTAGATAAACCAGACGTAATTGGAGCCTGGCAGGGATACTCATTCTCTTACAAAAGCTACTATGAGATCTAAGAATCAGAGAGGTAGCCGTGTTAGTCTGGAATTGCAGAAGTGAAAAAGAGTCCTGTGGCACCTTAAAGACTGAGGCCTTGGTTACACTGGCACTTTATAGTGCTATAAAGCCCCCAGGAGCGCTATAACCTACTACCCGTCCACACTGGCAAGGCACGTAGAGCGCTATAACCGCAGAGTTATAGCGCTCCTGGTAATCCACCTCCGCACGGGGAATAAGGGCCATAGCGCAGCTGCTGTAGCTCTACAGTGAGAATGTGGACACCCACTGAGCATTAATTGGCCTCCAGCCCGTCCCATAATTCCCGTTCGAGCCACTCTGGTCATCACCTGCAAACTCTTTTGTCCTGTCCTCAGGTGACCACACATCAGACCCGCCCTTTAAATTTCCAGGGAAATTTGAAAATCCCCTTCCTGTTTGCTCCAGCCAAGCGTGGCATGCTCTCAGGGAATCGTTGCAGGTGATCATTCTGACTGATCATGACTCCACGTGCCATGCCTCCTTGCAATAGGCGAGCCCCAGCTGGACCTCATCAGCTGTTGGGGGGAAGAGGCTGTTCAGTCTCAGCTGCGGTCTAGCAGCAGGAATTATGATACCTATGGGCAGATATCACGGACCTTGGCAGAAAGAGGCCATGAGCGGGACACTCTGCAGTGCCGTGTTAAGGTAAAGGAGCTTAGGAATGCGTATCGCAAAGCCCGCGAGGCAAACGGCCGCTCCGGGGCAGCCCCGGTGACTTGCAGATTTTATAAGGAGCTGCACGCGATACTTGGTGGTGATCCTACGTGCACTCCATCGACCACCACGGACACTTCCCAGCCCACCAGTGACGGGGGGTGTGAGGAGGAGGAGGATGAAGAAGAGGAGGAGGAGGAGGAGGCGGCAGCGACCTAGGGCACGGAGGAGTCCCTGGACGCATGCAGCCAGGAGCTCTTCTCAAGCCAGGAGGAGGGCAGCCAGCCACAGCGTCCGGCGGTCGCAGGGGGCAGCACAGCAGCGGATTGCGGAGGTAAAGCTGCTTTTCTATTGGGAAGGCAGGCAGCTTGGGGTGGAAAAGGATGGTTGCATGCTTGCCTACATGTGGAATAGAGCATTGATGTAGTCTATCACCTCGCGGTAGTCGTCATCAGTAATCTCTTCAAAGGTCTCAATAAGAGCGCTTGAAATGCGCCTGCGCAGGTTTCCCGGGAGAGCCAGCGTGGCCCCCATCCCGGTCACGGTCACTAGTCCCCGCCACTGTGCTATGATGGGTGGGGGGACCATTGCTGCACAGAGGCAAGCTGCATATGGCCCTGGGCGGAAGCCGCATCTCACTAGAATCCCCTCCCTTTCTTCCTCGGTCACCCGCAGCAGCAAGATATCTTCCAGGACAAATACCTATGGAGAATGTTGGGACAGTGTTCAGAGTAGGCTCCCGCCACTTCCCGGCACTCCTCCCACCCACCCACCCCCCTGCCACAGCATGGCAGGGAAACAATCATTCCCCCTGCCTCTGGAGAGGACTCACCATGGCAGGGGCTCCGTTGTTGTCTGTGTGCTCTCTGCGGGACAGGCAAACGGGGAATGCGGAGGAATCATAGGCATATATGCTGTTTACAAGGGAGCCACTGTTACAACATGTATCTTTTTCTTCTAGAAGCATCGACCTTGAGCCCTGTGCCATCGCTGTTATCAGCAGCTGACAGGCTGAGGCAACTGAAGAAGAGGCCACAAAAGAGCAAAGAGGATCTAGTACAGCAAGTAATGCAACAGGCTGTAATGGAGAATCGAATTGCACAGAGGTGGAGGGAGGATGAGAGCAAGTTGAAGGAGAAGGCGCGGCAGGAGAACGTGATTCACTGGCGGGAAAGCACCGACAAGCTGCTCTCATTACTGCAGCTTCAATTGCAGACTATGCAGCGGATTGCCACCCTTCAGGAGGAGAAGCACTGCGCTCTCTGCCCCCTTTATCATTTGCCCCCAAACCCTTCCCCTTCTGGCCCTATGTACCCTCCAGGTCACTATCATCAGCTATCCGGTTATCACCACCCACAGCTGCCTCCAACCCCTCTGTCTTCACCGAACAACCCCCAAACCCAAGACCCTTATCCACCGCACTCAACCACTAATAACATGCATTATTGCCCTCCGCAAATGGGGTTCGGGGGACTGGCAACTCTGAGGGCACCGGAGACTCAGAGATCCGGACATATTCCAATCTCTGACTAACCCCATCCCACCCCAATTGCACCTCCCCCCGCTGCCTCCACACATGCATCAAAATCTTTTCTTTCAGCAACCAAAGTAGCTGTTGAATAAATGAATTGTCTTTTTAATAAATGGGTTTCTTTATTCAGTGTACATAGATTAGTAGTGGCTACAGAAAAGCAAATGCCTGTTCCTATTAAAAGAATGCACCCTCCCTCCCTCCCTCTGCACTTCCCATTAGAACTGGCTTTCAGTCTCAAAATGCTCCCTCGAGGCATCCCTGATCCTAACAGCCTTGTGCTAGGCCCCTCTAAGAGCCCTTCTCTCTGGCTGTGTGTATGTGGCCTCCAGGCGTTGAACCTCCGAGGACCATGCCTGAGTGAAGCCTTTGCCCTTCTGCTCACAAAGATTATGTAGGGCACAGCATGCGGAAATAACTGCGGAGATACTACCCTCGGCCAAGTCTAGCTTCCCATAAAGACAGCGCCAGCGCGTTTTGAGATGCCCAAAAGCACACTCCACAGTCATTCGACACCAGCTAAGCCTGTAATTGAACCTTTCCTGGCTGCTGTCCAGGCTCCCTATGTAGGGTTTCATGAGCCAGGACATTAAAGGGTAAGCAGGGTCGCCAAGAATCATGATGGGCATTTCGACTTCCCCCACGGGGATCCGCTGGTCTGGGAAAAAAGTCCTGGCTTGCAGCTTCTTGAACAGGCCAGTGTGGCGGAAGATGCGTGCGTCATGCACCTTTCCAGACCAGCCCATGTTAATGTCAGTAAAACGCCCACAGTGATCCATAAGTGCCTGGAGAACCATGGAGAAGTACCCCTTTCGGTTAATGTACTCATCTGCTAGGTGGGCGGGTGCCAGAATAGGTATATGGGTCCCATCTGTCGCCCCTCCACAATTAGAGAAACCCATTTCTTCAAAGCCAGCAACAATGTCATGCACGTTACCCAGAGTCACGATTTTTCATAGCAGGATGCGATTAATGGCCCTGCACTCTTGCATCAGCACAACTCCAACGGTCGACTTTCCCACCCCAAACTGGTTGGCCACCGATCGGTAGCTGTCTGGTGTAGCCAGCTTCCAGATCGCGATAGCCACCCGCTTCTCCACCGGGATGGCAGCTCTCAGTCTGGTATCCTTGCGCCGCAGGGCGGGGTCGAGTTGAGCACACAGTCCCATGAAAGTGGCTTTTCTCATGCGAAAGTTTTGCAGCCACTGCTCGTCGTCCCAGACTTGCATAAAGATGCGATCCCACCACTCAGTGCTCGTTTCCCGTGCCCAGAAGCGCCATTCCACGGCCGTGAGCATGTCCGTTAATGAGACAAGAATCTTAGTGTCAAACGCGTTCACTGCTTCGATCTCGTCTTCAGACCCATCACTGTCATCTTGCATGTCAAGGATTAACTCCACTGCACACAGAGATGTGCTGGCGACAGTCGCCAGCATGTCCCTCAGCAGTTCTGGATTCATTGCGGCACACGAGAAAGGAAGACAGAGCGCGCCTTGCTGAAACTGTTGAGAGATGGCGCCTGAGGTGGACGGAAACCCAGGGATTGCTGCGATATGCCACGAAGCATCATGGGTAGTTGGAACAGGATGCAGAATGCCCCGCAAGTGATGCCCCCCTACCACAAGGCATTGCGCCAGATCGGGAAGAGGTGCTCTGTGGGATACCTGCCCTAATGTGCTGCTCTTAATGCCACCTGAAGTGCCGCAAATGTGGCCACGCTATACCGCTGGCGCGTCTCAGTGTGGACACACAATAGCGCTATACATATTGCTGTATAAGGGGACCGCTATAACCAATAGCGCTATAGTCCTGTAAGTGTAACCATACCCTAACTAAAGTATTGAAGCACAAGCTTTCGTGGGCTAATACCCACTTC
>ML677350.1:8291375-8317964 GCA_007922305.1 Dermatemys mawii
CTTATACTTCAATACTTCAGTTAGTCTTTAAGGTGCCACAGGACTCTCTGTCACTATGAGATCTAACACGGACTCAGTAAAGACAAAGGAGAATAAAAAGAATTTGTATTCACTGGCCACCTGTTACTTCAGCATCTAGGTACTTCCTCTCAGAATATGACTCAAGAGAACCTTGTTTAACTTGGGAGACCTGACATGATTACAGCAAAAGGCACTATACATGAAGGCATACAGTAAAATTGTCAAGGTTCAAATCAACTGTTCTACAGAGCAGGGTGTTTCAAAGCTGTTTCCACTAGCCTAAAACACTTTCAGGATATCTCAAGTCATTGTTATGAGACCTTGGACAAACAAGCTAGGCTTCAACTATAAAACCCTAGCCTGCCCTACAAGACCATTAATCAACACAATTTTAACACTTTTTATTTTGTACATGCAGGCAAGAAAAAAAAAGGTGTTATATGCACCCTTAACCATGCACTAGCCCAGTGTTTCTCAGTAGGGGACCTGGCCCCCCCCCCCCCCCCCGGGGAGCCATGGGCATGTTTCAAGGGGCAAGCCAAAATAAACCAAAGAACAGGACTGGCATTAGACTCATTGGGATCCAGGGTAGAAATCCCAAGTCAAAGCCCCACTGTCTGCGGCTGAAGCTGAAGCCCAAGCAACTTAGCTTCGTGGGGGGGTGGGGCCTGTGGCATGGGGCCCAGGCAATTGCCCTGCTTGCTATCCTCTAATGCCGGCTACTGGACATATGCAGAAAAACAGTTGCTTTGACATAGGTGGGCCGTGGAATTTTTATGACATGTTGGGGGGGGGGGGTGCTCAGAAAGAAAAAAGTCAACCACCTTTGCACTAGCCCACTTGTTTTTGTACTCTATAAAGGTGCTTGACTTGCTGTACAACAATGTAGTGAGAAAGTACTTTGAAGCTGTAAAGCACTATTTAAATGTATGTACAGCCTGTCTTCACAAAGCCAGTGAGAAGCAGAAATAATGACTAGCTAGAAAGGAAGGAATCAGAGAGGATGTTTGGCTGAGGAGGAGCTGCGGGGGGAGGGGGTTGGATGCAGTTTCTAGATTCTGGAATACAGAGATTTTAAGGCCAGAAATTACCAGGATGATCACCTAGTCTTGCCTCCTGCTCAACACAGGCCACAGAATGTCATTCCTACATCAAGTCCAATAACCTGACATTGAACTGTGGCATATCTTATAAAAAGGGATTCAATCTTGATTTAAAGCCACGAATTGACAGAGAATTTACCGCATCCCTTAGTAAACTGATCCAGTAGTTTAAGTTTTTTTCCCTTAAGCAGGTTCTTCTGTTTGGTTGGTTTTTAAGGGAAAGCCTACATTTCCTTTCGTCTTTATGTGTAATTCCACAGGATAACGTGAACTGCTCCACACATCCCAGAGACAGACAACCCTTCCGGGCGGTGTTGTGGTGTGTATTTATTCTCTGCTTTTTCGTTATTTGCACACACTCCTTTTACTTCATATTCAAGTGTTTGGTTTCCTCTATCCGCTGGCGTTTGATGTGCCTGTGTTTACTGTCTGACCTGTGGCTGTGATGTGTTTTCTAGGCTGGGCTCTTGGCTGAACTATTGCTGATGCCTGTCATGGTTCCGAGAAAAGCAAGGAACAAAAACAAACAATGGCATAGGGGGAAAAATGTATTTAATCAGGACTAAAAGAGTATAAAGACACATGCATGTAAATCCCCATCACTAATTATTCCCTTTCACAGATTCTGGGTCTGCTACAAAATCCATTATTACTGCAAATGAGTAATTTTCTGTAACCACCACCACCAAAACCAACAAACCAGACTTTTACATGTAGACACAAACAGGATCAACAATCTAGGCAAGCACTGGGAATCATCCTCTAACTCCAAAAATTGTGGAAGTTAGGTGGGGATATATTAGTGTAAACTCTAGGCTTTAACAGACACATCTCCTCCGTGGTTTCGGCACAGATGGAGATATATACCACACATTGTACAAAGGATTACATTCATCATCCCCCAGTGTCTAATGCCCACAACAGTTCAAATGTTGGAGAGGCCTCACATTTTGTGATGACTGCCATGGCTAGTGACTGAACTGGGGACTTCCACAACTAAAAGTAGGACCTCCTAAATTAACACAGAGTTCATGATAAAAAAAGACTCAAAACTCTGATAAATTTAATTCAGGGACAAATTCAGAGCTTATGTAAGCAGGTGCAACTACACTGAGGACAATGGCATTACACAACTTCTGGCCACAGTGAGTTTGGGCCTCAGTGTTTATTGATACACTAAGAGAGATACTTGACCAAAATTGTAACCCACAGTTATACCCATGCAAATTCCACAAGGATCAGTGAAATTTGTACAGGTATCAATGAGGTCAGAACACAGTCTGGTGTGTGTATTGTGTCAGACTTCTGAACCCCAATCCTCAATGAATCTATGGCAGAATAACCTCCAATGTTTAACTTTCACATATTATCTGTATGGTGCTAGTGCCCAAAGATCCCACAGAGACTGACCTCATTGTGCTGGGTGCTGTACAAATAAAATCATAAGGCACAGTCTCTGTTCCAAAAAGCTTACACTCTACATAGACAGACCAAGGAAGTATTGTTATCCACATTTCTCAGTAGGGAAACTGAGGCAGGGAGATTGACACTTTGGTCAAGGTAAAGTCTGTGGAAAAGTCAGAAATTGAACCCATATCTCCTAAATCTGAGCCGAGTGCCTTAATCACTAGCCTCTCTGTTCTGCATTGACATATGCAGTATGGTATGCCTCAGTGCCCAGACCATGCAGTTCCCTATCTTATAGCAGCTGTTCCTGTAGAATTGCTGTGAAACCTGTTCCGGTACAAATCTCACTGGCTTTAGTGCGGTTTGCATAGATGTAACTGAGGGTAAAATTTGGCCAAGTATCTCTTACATTATGTCATTATACTACAGCATATAGATTTGTGTGTGTATAGCATATACAAAAGTCAGAAAAAACTACACTGTTATATGAACAAAAGTTCCAATCCTGAAGCCACACCTGAGGCACATAGCTTCTACTGAAGTCAGCTAAGCCTGAAGCAACAAGATCAATCCCAAGATTCAGCTACACCTAGCAAAGATTGTCAGAAGTTTGATTATTAAGTATCTGTATCAGTGTTTTAAGAATTTTCTCCTTCTGTGTTCTAAGCTGTTGGATGTGTCTGAAAAAGAGAGACTCTTTCACAGCAATTTTTAGATCATTACAGGAAACTCTCTGTGGATCAGAGACTAGCTAGTTTGCTTTCTGTTCTGGTTGTAAGGTATTAAATATTGACATATTATTCTCCATTAAAAATAATCATTTCTATATGCAGCAGTTATAACTGTAAGATGATAGCCATTTCCTGGCTCTTGAGGGAAAAAGAATTAATAATAAATATTGTTTTATGAAAACAAAAATAAAAATTAAAACCACAATTTTCAAAAATGGATGTCCACATTTAGAACTCCCAAGTCCATATTTAGGCATCTTTGGCTTGGTCTACACTAGTGTGGGGGAGGGTCGACCTAAGATACGCAATTTCAACTATGTGAATAGTGTAGCTGAAGTCAGTGCATCTTAGGTCAACTTATCTGGTGTCCTCATGGCGGCAGAAGGCTCCCCCGTTGACTCCGCTTGTGCCTCTTGGCGAGCTG
Source organism: Dermatemys mawii (assembly GCA_007922305.1). Classification (NCBI taxonomy): domain Eukaryota; kingdom Metazoa; phylum Chordata; order Testudines; family Dermatemydidae; genus Dermatemys; species Dermatemys mawii. Next base: position 8,295,062 of record ML677350.1, read on the forward strand.
GAGTCAACAGAGAGCGCTTTTGGGGATTGATTTATCACGTCTAAACAAGATGTGATAAATCGATCCCCGATAGATCAATTGCTACCCGCTGAACAGGTGGATAGCGAAGACATACCCTAAAAGAAGGAATGTCACCTGGCTTTCAAAAGTTCTGAGTACACAACAGTTCGCATTGACTTCACTGAGAACTATAGATGTTCAAACTTTTCTGAAAATCGGGCCACTTATTTAGTTACCAGAATACAGACTTGGGATTTTGTTGGTTTTTAAAATGTAACCTTTTGTAGTAACACTTGAAGACAGTAGCATCCTTTGAGATTCTAGGGGTTGTGTTGTCAGGTCTGTAGGTTGGTTGTTTTTAAAATAAAAATAAGAACATGATTAATATTACCAAAGTGGCGCTGAATGTTCACTGATGACTTTGCCTTCCAAAAACATTACAGCTTAATTAATCAGTCTTGATGCATCAGAACTCCAATAGAGTTCAAGGCCTGCACCACTGGACTCTTATACTTGAAAGCGAAAATAGCAGTTCTGTTACAGTAACTCCACTCTCTGCGTGTGTTATACTTTATAAATATCTCAGGCTAAGTTACATTTAACTTTATCAGAGGAGTGTGGGGAGGCTGATTCCTCAGAAGTCAGAAAAGTCACTGAAGGCAACAGATAGGCTTCTGTAGCTCTGCTTTTCTTCTTGATTGATAAAGATATCTTTAAATATTTAAAAAGCCTGTTAAATCAATACAACTGATTAGTCCAATAACAATACATGCAAACACTCCCTGTACATGCCATGACTAAAAACACATTTTTGCATATCCATGTTTATCTACTAAGTGAAAGCAGCCTGAGATACTGAGCACTCACTGAACTAAGTGGCATCAGCAAGTCCTCATCGCCTTTGAAAAAATCAGACCACTGATTTACCAGTAGGTGCCTCGTGTGACGCACCCATATTTGGAAATAGCCCAGAAAAAAATTTAAAAAGTGTGTTATTTCACCAAATGGTCTTCAGAACGTTCCCTGGAAAGGGAATGCATAAGAAAATAAAACTATATATGCTAACCCTTCATCTTAAAGCTATCTTTGGAACCTAGCATTCTAAGTATTTCAGACTGGAGACTGCTATATTTTTCTTTGTGGGGAGGGGAGGAAAAAGGCATCTGACAATGTTCAAATACTCTAGATCTAAACAAGGGGCCCAAATATGAAATCTTTACTCATTCAAATACCCTAGTCGCATTGACTTCAGAGCGACTACGCATGTGAGTAGGGACTCTTTCCAAGGGTCTAGTGGGTAAGGCAATGGACTGAAACTCAGCAGAGCTGGGTTCAATTCCCAGCTCAGTCATAGACTGCTTGTGCAGTCTTGGGCAAAACATCTTATGATCTCCCTGGGCCTCAGTTTACCCATCTATAAAACAAAGCTATAATACCCACACAGAGTTAGTATTGGTGATTATTTAGAAATACTGGGCTTTGTCTGAAAAAAATCTACTTTCTACTGAACATAAATACTTGAGATATTGCTTGGAGAGCATGGGGGAGAAAATTCACACCAAAACAAAAGACATCTTTCTTCATTTTAAAGTTCTGGGGGAAAATCATCTGATAAAAACAATTTTAGAAAACCACAATTTTTTGTAATAGCGTGGTTTTCCCCTTCTCCATCCCCACCAGGCCCCTTTTTTCTATATCGTAACTGATGGGTGGGGAGGAGTGGATAGAACAAACCAAAGATTTTTGCTATTTTTATTAAAAAACAGGAAAAAAATTATTCAATAAGTTTCATGGGGGGAGATTTTCAGCCCACTCCCCCCACAAAAAGCATTCATTCAAAAATTATCAACCAAAATTGTCATGGTTAGTAACGTCAGAATGGAAACTACTCTTCTATGAATGGAGCCAAACAGGCTGGTGACATCTGAACGAGGGTAGCCCCACCTAACTTGACATTGCTATTCTCTGTGGGTTGTGCCCCTCTTCTAGATCCCAATCCTACAAATGCTTAAATGTGCACTGAACATCAGGCATTTGAAATCCCACTGAAAGGAATGGGAAGCACGCATGGGAGGATCTGCAGTGTTGGGTCCTAAATTCTTTTTCACTCTGAAATTTAGGCAGAGGACTGACAGCCAGGGCAGACACAAAGTATATGCTGCCTGATCTGGATCAGCCAATTCCTGCTAGGGGTGCCATTTCCATCACCCAGCATCATCACCACTATCAGTGAATAAGACGAGGAAGACTTGTGGCACCTTAGAGACTAACCAGTTTATTTCAAGTTACCGAGATATACCACATTAACAGCCTTCAGAGACTGGGCAATCTGCTTGAGGCTGCCCTAAGCTGTAGTTAGTCTGATCATCAATAAATAAGCACGCGTCTAGCAAGATAATCCCCCAGTACGCTGCCACCTATCCTACAAGAAAAAAAAAGTAAAAACAAAACCCGTTTAGTTATGTTCCTAGAAAGCTCTGAGGCTAGGGAGGGGGCTTGGTGAAAGACCATTTGTTCAAATACGGCTAGCAAATTTTAATAATCTCAAAAGAATGTTAAAATTTTGTGGCTAAACTGTCTAGACCAGCTTTGCATTGTAAAATATTCCATTCCGTTGAGAAAATGCACCTCAGAGCAAGTACAGTCCTACGCAGAATAGCTTTCCACTGAATTGGGAGTACAAGAAAATACTTGTGTGTTTACAAGTGTTAACTGCAGTTTAGTCGATTTGTCATTTCCCTTAGCCTGTCTTTATTACCCTGTGCCTGTTCTCCTGTATCAGCACATACCACTGAGGGACAGATCCTCAGAAGTTGCACCTAAGTACACCAGCTAAGAATCTGACCACCAATTTATCAGTCTTTCCCCTAAACAAGAACATATTGGCGTTTGCAGGGGGAAACTGCACTGCTAGAGCTTGATCCAAAGCCCACTGAAGTCAGTCAGCTTTCGAAGCAGGCTGCTAGACAATGTCTCTATTGCCCTTTAGCCCTTTGCTGTTAACAAGCAGTTTTATCCTCATAAGATTCAGCTAAATGAAAATCAGTAACAAGAACTGCTACTGTGACTGGGGAAAAGAAAAGATTGATTTTAAAATTGGTTACAAACTTTCTTTTCCCGTAAACCACACAAACTAGACTGAATGGACCTGATTCAGATCTCGCATACCCCAGCATAAGTTGGGAGCAACGCCATTGAAATCCGTGGAGATGCACCAGGATAGAGGAAACCAAGATAAGGCTCAAAGTCTATTACTTTCAGAAACTCAGTAATAGAGCTCAGAGAGGACAGGAATTTAGAACTCAATCCTGCAAGGCTTCTGCATATGCTTAACATTATACCCTGTGAGGACTCTCCTCAACATTAATGGGACTATTCTTGGGGTGTAAAGTTAAACATGTGCTTAGATCGTCACAGGATCAGGGCTCAAGACAACTGAGGCCCAATCTTACAGTTGTGACTAGGACAAAAACCACTATTTGCAGTTAACAGGGGTTTTGAGAAAGAGAAGACTGCAAGTTCAGGTCCAATGTGTGTAATGAGCTGGTTCTTCAATGCATGAATATAGACAGGAATAAGTCTATGACATTTAAATATATATAATCGTAACAACTCAGTAAGAAAAAAAAGATTTGCAGTATAAAGAATCTCATTTTCACCATAATAAAATAAAATAAAATAAATACCAACTAGCCGTTATAGACATAGCACAGTCTGAGAGTAGGAGAGAAGTTGGCGTCAGGAAAGATAAACATCACTACAAGGGCCAAGGGTGTAAAGAAAGTTAAGCAAATGTTGTATGTTGTTAGCAAAGTGCTCACATGATGCTTGACAAACTGATCCCTTGCTAGTACCGGATCAGACACTGATTGTTGATTGCAACTTGACTGACCAGATGTCCTGATTTCATAGGGACAGTCCTGATATTCTGAGCTTTGTCTTATATATACGCTCATAATCCCCTGCCCCTTTAGCCCTGTCCTGATTTTTCACACTTGCTATCTGGTCATCTTAATTGCAATCAATCACCTCAAAACGTGGAAAAAGCAGTTTCTTTTTATTTTATTTTATTTACACACACACACAGAGGCAGTGGCTCAAAGCAAAGAGCAGATGACAGAAAGATTAGAGGATTTAAGGATGAATAGAAAATAAGAGACAGGAAGATTTTAACAAGCAAGAGATGAGCACAAGAAAGCAAACAAAAGACTCAGTCTAACAACAGTTCCCAAGAGGAAAATACTGATTCCTACAACAAATATCTGACAACTCCAGATTTGTTTTGCTTGGGGCTGTAAGTTTCTTGAGCAGAATTCTCAAAACTCTGCAGCATTTTAACACAGAGAAATATTTGGAATAAATTATGAACCCCATTACTAAGAACACTCATTTTCCTTGGTGGTGAAGTAAGGAGGCTTACAAGAAGAGCTTGAGAAAAATGTTCTGGTAAAATGCCCATGCACACTACAGGTGGAAAATATTCTTTGTCTGGACACGGACCCACTGACAGGTGGAGCTGCTTGAAAATTTTCCAACAGACATTTTTTCTGTCAGAAAATACCAATTTGTCAAAAATTGAAAAGTGCCATGGGAACACATTATTTCAATGAAATCTCATTTGAAAAAACAAAACAAAAAAATAAGCATTTCAATAATGTTTTTACCTTATCTGAATGGAATGTTTCAGGTTTTTCATCTTTTGTTTCAAAAATGTTTATTTTTATATTATAATTTAAACACAGACTAAATCTAACTTTAAAAATATAAAAAACAATCTCAATGAAGTGTTTGGATTGACCTAAAATAAAGTTTTTTCAGAAATTTCATTTTGCAGGAAGATTTGAAAGTTTGACTTTTCTTTCTACTTCATAATGATGGTTCCTCCCCACCAAAATTTCAGAATTTCCCATGAAACAGAAATTCCACATTTCTTTGCTTCTCCGCCAAAAAATGACTTTCTGACAGGAAAGCTGCAAGAGCAGTCATGCACCATTTCCTGGCACAGGGGTCGGCAACCTATGGCATGTGTACCAAACGTGGTATGCGAGCCGATTTCCGCTGGCACGCAGCAGAGGGCTCAGCCCACCACCGCTTTGGGGTTTCCCCTGCTGGTCCCTTGCCAGCTGGGGTCCCCACCTGCCCCACTCAGCTCCCGCTGCTAGCCTGGTTTTAGGGAACCCAGGCTGGGAGCAGGGAACCCAGGCTGGGAGCAGGCTGACACCCCGGATGGCAGAAGCCTGCGGCGGAAACCCCAGAGCGGCGGAAGGCTAAGCGCTCAGCCCTTTCCCTTCCACCCAAAGTCCCGCCCCTTCCAGACTGACACGCAAAGCCTTAAATTTGACTAAATAAATGAAGACTTGGCACACCACCTCTGAAAGGTTGTCAACCCCTTCCCTAGCAGCACAGGTACATCGTTTCAGGCACCTGGAGCAGCCGATGGAGAGGTAAATCACTGCAAGGCTGGGGACACCCCAGCCAGTGGCTCCTACCCTGAGCCGGGATCAGCTGCTAGTCCTGGCTGGGCAGGAGGCAGAAGGGGATGGGACGTCCTCTTCCCTTGCAGGGAGTGGCTGGGGCTGTGTCAGACCCACCTCCATAAATCTACCTCATCCTCCCGGCTTCCTGCCCCCATCGCTCCTCAGCTGTTGGGGGAGGGGTCACTGTACAGGAGCTGCTCCCCCATCTGCCCAAACTCAGTGCATCCAGACCTCCTATACCCAGACACTCCTGCCAAGCCTCACTGGGTACATCCAGAACCCCGCTAGCCCTCCATACTCAAACCCCACCCCACTGAACCTCAATCCCTGCATCTGGATCCCACTGCACCCAGACTCCCTGCTTCCAGACCCCCACCACTGCACCCCAGACCACCCTCTCACTAACCTCCCTGCACTCAAACCCCACCCTGATAAACCCCACCTCTGCACTACCCTGAGCCACCACGTCCCCGTGCTACTGACCCCCAACTACCTGCACCAAGCCCCCACCCCTCCAAGCACCATTCCTTCAGCACCCAGACCCCTAGCTAAGACCCCCCACACTCACACTGCTGAGTCCCAACCACCTTCACCGGGAAGCCCCTGGAGAATCCCATTACCCCTGCACCTGGAACCCCTCCTCCCGAGTGACCCTCTGTGCATCCAGATTCCCCCACACCTAGACCATAGGCATGGCAGCACATTTCATTAGGGTGTGCACCCAGGGAATTTCATTTATTTATTTTAAAGGCTCCACACTCTGGTGTAGTTGAACTTGGCTATAGTCTGTTCACACTGGTACAACTGGGTGTACTGTGATATTTAGAGATAGAAATGCTGCAGAGCACACATTATATTTGGGCCAACATGACATGCTTTGCTCTTAAGCACAGTCTGATATTTTTGTACTGTGACAGGATGCCAGTGTTTCCTATCCTCTGAGAAGATGTTGAGCCCACTGGGAAAAGAATTAAGTGGCTCTGCTAGTCACTGTTGCTGGTAGCTTTTTACCCCACTTGGGTATAATGAATGTGGGAGTGGCTCTCTAGAGGAGAGAGGATCTAGCGTGTGGGCTGAGTAGTCAAGAGGTAAGAGCTGTAACAGCAGCAGCTGGCACCAAGCCTGGAAAGGAGATTTACTCACTGTGTTAATAAAGTCAACCACCAGGAAAAGGGGGAGTTTTAGACTCTATAAAGTGTGTGGACTTTGTTTTAGAACAGGTTGAGACAGGCACCTGCTTGCACATACCCCACATCAAATGCTGTTTAGCAGAGAGCATCACATATTATTTCTATACCTTGGTGACCATGTAAGCCTGCCAAAGAGCAGCAGAGCAACTGTCCAGTGCCTGCAGGTCTGTTCAGAAAACAGATGTCCTGCCATAAAACCTGCCATTGTTGCTAGCAGTGATCTCTTCAAAAGGGAGAATGCCCTCACTGATCACTACAATTTTCTAAGTTCAATTTATTGCTTCCCCAATTGTATTTACATACAGCACTGCAGGTCTTGATGAATGAAAGTATCTATTTGAACCAAGAACTACGGGCCAGCACTGCTTGAGAGTAGGTTGAAATCAGAAATATGACAAATAATTGTCTATTAAGAACAAGACTTATAGTGGAAAGGTTTTGGTAGCTTGTGACTTTTATTCACGGGCATCTAGGTAAATGCATGTGACATGAGGATCTGGTGGTAATGTGGCTTACTGTGGGAAAATCTCTGACACTCACTGCTAGTACAAGGGATTCAAAGTCTTAATAGGAGATTAAAAAACAAATGGGCATGTCCAATATTGTGATGTCTGAAGCACTTGTACTATAACTGCAGAAAAGAAATGATTATTCTGAATTCTGGACTGTTGTTGCTAACTATGGGCCAGATAGAAATCTGTTTCAGCATGAAAACTGTATCCATGGAGTAAGGTACTACCTGTTGTAAGTAAGGTACTACCTATTGTAAGTAAGGCTCTCACTCTGACCTTATATGACTCATGGCCATTTATACACAATAAGCTGTAGCACAGCCCAGGCTAGAACGAATGCGACACCGCTGAATCAAGGAAACAGCTAAATCTGCCTTAAAATCTATGTCAATCACATATTAGATTTGGAATACGCATCACTTTTCTATTTTTAACACACATTTCCCTCACAAATTTTCTTTGTTCATTTAGGACAAAAATCCAGCACGATTTTTGTTTCACTGTAATAATATGCAGGCAAATGACAGCTCTAACAACATATGTTCTGTATTTTGCTTTTCAAAGGAAGTAAATTAAGGTTAATGTTCCAGAAAGGTGTTTCCTTTAACAGACACTAAAATTAAAATTGCAATGCATTAAACTCGTGAGCAAATTGCAATGCAGCTTTCTGTAAGTTCTTAAAAAGTCTAGAATGTGCAAAATAATAAAATATCAAGCTCTAGGTAGAATTTAAAATAAAAGTTAGTCCTTAGAGAGCCAAGCTCTTTAAGAGACCGTTAAAACAGCAGCATGGTCTAGTGCATAGAGCACTAGATAGACTCCGGAAACCTGGGTTCTGTACCTGATAGGCACTGACCTGCTGCATCCCCATGGACAGGTGTGTGTGTGTGTGTGTGTGTGTGTTTCTTCTCTCAGCCTCTTCTGTCTTGGCTACTTAGACAGTAAGCTCTTTGGGTCAGAGACTGTCTCTGGCTATGCATTTGGTACAATGCTAGCACAACAGGACCCCAGTTTCTGTATAATAAGTCCCACTCACTAGCTCCACAGTAGTAAAGAGCAGAGTCTACATAGTACCACATAAACTGGCTAGGTACTGGGACAACCACCAGTTTTAAACAGGTCAAGGATGGAACTGGGGTGCAATGCCTTTTAACTAAGGGTAAGTAGGGAAATCATGCAACTTAGTTTCCCCTCCTAAGCAGCCATCTGCAGATCTTTGTTCCCCTCTCACTGTGGAGAAGGCCTCCAAAGGGATTGCATTAATGCTTGGGGAATGTCTGCAGCAAGGGACATAGGTAGACTTCAGTGGAGTACCCTAAATGGCTAACAAACAAACAAACCAGTTTTTTTCTTAAAGTATCTTTGTGGGGTCATCCCCACTGCTACATTCTTCATGATGCTTACTGCCCCTTTACGTCTCCCAGAACTGACAATGTATAGCTCCATAGGCCAAGCCACAGTGGCACATGTAGATTCAGCACCCGTACCCAGGGTGCAGGAACTCCTTTGCACACATCCCATTTGCATGGGTTGTGAGCAGGACCTAGCATTTGGCTTATCATTTACTTACTGTCTTCACCTTCTCCTGTTGTCACACACCCATCCCCAGCGAAACTAATTACAAAACCTCATCAGTAATCATCCATGTCAGCTGTGGATTCTGCCCATAGCAATGTCAATCTTATCTCTGTCCCCACTGCAGACCGCTAGCTACTCACTCCCCTCCTGCCTCGCCATCTCTCATTCACAGCTGCACTCACTGATAGGTCATGTGCCACAGACAACTGGTCCCAAATCAATCCACCAAAATGCAGTTTACCATGTATGTTAGAACTCGTGTTAAGGCTATGCCTTTTGGGTGATATGGCCATAGGAACCAGAGATCTACGGAGTCAGGCTGTGAAGCTTAATTTCATACTATTTCCACCTAGCTGAAACCAGGAAGTGCTTGAAATTTCATCAAAAAAAAGCCAGTCTCTGCAAGATTTCCAGCCCACTAGACTAAGTACCTGAACTTGCAGTTATTCTGTGCATGGCCTTCCCATCAAGTTAATGGGAATTTTGATATGGTTTGGGTAAACATTTCAGCTAAGTTTTTTGCAAGCAAACCTCCAGCCCTTTTCAGGTTCTCTCATCATCAGGATAGTTAACTAACTGACTGAGGCCATTTTCCCTCCCGCAATGCAAGCACCTCTAATTCTGTCATCATTAACATCTGATGGCAAAATTCTGCCTGGCTCCTATGCAGGGACATCCCAGGAGAGGAAATTGACAGGGAGAAGGAAACCAAACAAAATATTGATCTGGAGCTCTGTAGGTCATCACACAGGGCCCAGCTAATACAGCAGGCAGAACTCTACAGTACTGCAGAAGGAAAGCTAGCCAGCTCCAGGACATAGCCATGCCTCTTGTGGGATTCTACAAACAGGCCCTAGAGGACATGCCCACTGCTCCTCTCTGTTTGGAGAGAGGTATTATATACCTATAAACTAATTAGTGTTGCCAACTCTCCTTATTTCATCAGGAGTCTCTTTTAAAGCTCCAGCTTCTGGAGACAACTGATTATGTGAGACTCTCAGGGCTAGTCTACACAGGGGCATCCAGAAAAGTGAACTCAAATTAATGAAAGAGGTGACTATAAAATGGATTAAAGTTTACTAAATCCCCATGTGACTGCTGTTATTCACAGAATTAAAATGGTCTTAATTCAGTTTAGCTTAATTCTGCTTAAAAATCCTTTGCTATTGGGTTTACAATTTGATGTGTCAGTTCCTTTAACGTTCTTGGGTGGGAGATTATCTGGGACCCCCCCATTTGGTCCCATTAAGATGTTTTAAGTTTTGCTTCCATCTCAGATGTAGTAATTTCTACTTCCATATTCCTTTTCTCATTAGCCACCCTGCTACTTCCCCCAAGCACCTCATTACTTTTACTAAAAACTGAGGCAAAGTATTAGTTTGGTGTTGGGCCAGACCTAGATGATCTTCAATCTCCAATTTAGTGCTTAATGGTCCCAATTCTTTTTCCTTTGTTTTCTTTTTATTCATATGGGTCAAGAACCTTTTACTATTGGTTTTAATTCCCTTTGCAAGGTTCAACTCTGCCTGGCTTTTGGCAGTTCTTACTTTGTCCCTGCTCTTTCAGACCTCCAAGAGGTCACTTTCCTTACTGGTCTCTCTTATCTTCCATTCCTTGTAGGATTTCTGCTCTCTCTTAATAACCTGTCTGAGATGCTTGAGAACTTGCCTGGTTATGTTCCTGCCAGCTGAAGCCAGAAACCCCACCCTCTGCAAACTATCCCACAAGGCATCCATGCTCTGAAGAGCAAATACTGTGCTGGGACACATTCAGGCTGGCCAGGCACTCACAAGCAAAAGGCAGACTGAAGAGGGTAGGACCTGATATCTAGCATGGGGAGTTGCTAGTCTGTAGTGCTAGCCCCAGCCTGAGGATTTGGAGTTTTGTGGGGGGTGGGGTTTCAGGGTCGGGGAGGAGGAGGGAAGAACCATAAATAACAGAGAAGGAAATAATGAGGGGAAAAAATCCTGTCTGGCTGGTGGGTCTTGCCCACATGCTCATAATCTAACTTATTGCCACATTTTGGGTCAAGAAAGAATTTTCCTCCACGTCAGATTGGAAGAGACCATGGGGAGTTTCACCTTCCTCTGCTGTATGGAGCACAGGTCATTTGCTGGTATGAACTAGAGGAAATGGTGGATTCTCTGTAACTGGAAGACTTGACATCATGATTTGAGGACTTCAGTAATTCAGCCAGAGGTTATGAGTCTATAACAGGAATGGGTGGGTGAGGTTCTATGGCCTGCGATGTGCAGGAGATCAGACCAGATGCTCCTGCTGGTCCCTGATGGCCTTAAAGTCTATGAGTCAAGCACAGACCATTGTGAAATGCAATGTCATTTTTAACTTCTCCTTTATGCCCCAGAGTAGACGCTGTCAGCTGAAAGTGATGCTGTGAGTCATTCAGGCCTTCTTCCCGTCTGCCATTACAAAGGGACTTTTTCTGCCTCAGCACTGCGAGCAATGACACTACATGGCAGCGACTCACTTCAGCCTCCCGCTATGTAAAGAAGCAATTTAAAATGGATAACGTGCAAACTGTAGATTTACTGCTCCATAGGACTTCAACCTCAGCGTTATTTCTTGAACATGGCTCACAAATAATTACTAAAGGAAACTGCGCTCTCTTTCCCGTGCATACCATTTGGTCAGGTGGTGCATAGAACAGCTCAATGGAGAGGAAGTGAGAAAGAAGATGCACGGTCTGTCACATTGAGGATCTGGGGGACTGGTTCAGTGAATTCCCCACCCTGCCCCTGCCCGGACATCATGTTGTGCTCCTATTGGTTAGAACAGAAGCCTGAGTCGTCTTCTCAGCTTTCTGCCCCTGTTACTATCTGAAGATGAGCAAGTGACTTTGTGCCTCTGTTTGTCCATCTGTAAAATGGAACCAGTACTACTTCCTATTTTGCAGGGTTATTGTGAAAAGTGCTTTGAGATTGTCAGATGGAAGAGACTCTAAGGTCACAATTTTCAAAAGTGCTCAACGCACCCAGTGTAGGCCAGATTTTCAAGAGAGCTCAGTTCCTATTAAGGCATCAAAATAAGTGGTCAGATTGTAAAGATAACTCATCATGCTAGGAGCTGCACTCTTTTGAGAATCTGATCCTTTAGTGGCAGGGAGAGACCTAAACAGAAGCTGAGCATTTTGAAAAACCATGGCTCCAGTTCTTGGTGCTGAACACATCCAAACCTGCACTTTTGAAAAAACTGACCCCCACATGTATTATGTACTATTGTATTTCCAACATATATTATTTTGGATGCACTTTTCTCTGGAGATTAAAAAAAAAGGAGGGTTCTGTTTTTCAATGGCAATTATAAATTAAAATAGATAAAAATTGCACCTGAAACAAAACTGTTCTTATACTGATATGTGTTTAATTAAACAGAGAGACTCAAAAGAAAATTAACTCTTAGATGAGTTTTGTGGGTGGGAGCTGTTAATTTCTAAACAAACAAACAAAAGCCCTTAAGAAAAAAGATCAGGATTAGCGAAATTATGCAAGGTTTATGTATGAAAATTCAAATTGAAAAACATTTAACTTTGTGAGAACTAACCTGACCATGGAGTTATAAAAGTACTAAAAAAAGTCGGTACCACATTGCAAACCTTAAATAAATCAGCTATTGATTATAAAACAAAATTCTGTCTGGACGAAGTGGACAAGAAAATTACTGCAAGTAAGGATCATCTATCTTTATTGCACAAACACTTTGTGGGAAAATACCCTAGTAATATAATGAAAAAAAGTTAATGATCTAGAAAATAGGTTGAGGCACTCCAGTCTACCAGAGCCCTCTGGAGTAGGAAGGAAAAGAGGTTCCAAAGCCAAGGAGTCATCTTTACTGTGCCAACAAGCAGTCACAGTTCAGAGACTGTTCCACTTCAGCACCTAATCAGAAGCAGCACATCAGCTTTCACACCCTGAATGAAAACAACCTATGCTATTTTACCTTGCCGTCTGTTCTGATCAAGTGGAAAAGTTGTACCAGTTAGAAAGCCTGATTTGTTAGAAGGTACAGGACCATCATCCATGCTCTCCATTCCTGTTTAAAAGGGACAGTTCCTATTCTTTAGCAAAGTATTCACCATTTTCCACTCTAGCCTTCTCAAAGCTTCCTCTGTCTAGGCCAGTGTATTTCAATGAGTTAAAAGGCATAGGATAGAGAACATCCCCTGCATTGTAGTTGCTTTGTGCCATGGTGCTGGTGCAAAACGGTCCTAAAGACTTCATGGCCAGAGCACCACATACAGGCCATCATCAACCCTCCTCCCAGCTACTGGCTTTGGCATGCATAGTCAGGAGACAAAGGACATAGCTGGTCTTCCCCGTGCCCCAGAGCACCCTGATGCATGGTCAGGAACATGATTACATGGGGTGGGTTTTTTCGTAAAAAAAAAAATGCTGTTTTGTTGAAGCCAAAACTGTTAGCAAAATAGGGCTGACCTCACCAAATCTCTCAGTTCAACACATTTTCAATTTTAGGTCCCAATTTTAGGTCCCCATGCTAGCTCTGATCAAGCTAGAGTAGAAACAAATGTGTGCTGCTGTGACAATGCAAGCTGTGGGAGGGGCCAGCCACCCTGACCATGTACCCATCCCAGCCACCAGGTAAATCCTCAGAAGGCTACCCCTTCTTGCCAGTGTGGTTCCACTTCTATTTTTAGCACATTAACTCAATCCGAACTAGTGCAGGTATGTCTCCTTAGGCTGGGAATTACATCCCCAGCTCCTTGTACAGACATGCTCATAGTGTCTTTCTGTGCATCCGTTCCCCATCTTTCCCATCAGGAGAACATCCCTCCCCTAGCTCACAAGGACATTACAAGGCTAAACACAGCAAATATAGCAAGGCATAAACTAGCTCTCTCTGTGCTATCTGTTATATGAAAAAAGTAATGCTGGTTTTCTTTCTCAGTAATAGAAGTAAAAGTGGGGTATATTGTGAGTCATTCGGAGGCAGATGAGTCAGTGCCTCAGCTGCTCTAGCGTTTTGATGACAAATGACAAACCCCTTTGCAATCTGAACTCTGGAGTCTCCTCACATATGCGTGTAGCCTACAGGATATAAGGCGAGATCCTGCAGGGTGCTGAGCAATTCTTAGTCCACTCAGCTCTCAGTGAAACCTAAGAGTTCAGAGAGGATCCTAGAACCTCTAGGAATTGACATAGTCACCATGATGAAATTATACCCAGATCAAATTACATTCAATTTAAAGTGACAGTGCCTATCTGAAATCCCCTAATCTCGCTAGAAAAACTCCAAATTTGAAGGGAAAGGACCCAAGCAGAAAAAGCGTGGTTATGAAAAGACTATTAGTTTTTACAAGAAGGGGATGCAATGAAATATATCATCTATAACAAAATCTGATATAGAGCAATCAGGGAAAAAATATTGTTGGCCCTTTACACGTCTATTTTATGATGTGTAATCCTGTGACTAGATTTTTTTTTGTAAATAAATTTCACTTTCTTGACATGTTTCAAAGACACATAAAACCAGTGACCATAAATAGGCAAGTAACTGTAATTCAAGGACTAATAAACTGAAATACTAGACTTAAAATATTCTGTTGTAGTATGAATTACATACTGACTGTGTTGTCATATGGAAAGGGAAAGAAAGAAGAACAATTTAAAAAACTGCTCTACTATGCTGCATTCTCACATGACTCAACCTCTTAAACTCTGTCATGTTGAAGTGGCCAGACACTGACCAGCTGACAGTGGCATAAGATGGTCATGTATAAGCAGCTACAGTATTAAGGTCCAACAAAACAGAGTACAGTAGACTCTCGATTATCCAGGATGATAGGGAAAAAATTAATCCTGGTTAATAAAATCCTGGATAATTACCATCCATAGGAAATATGGGGAAGGGGGGTTGGTTCACCAGCCACCCTGCGCTGGGGGGGAAGGGGTGTTGGTTCACTGGCTGCCCTGTGCCCTGGTGGGTTTTTTTTGTGTGCTTGGGGCGGAAACAAAGCCAGAGCCGGCCCTGAGAGTTACGCATATATATATATTTTTTGATATCCTGGTTAATCCACTTTCTGGTTAACCCATTCCTAGATAATCGAGAGTCCACTGTAACTATAATTAAATTTAAAGAACAAAAAGATTCATCCCACCAAAAAGGCTGACTCTGGAAGTCCTTGAGATGACTTGTGATTAAGGTAAAGCAAGATCATTATTTGTATTGTGGTAGCACCTACGTGCCCCGGTCAGACCCGGACCAGGGCCACACAGTGCTAAGTCCTGTAGAAAACCCAGAAGAAAGAGACAGACCCTGGCCCAAAGAGCTTACATGCCAAGGATCAGAATTTAGAACCCACTGCAAAGCAGAAAGTTTCAAAAGTGGCTTTTTAAAAACTAGGCCATTTTAACAATGTTAAAACCAAGTTTTATAGTTGAGAAGAACATCAGTTCAATTGAACAATGTTGAAACCAGCTGTGAAATTAACCAGTTTTAAAACTAAAATGCTTTCAAGTGGAATCTAAATTCTCACAGTCCTACTTCTACTGAGAAGGACAATGCTCTGTTATCAAAACAGCTGCCCTTTGAGGACTTGACCAGACCCCTAGTCAATGGGAGTCTTTTGACTGACTAATTACAAAGGGATCAAGGCCTTGAGACAGACAGAGAGCACTAAATACAAACAACTAATGAATCCTTTTTTCAGCTGAGATAGTATTATATTTATTTCTTAGTAAGTATTTATTTAGCTATCTTCGTAGTGGCAAAGAATCATTGTTGTTTCCCTAATAGACATTTGGAACCCGGGGCTTAAATTCTCATGTAGTATTTCCTGGAGGCTCCCAGCGTCTCCTCCCTTCCCCTCAGCAACATGCTATAAAATCTCCAGGGACAGTTGAAAATATTTACTGGAGCTTCACTCTGGACAGCTCCAACTGAATTTAAGCCCTGGTGAAACCTACTGTTACCACCAGACCTCTGAAAAGAGCTCAGATTCTGGTATACTCCAAAATGTGGTTAAGTCCATACTCATATTCCACATCTCAGGGTATGTCTACACTGCAAACAAACAAAAAACCCACAAGACCCACAGCAACGAGTCTCGAAGTCCAAATCAACTGACTCAACTGACATGCAGGGCTTGTGCTACAGGTCTAAAAATTGCAACATGCAGAGTTTGGGCTTCAGTCTGATCAGAAACATCTACCCTGCTATTTTTAGCCCTGTAACATGAACCCTAGGCCTCTTAGTTGACCCAGGCTCTAAGACTCCTTCCATGGGGGTGTTTGGGGGTTGTTTGTTTTTGTTTTTTGTTTTGCAGTGTGGACATATCCGCAGATGGCGGAGCCCAGAAAGGAGCTGTGGTTTGGCCAAAGGAGGCCATTTTCAGCAACCACCAAGCCCTCGTGCCAGCTTCTTGTAAAAGATCAGATTTTTAGGATAAAGCACAATGGATAATGTTTTCCTACAAAATTTAAACATCAAGGGCGCAAGACCCAAAAAAAGAACAGATTGCTTATCCGGAGTGAGTATTTGTGGCACGCATGTTATAGAACTGAAGGCACAGTGCACATCTGCTTTTGCGCTGTGGCACACCACAAGCTAGCAGTGATGTGGCATAGATTGATAGAATGCCAAGGCTGAAATACAGGCATGCAGACTACGTTTTCATTTCAGGTACATGCACACAAAATGATGCAATCCCTGTTGTTTCAGTTTAGACTACAAATTAAGATTGCCAACTCATGATTTTATGGTGAATCTCAATATTTGGGTGTGGGGGGAAAACAGGGTTCAAATCCTTCAGTTAAGTGATTATGTGAAAATCTGTGCATACTTTAAAAAGTACATTTCTAGCCCTCAGGGTTGCAATAAAAGGTTGAAAACTTGACATCAGCATAACCTAGAGGCTCAGACACCAGAAAGCAAATACACAGAACCAGAACTTTACTAATTATTTTTAAAAACTCATGATTGTTAACCCAACCATGATTTTGGGGGCCTAAACTAATGATTTTTGAACACATGGGGTTGATACTACCAAGTATGCCAGCCAGTGTTGCAGACTAGTAGCTTAGAAAGGTCTGAATTAGTTAAAGTTCTCTATTTGCTGCCACTTCTCTATTTGCTGCTATAACCACTGGATCAGAGCAATGAATTGCTAGCCAAAGGCCAGCAACAAAAGGACGTGAGCCATCTAACTTAAAGACAGCACTGAGGAAGCGGCCTGGTCAACTTACATCAAGTAGTTCAATCCTTTTAAAGCAACATGGTATGTGAAGAAGGCTGTCCTTCTTTTCACTGAGTTCTTTTTGGAAATTTACAGCTCTTCTTGGTCCTTTTGGCTTGGGAAATGTAGAACAGAGGCTTCCTCCCTTGGTTCCAGCTGGCTGCCCTTGGAAGAGCCAGCCAGCTCCACCTTCAGTTAGCCTTGGGAAAGCCAGCCAGCACATGCCTTCAATATGAGCAGAGATAACACGGCAATACTCAGATCATAAATACTTGGGGCAAGGGCCGTCTTTTCATTATGCATTTATGGTGTCTAGCACAATGGGACCCCAGTCTGATTGAGGCTTCTTAGCACAATCTCAATACAAATATTAAACAATAATATGCTCCAGGTTTGGGTGAACAAGGTGCAGTGAAAAAAGGTCAAGACTACCACATGTGCTAAGCTTTGGTTCAGCAACAGGTTTGTTCCACCAGTTTTTGGTAGACAGGAGTTTTATTGCATTCCAAATTAGCAAAACACAAAAACAACGGAGATCCAGGTCTCATGAGACCAGGCTCTGGATCGACAAATAGAAAGAGACTGTCCCAGCCCCACAGAATTTAATCTAAATATGCAAGACAGAATGGGGGTAGAAAGAGAGAGTGAAGGTGATATGGCTTGTCCAAGGTGTCACAGCCGCAGGTTAGTAGCAAAGCAGGGATTAGAACCAAGGTCTCCTAACTATCAGCCCAGTGTTCTATCCTCGTCCATGTAGCCTCTCTGGAGAGCATTATAATATTCCTTGGATTAAATAGCAAGCTCTCTCTATTCCTGCACCTGAAAATTCCCATATGCCTGGACACGTCCTTAAGTTTAGGCAGAGTACCAAGACGGATATCAAAAAAGTATGTTCTCATCTGTGAGAAAAACTAAGTTACTGTTTCTTTTTGCCCACCCTGTCTCTCGCCACATATTAATTTTACCTTTAATTAATTGGATCTCAAACTACATGGAGACCAGATCCTCAGCTCACATAACTCTTCTTAATAATTATCTTCAGGCCAATCCAAAACTTTCTCATTTATTAAATTGTGAAAAAGAAAAATGGTCTGCACTTTGGTATTTTTATTTTAACGGGAGCCTTGAAGAGTTCTACTGACATTGTGCTAGGTCCAAGTGATCCAACATTTCAATGGAATTGCCTCACATAGCAGTAATTTCAAAGTACATTCCACTCCCTTTGCTATTAGGTTGCTCTCTTTTATAATGAGCTCTCGCCTATAACATAACAATAGCTCATTGGCTCAAGATGTAAACACTGTGGTTAAGGTTATTAATGGTGGTGGCTGATCAATGACACGAATCTCCAGTAACACCTCCAAGACCGCAAGAAGAGCCAAATATGAAAGTGACAAAGTAAGACTCCTTAACAGCAGCTACTCTCGTGCAAGGATGTCATTTGAGGATGTAGGATATGAAGGAATAGGTCTGGGTAGACCTTTACATTTAAAAGGTGCCTGTCTTTCCATTCAGAATGGAAGTGGGCCCATAAATGAAAATATTATTGTGTTAAATATGCTGTTAAAATGTGAATCAGAATGTTTGCTCCCGAGCAATTAAGGGCCTAATCCAAACCGCAGTGAATTTAGTAGAAAGGTTTTCATTGACTTCAATGGGATTTGGATCAATCCTTAAACATATTAACTCTGTACTATGCTTGTTTCTCAATGTATACTTTCCCTATTCTTCTTAGGCTGCAAAATTAATTGGCATAATGGGACCATCACTGTGATGGACCCTTTGGTATAAATCAGACAAGGCTACTGGCTCCAGTATACCTCCCCCGTTTATGACATGTACAGAAAACTCTCAGACTTGTGCAGTTTTGCAGAAAGGAGCTGTAGGCCCAGTATGCTACTGATGGTTAGGCTTGGGGTTATTTAGTTTTGCTTTTTTATATTATATATATAAACACACACATGTACACACACACTTCTATAAAGGGAGGTATTTTCCCTTCATTTTTGGATACAATCATTAAATAAAGGCTGAAAAATTAGTCACCCTCTGTTTTGAGAGTTCTGAAATAGTTCTAACAGGGCATGCTAATAAAAGACCCTTTGTGTTGCATTCTGTTTCTTTGCCTGTATGTTTTGGGCCTAATCCTGCCATTCTTGTTCAAGAAAAGCTCTCATTGGCTTCGATGGAAGTTTTATTTGTATGGGAAGCACGTAACTAGTTCTCCAAAGAACACAAATGCCAGAGGGGTCACCTGCCCCGCTGGATCCATTTATAGGGGGTGGGTGTTTGTTTCTTAAATAAAACAAACCTCTTCCCTTAAATACATAAGCATATACTGTTCATAGTTTTGATTCAGCAGTACACAGTGTGCCTCCCTACTACTGACCATCCATCCTGGGAAAGATTGGACTCCCAACAATTATTATAAGCATTCATCATAAGGATGAAGGATCCTCCAATGGAATCTGCAATCAATAGACCTGGAGGGCAGCATCCTGGAGAAAGTGTCTTAGCACTGCATGCCAAGAAGTAAAGCAGAAATGACACAGCATTTATTCCACAGGCTATTCTCAGAAATCATTTAGGAGATGAGGTTTTGGGGTTTTTTAAATTTAGATAATGCACCATTTCCGAGAATTTATGGACATAGAGCACACAACACCATGAGCATAAGGACACACTCCCTTGCCTTCAATCTATCATAGGACAGGACTTTGCCACAGAACAGCGAGAAGACAGCACTCCCCAGTGCAATTCTAAGTGACCTACAGAGCAGATTTCTTAACTCTGTGGAAGTGTCTATTAGTCTTTTTGCAGAGACACCCCAATAAGAAGTATGTCTACACCTCCCACCTCAAGGACATATACTCGCACTCATCCAGCTAGCATGCTAAAGATAGAATGTAGCCACAGTGGCTCGAGTGGTGAAAAAGGCCTGCTGCCCTGAGTCCTTGAATTAGGGTGTCCAGGTGTCCAGTTTTCAACCGGAAAGTCTGGTTGAAAAGGGGACCTGACAGTGCTGATCAAACACCCAAAGTCCCGTTACTGCAGCCAAGGGAGGCTGGGAGACGTGAGGTCATCACCCATACCAGCCCCTACTCAGTCAGAGCTGCCTCCTACCTGCATCGGGCGGCTGCAGTTCCGAGTCCCAGCTCCCTCAGCAAGATTATCCCGACCCAGGCAAAGGGGAGGGAGCGAGAAGAGGGGAAAAGCAGAGAGCACCTATGGAAGTGGGGAGGAAGAGGAGCAAATGGAGGCGGGGCTTTGGGAGGAAGAAGCAGGGCAGGAAAAGTTCCGGCACTCCTGCTTATTAAATACTACAAAGCTGGCAAACCTTAGTACTTACCTAGTGTCTCAGATGCGAGCACACTCAGGGCAGTTCGCCCTACGTGGCAGTCACACCTCCACAGCTACACTCTGTTTTTAGCATGCTAGTTCGATCAGAATGAGGGTAAATAAGTCTCCTTGACCTGGGGATTACAACCCAACTTAAAGTACAGACATACTGTTAGCACCTGTGACAGTTTGGAGAGACGCCTGTGTGAAATTATGAAAGCCATTTTGTTTGGTGAATGCCATTTGTGATCCACAGTCTCTACCGCTGATTACAGTACTCATTTTGTAGCAGGGTTTGACACCTAGTGGACTATGTCTGAGAATCTGTGGAAGAGCCATCAAAGGCCATCAACAGTGAATTACTCTTCTCTACTGGAACAATGGGTTTTCCACCAGCAGGGCCATTGACTTTGAGAAGCCATCAGATAGCAGGAAAGGGTGGCAGCCTGGACCTCCACCCACCTTGTAGCACACACGAAGCAAGGGACAGAGTATGTTTTAAAAGTGGTGCTTCTCTAAGCAATAGATGCTGATAAAAAAAATCAGAAGGAAGGAGACAGGGCCCAAGCAGGCCGGAAGAGCTACAGCTTCTAAGAACTCAGGCTACACCCAAGAATTTCCGGAGTGAGGTCAGACTGGTGGATTGCATTTGCCACAGATCTGTAATTCTGCTCTGACTAACATGTTCATAGACAAAAAATTCCTTTGCTAAGCCTGGAGTTCCTTGCTTTCCTGCCCTGTTGTCTCTCAAGGAGGGAGGATGGAGGAACATATCCAGGCAATTGGGGACTCAAGAGGGCTGGGGCACTGGTTCTGGGGTGTGAGATAGCTGAACTGTAGGGTCCATTTCCCAAGATGGGTGTCAGCAGGGGTGAAAGTAGACTGAGGGACTTACCAGTACGGTGGTGGGCTGGGGCCAGCTCTTGCCCCCGGAAGGGGCGGGTCCTTGGGCAGAATGGGCGGGGCTGGGGGTGTCAGAGCCAGCCCCAGCCTGTCCTGTACCAGTAAGTGCCTCCCTCTTCTCCCCCTCCTCAGTAGCAGCCGTAGCTGGGGGATCTGGCAGCGATTTAAAGGGTCCAGGGCGGTAGTGGTGGCCGAGCCCTGGGCCCTTTAAATAGCTGTCGGAGCCCACCGCTACCCCAGGGCTCCAGCAGCAGGGCTCTGAAGGCTATTTAAAGAGCCTGGGGCTCCCCTGCTTCTATCACACCAGCCCTTTAAATAGCCGCCAGAGCCCCAGGGAAGTGGTGGCTATCTAAAGAACTGGGGCAGCAGAGGCAGCAGGAGTCCCAGGCCCTTTAAATAGCTGCCAGAGTTCCTCCCCGCCCCGCCCCGCCCCGCTGCCGCTACCCCAGGGCTCCAGCTGCCGGGCTCTGGTAGCAATTTAAAGGGCCTGGGGCTCCTGCCAGTGCTGGGAGCCCCTGGCCCTTTAAATTGCAGCGTGGGGAAGCCGAGCTGCCCCTCTATGGCACACCAGCTCTTGCCAGTATGCCGTACCGGGACATACCAGCTTACTTTCACCTCTGGGTGTCAAACATAGGGTGTGCACCTGAAATATTACATACTAGCAATTTAAAACAAAATCATAGAATATCAGGACTGGAAGGGACCTCAGGAGGTATCTAGTCCAACTCCCGGCTCAAAGAAGGACCAATCCCCAATTAAATCATCCAACAGATTTTTGACCCAGATCCCTCTATGGCCCCCTCAAGGATTAAACTCACAACCCTGGGTTTAGCAGGCCAATGCTCAAACCACTGAGCTATCCCTCCATCCGAGAGATTACACACAAGAGTAAATTTGCACACGTGTAAACATTTCTTGCATCAGGCCCTAATCTAGTAATTCCTACGCACTCCGAATACCTATATGTAATCACTAACTTTACAACTCCTAGGACTTACTGTCTGGATGTCATCAGCACCATTAGACGTCTAACCCAATGCTAATTTAATTATATCAAACACAACATCCGTTCTCTTTGTGATAAATATGTAAACAGGCTTCTGGCACTTTGGCAATTAAGTATTCAACATAAAGAGGAGTCCTGAATGCAAATTCATATGTTTCTTCAGAGAACAGGCTCAGCATAGATTATATTGCGTCA
The DNA here is from genome assembly GCA_007922305.1 of Dermatemys mawii. Taxonomy (NCBI): domain Eukaryota; kingdom Metazoa; phylum Chordata; order Testudines; family Dermatemydidae; genus Dermatemys; species Dermatemys mawii. The sequence goes on from ML677350.1 coordinate 8,317,471, forward strand.
CAATGTGAATTGCACTACCACAGCTCCTAGTTTAACTTCTGCTGTGCCTAGCAACACCACACACATCCAGCAAAGGAGGCCAGTAAATGAATGAAAAGTGTTCATCATTTGTCCTGACAGCTCAGTGTATTTCTTTAAAATTCATGAAGCTAGATAATAGAAAGGAATGGCACAGGGAAAACTAATGGTCATCCCAGAATCTAACACACTCGTCCATCACGAGTATGGGGAAAAAAATAGGAAGTTCTCAAATTTCTCTAAATACTCAAGCAACAGGCCATATTCTGTCAAGGTTATATCGATTTGACCCCACCGACTTCAACAAGAGAGCACCTGTGATTTGGCCCATTGGGTAGAGAAAGAGAGAAATCAGAAGTGACCAGACTGCCAGGTAACTAGACATTTTCCCATGGCAGGCTGGTGACATCCACAGGCTGCTGGATTGTCACAACAGCCCCCGTGCCACATGGCTGAGCAAAGGTCAGTTTCTTCAG